>CM064522.1:34069863-34202363 GCA_032716605.1 Paralithodes platypus | reverse complement strand
CAGGACCCCCTTCTCCCTCATGGTTTGTCCCATTAGTTTTCAGATTTTAAGAAGTTCGACCCTATTTTGGCGATTCTAAGACCTTTCTCCCCATTTTGTCGTCAACATTAGGACCTTTCGTGCCATTTAAGTGACGATTTTTTTCCTGGCGAGCGATAGTGAGCCTGTAATTGTAGGTGGAATCGGCCTTCGGCAGGGAAACTTTTCTACCGAAAAATGTACACATTAATCTCGAAAGGGGGTCTAGGGAATGTTCTTTGAAGCTTGATGGAGGTCTAGGGAGGAAACTAAAGAACAGTAAATAGATAAATGAATTAACAAATATATAGCCCATACCCTCCTTAACCACGCCACAAATTACCAGTGTCCCCCGGCCCTTCAATTTGGCTCCCTGGCACTCTTTTAGCTTTGGGGGTGACACTCGTTACAGACAACCTGCCTTTTGTCTCCTTCATAAACAGAGAAATACAATATAGATCAGTGGAGGCAATGTTCTATCGATGTCGTTCACAAAAGGATGATTTGATTTATGAGTTAAGGGGGAGGTAGTCGCTTTTATGAGTTAAGGGGGAGGTAGTCGCTTTTATGAGTTATGGGGGAGGTAGTCGCTTTTATGAGTTATGGGAGAGGTAGTCGCTTTTATAAGTTAAGGGGGAGGTAGTCGCTTTTATGAGTTAAGGGGGAGGTAGTCGCTTTGATTTATGAGTTAAGGGGGAGGTAGTCGCTTTTATGAGTTAAGGGGGAGGTAGTCGCTTTTATGAGTTAAGGGGGAGGTAGTCGCTTTTATGAGTTAACGGGGAGGTAGTCGCTTTTATGAGTTAAGGGGGAGGTAGTCGCTTTTATGAGTTAAGGGGGAGGTAGTCGCTTTTATGAGTTAAGGGGGAGGTAGTCGCTTTGATTTATGAGTTAAGGGGGAGGTAGTCGCTTTTATAGTTAAGGGGAGGTAGTCGCTTTTATGAGTTAAGGGGGAGGTAGTCGCTTTATGAGTTAGGGGGGAGGTAGTCGCTTTGATTTATGAGTTAAGGGGGAGGTAGTCGCTTTTATGAGTTAAGGGGGAGGTAGTCGCTTTTATGAGTTAAGGGGGAGGTAGTCGCTTTTATGAGTTAAGGGGGAGGTAGTCGCTTTGATTTATGAGTTAAGGGGGAGGTAGTCGCTTTTATGAGTTAAGGGGGAGGTAGTCGCTTTTATGAGTTAAGGGGGAGGTAGTCGCTTTTATGAGTTAAGGGGAGGTTGTCGCTTTTATGAGTTAAGGGGGAGGTAGTCGCTTTGATTTATGAGTTAAGGGGGAGGTAGTCGCTTTTATGAGTTAAGGGGGAGGTAGTCGCTTTTATGAGTTAAGGGGGAGGTAGTCGCTTTTATGAGTAAGGGGGAGGTAGTCGCTTTTATGAGTTAAGGGGGAGGTAGTCGCTTTTTATGTGTTAAAGGGGAAGTGGTCGCTTTTATGTGTTAGGGGGATGGTATTCGCTTTTATGAGTTAAGGGGGAGGTAGTCGCTTTTATGAGTTAAGGGGGAGGTAGTCGCTTTTATGAGTTAAGGGGGAGGTAGTCGCTTTTATGAGTTAAAGGGGGAGGTAGTCGCTTTTATGAGTTAAGGGGGAGGTAGTCGCTTTTATGAGTTAAGGGGGAGGTAGTCGCTTTTATGAGTTAAGGGGGAGGTAGTCGCTTTTATGAGTTAAGGGGGAGGTAGTCGCTTTTATGAGTTAAGGGGGAGGTAGTCCGCTTTGATTTATGAGTTAAGGGGGAGGTAGGTAGTCGCTTTTATGAGTTGAGGGGGAGGTAGTCGCTTTTATGAGTTAAGGGGGAGGTAGTCGCTTTTATGAGTAACGGGGAGGTAGTCGCTTTTTATGAGTTAAGGGGGAGGTAGTCGCTTTTATGAGTTAAGGGGGAGGTAGTCGCTTTTATGAGTTAACGGGGAGGTAGTCGCTTTTATGAGTTAAGGGGGAGGTAGTCGCTTTTATGAGTTAAGGGGGAGGTAGTCGCCTTTATGAGTTTAAGGGGGAGGTAGTCGCTTTTATGAGTTAAGGGGGAGGTAGTCGCTTTGATTTATGAGTTAAGGGGGAGGTAGTCGCTTTTATGAGTTAAGGGGGAGGTAGTCGCTTTTATGAGTTAAGGGGGAGGTAGTCGCTTTTATGAGTTAACGGGGAGGTAGTCGCTTTTATGAGTTAACGGGGAGGTAGTCGCTTTTATGAGTTAAGGGGAGGTAGTCGCTTTTATGAGTTAAGGGGGAGGTAGTCGCTTTTATGAGTTAAGGGGGAGGTAGTCACTTTTATGAGTTAAGGGGGAGGTAGTCGCTTTTATGAGTTAAGGGGGAGGTAGTCGCTTTTATGAGTTAAGGGGGAGGTAGTCGCTTTTATGAGTTAACGGGGAGGTAGTCGCTTTTATGAGTTAAGGGGGAGGTAGTCGCTTTTATGAGTTAAGGGGGAGGTAGTCGCTTTTATGAGTTAAGGGGGAGGTAGTCGCTTTTTCTGGATCCTCTTCTCCCTCATGCTTAGAATTTTAGCTTTGAGATTTGAAGACGGTCGTTCCATTAGTTTGGCCTTTTGACCTTTCGCTCCATTTATTTATTTGTTTAGACCTTCCGTGTTATTTAGGACTCGATTTATTTTTCCTGACGAGCGAAGGCGAGCCTGTAATTCTAGATGGAATTGACAGGTGAAGAACATATTTTTGATAATGTAAAAAATCATTCGAGAATTAATTGAGCGAAAAAAAACCCACTAATAAACTAATATAACAGCTGTTGAATTTGAAATGATCAACCATGTAATAGAACTGATTACATAATATATAATCGAATAGGAAAACAAATGCGATACTTTTTTAACCCCTTGAAGCTCTGACGCGTTTTAGCAGTATATTTTGGCTATCATTAGACGATTTTATGGAGCTTAGGAAGGATCTGTGGGTATTAAAAGGGTAAAGACTCTCTCAATCAACCTCTGACTTCCATAATTATACCCTTCCTAATCTGAATAAAATCGTCTAATAATTACCAGAAAACAAAAAATATATGCGTTTTGGAGCTTGAAAGGGTTAAAGTCGCAAAACGTGGATATAGTATACCTTCATGATATGCTGTATATATAAATAATACAGTGAAAGAGAAACGAGTGCTGATTTTAAAACTACGATATATTTAACTATGAAATTAATATGATGAAAATCCAGACTCTGAGAAAGAACTTGCGGTGAAATAAACATAACTTTATAGAAACAAATAAACATAACTTTATAGAAACAAATAAACATAACTTTATAGAAACAAATAATAATGTATTAAACCAATCCTTCCAGAAATAATGTATTAAACCAATCCTTCCAGAAATAAAAATATATCTGAAATTCTAAAAAAATTGCACTCGACAAAACTGTGTATAAAATAATGAAAGAAATAAAAACACTTGTACGGATTATTGTAGTTGTTTTAAATTTAAAAACACGGAAAACTACCATATTAAAAACAGTGACGTATATTTTTTTGTGAAAGTGCAACAAAAACCGTTCGTGCATGGTGGATTTATTGGTGAAACTACTACAGAGACGATTCGCACAGGAAGACACACATTAATAACAACAGGTAATGTATGGACGAAATTGTAGCATTGTTTTTTTGTTTTTATTTTTTTTTTAGGGGGGGGGGGTTAACTTGAGGGATTTTTTTTTCTTTATCCCTTTCTCCCTCATGTTTATCCCCATTGTTTTTTTTTATATATCAAGACGTTTGCCCCATTACCTTGGTGATTTTAAGAACTTTCGACCCATTTCTGCCAATTTTAAGACCTTTCATGCCATGTAGATGTCGACTTTTTCCTGGCGAGCGAAAGCGAGCCTGTATTTTAAAATGTACAAATTTATCTTGAAAGGGGGTTTAGGGGGTGTAATTTCAAGCTTGATGGAAGTCTAGGGAACAAACTAAGAACCTCCCCTTATCTTGATGAAACTGGAAAACACTTTCTACAAGTATGTCTTTGTTTATTGTCTTCATTATTGTCTCTCTCTCTCTCTCTCTCTCTCTCTCTCATGAATCATCTAAGGTGTGAGGTAAGGTATGATGAGAAACAGTCTTCCATTTGTTGTACTATTATTTTCTTCTCGGGGTTTATGCAAGATATATATTTAAGACGAAATGTTGGAGATTTAAAAAAACATCGTATATATATATACCGGTATATATATATATATATATATATATATATATATATATATATATATATATATATATATATATATATATATATATATATATATATATATCTATATATATATATTATATATATATATATATATATATATATATATATATATATATATATATATATATATATATATATATATACTGTATATATATCGTTATTTGCAACATTCAAAAAGGTATACTGATTACTGAATCACATATTTATCTTATATAATGTATATGTGTATTACAGTATAACTATACAGTGTACTATAAATTAAGCAATATGCAACTCTTATTATAATAGAACTTTAGTGTTGATGTTGTCAATATACAACAAAATAACAAATGAACAATCAATATGGTTCTTCTTTCATTTTGATCTATGTGAGTGAGGGAGACAAAAGGTCAGAACTGCTTGTAGCGAGTGCCTCCCCCATAGTTGAAAGAATGACAGGGCCAAAATCAAGGTACGTTCGAGTCAAAATGCCTGGACTCTTAACTCTTTCAGTGCTAAGAGTTGTCCACATTGTACCTATTTGTTAAAGGTACTATAGTAATAATTATTAATAGTACGTGTTGGGCCCCTATTGTCTGTAGATATGAAGAGGAGGACTTTCTCTGTGTTGATGTATGGTACGTGTATGTGTGTGTGTGTGTGTGACAGTGTGTGTGTGTGTGTGACAGTGTGTGTGTGTGTGACAGTGTGTGTTGTGTGTGTATGTGTGTGTGACATTGTGTGTGTGCTTGTGTGACAGTGTGTGTGTTTGTGTGACAGTGTGTGTGTGTGACAGTGTGTGTGTGTGTGTGTGTGTGACAGTTTGTTGTGAGTTGTCTGTGTAATAAATAATAATTGTTGGCTTAATGACAACTTGGCTGAAAATCTAGTTTTCTTAACCTAGGTACAGTGTGTGCGTGAGTGTGTGTGTGTGTGAGAGAGAGAGAGAGAGAGAGAGAGAGAGAGAGAGAGAGAGAGAGAGAGAGAGAGAGAGAGAGAGAGAGAGAGAGAGAGAGAGAGAGAGAGAGAGAGAGAGAGAGAGAGAATAAGAGCTAGAGCAACATACCATGTCTCGCTCTCAAAAGCCTGGTAGCCCACATAGCCCCCCAAACGGAAATACAGTCTAACATTAAAGAAATAAATCTGTCGAGTCTCTGAAGCATGCAATGAAACAATATAAAAGCAAAGGTATAGTCACGACCCGTAATACCTGCAGGCTTGCTATCGCTCGCCAGGAAAAATCGACACCTAAATGACACGAAAAGTCTTAATTTTGACAAAGAAAGAGGGCGAATGGTCTTTAAATCGCCAAATTAATGAGCCAAACGTCTTCAAATCTGAAAACTAATGGGGGTAAACATGAGGAGGAAGGGGGTCCCGAAAAACGATCCATCTCCCCTTAATGGAAAACTGGTAGTGATAAACCCTGTTATATTGCACATGTGTACAGTATATGAATAGAAAGGTACACATCACACACACACACACACATACAACCTTGCAACAGATCCATTAACCTGTCATACACGGCTATTATCTCTCTCTCTCTCTCTCCACTCACTCACTCTCACCAACACACACACTCTCCTTCTCTCTCTCTCGCTTTGTATCTCTGTATAGTTTATAGTTTCTCTGGATTTGGTGACTATCTCACTCACACACTCTCTCTCTCAAGTTAGGGGGGATCGCAAGAGCAGGGGAGGGGGGGTATGATATGTCGACCAAAATAATTCAACAATACGGTTATCCTATCAAAGTACTGCCCAAATTTCGTGCAAATCTGTGTTTCTTGCTGCCAAATAATACAGATAATAAGACTTGTCGACGATCACAACATTTACACTGGCAAGTATAGGCTCTTCTTTTAAGGGGGATCACCTGCTTTCTTTCTCTCTTTTTCTCTTTCTCTGGCTTGTATCCATTCGGTCCCATTCAGCTTAGTGTTTTAAGACGTTTATCCCCATCGAGGTGTCGATATCTTCCTGGCGAGCGACAGCGAGCCAGCATTGTATGGAGAAATCCGGCTTCACCGGGGAAATTTTTTCTATTGAAAAATTTACAAATTTATCCTGCTGTCAAAAAACGTTATCAAAATCATCTGGCGAGCGGTACACCCACATGGGGATAACGTCTTAAAACAGTAGGCTGAATGGGGCCGAATGGATACAACCCAGAGAGAGAGGGAGAGAGAGAATACAAAAACGAGGTGGTTCTCCTTAAGTTCTTTATAAGTTGACCAAAACGAGGTGGTTCTCCTTAAGTTCTTTATAAGTTGACCAAAGCATTGACCACTAACCTCTATAACTCAGAAACGACTAGAGTAATCAAGCTAACATTGCTACCATTTGGGAAGGGTCAGTCAGGGAAAAGGTGTGGAAAGAAATTTACAGCCGTTTTGTTCTAGCCCTTATTTAATGACAGAGATTAGGGGTTACAATTTATATCTATCTATCTATATATCTATCTATATACTCTGGCCCAATTCCCACTTTTCCTATTTTTGTTCTGGCCTATATATAATAAATGGACTATACTCTGTAAAAACGATGGGTGTAAAATAAGAAGGTACGAAAGAGGTAAATAGCGTGTCCACAATCCCTTACCCTTTAGCCCCTTCAGTACCGTCGACATCTTCTTCATTTCATTCTGGCTACCACCAATCGATTTTATTCAGTTTAGGAAGGATCTCTAGCAATAATATCAGGCTTCGAACAATCTCAATCAACCCTTTTAACTACCACAGATTCTTCCTAAGCTGCACAAAATCGTCTAAATATAGCTAGAATCAAATATAACATACGTCGCTGGTACATTTAAGGGTTAGTATTCTGCCCTTAAAGTAAAGCCAAGTGAAGGTGTAGGCCTACTAACCTTAACCCATGACAACACAAGTCAACCACAACCACCCACCACACACGCACAGGCACACCCAGCAGAGGAGGAGGAGGAGGAGAACGAGGAAGAGGAGGAGGAAGAAGAGGAGGAGGAGGAGGAAGAAGAGGAAGAGAAGGAGGAGGAGAAAGAAGGGGAGAAGGAAGAGGAGGAGGAGGAGGAGGAGGAGGAGGAGGAGGAAGAGGAAGAGGAGGAGGAAGAAGGGGAGAAGGAGGAGGAGGAGGAGGAGAAGTAGGAGGAGGAGGCAAAGGAGGAGGAGAACAGAGACAGACTAGAGGGACATTAGGTAGAGCCCATACCTTCACCTACTCCTGATTATTTACAATTAACTCGTAATATCACCAACCCACCCAATAACTTACAAATAAACCTAATAATCAAAACAATAACATTAATGAATACAGGCCTAGGTAGATTTGGGTCAAGTTGGGTTGATTTGAATTAAATTAGGTTAATTTGGATCACGTTAAGTTGATTTAGATCAAGTTAGGTTGATTTATATCTAGTCAGGTTGATTTAGTTCAATTCAGGTTGATTTGGATCAAGTCAGGTTGATTTGGATCAAGTATGGTTGATTCGGATCAAGTTGCATTGATTTGGATCAAGTTGGGTTGATTTAGATGAAGTTAGGTTGATTTGGATCAAATTAGGTTGATTTAGATCAAGTTTGTTTGATTTCGATCAAGGTAGGCTGATTTGGATCAAGTTAGTTTAATTTGGATCAAGTTAGGTTGCCTTGGATCATATTAGGCTGATTTAGGTCAAGTTAGGTTGATAAAGATGACGATAGGCTGATTAAAGCCTCTAAAAAAATGGGACTCCTGTACAGAGTTCGAGAATTCTTCACTGACGAGCAGTTGGCCGTGATATATAAAAGTCATGTGCGTTCTCAGATGGATTACTGTTCACCTCTGTGGGGTGGAAGTGGAGTGGTTGCATTGAGGCAGTTGGACAAAATTCAAAATAAAGCTATTAGATTAATCAATAACCCTGCAATCACACAGGACCTTCCTACATTATCCATACGAAGAAACGTTGCATCCCTTGCATTATTCTACAGATATTTTCACAGCAATTGTTCCGAGGAACTTGCTTCAATTGTGCCGCCGCCTCTCCACATCTTTCCCCGTAGAACTAGGGCAGCTGAGAGCGCCCATGAATTTACACTTTCTCCTCCACAATGCAGAACTTCTGCTTATCAGAATTCATTTATCCCCAGAGCTACTACTCTTTGGAATTCACTTCCCTCGAATTGCTTTCCACAAACTTACAATCTACAAATGTTTAAATCCAGTTGTTACAAACATTTTATGAATGGACCTTTTTGTTTTATCTGTGTTTTTCCTTCCTCCGTTCATTGTCTCTTTAAAAAAAAAAAAAAAAAAAGGTCAACGTCAAGTTTTGTTGATTTAGACAAAGCTATGTTGCTTTATTCAAGTTAGGTTTATTTAGATTAAGTTGGGTTTATTTATACCTAGTCAATTTGATTTGATTCAATTCAGGTAGATTTGGATCAAGTCAGTTTGACTTGGGTCAAGTAAGGTGTATTTGGATCAAGTTTGTGTTTATTTGGATCAAGTTGGGTTCATTTGGATCAATTTAGGTTTATTTGGATCAAGCTATGTTGATTTAGATCAAGTTAGGTTGATTTGGATCCTATTAGGATGATTTGGATCAAGATAGGTTGATTTGGATCAGGTTTGATTGATTTAGATCAAGTTAGGTTGATTTGGATCAAATTAGGTTGATTTATATCAAGTTTGGTTTATTTGGATTACGTTTGGTTGATTTGGATCAATTTAGGTTTATTTGGATCAAGCTAGGCTGATTTAGATCAAGTTAGGTTGATTAGGATTAAATTAGGTTGATTTAGATCAAGTTTGGTTGATTTGGATCAAGTTTGGTTGATTTGGATCAATTTAGGTTGGCTTGGATCAAATTAGTTTTTTTTAGATCAAGTTAGGTTGATAGAGATCAAGCTAGGTTTATTTAGGTTGATATAGGTCAAGTTAGGTTGAATTAGATCAAGTAAGGTTGATTTAGATCAATTTAGGCTCATTCACATCAAGTTAGGTTTATTTATATCAAGTTAGGTTGATTTATATCAAGTTAGGTTGACTTAAATCTAGTCAGGTTGATTGGATCAAGTCACGTTGATTTGTGTCAAGTGAGGTTGATTCGGATGAAGTTGCGTTGATGTGGATCAAGTTGGATTGGTTTGGATCAAGTTAGGTTGATTTGGATCAAGCTAGGTTTATTTACATCAAGTTAGGTTGATTTGACTCAAATTAGGTTGATTTAGATCAAGTTTGGTTGATTTGGATCAAGTTTGGTTGATTTGGATCAAGATTGGTTGTTTTGGATCAAGTTAGGTTGGCTTGGATCAAATTAGGTTGATTTAGATCAAGTTTGGTTGATTTGGGTCAAGTTTGGTTGTTTTGGATCAAGTTAGGTTGGCTTGGATCAAATTAGTTTTTTAAAATCAAGTTAGGTTGATAGAGATCAAGATAGGTTTATTTAGGTCAATTTAGGTTGATATAGGTCAAGTTAGGTTGAATTAGATCAAGTAAGGTTGATTTGGATCAATTTAGGTTAATTCACATCAAGTTAGGTTGATTTAGATCAAGTTAGGTTGATTTATATCAAGTTAGGTTGATTTAATTCTAGTCAAGTTGATTCAGTTAAATTCAGGTTGATTGGATCAAGTCACGTTGATTTGTATCAAGTGAGGTTGATTCGGATGAAGTTGCGTTAATGTGGATCAAGTTGGATTGATTTGGATCAAGCTAGGTTAATTTACATCAAGTTAGGTTGATTTGGATCAAGTTAGTTTGATTGGGATCAGTTTTGGTTGATTTGGATAAAGTTAGGTTGATAGAGATCAAGATAGGTTTATAAAGTTCAATTTAGGTTGATATCGAAGTTAGGTTGAATTAGATCAAGTAAGGT
Organism: Paralithodes platypus; assembly: GCA_032716605.1. Lineage (NCBI taxonomy): Eukaryota > Metazoa > Arthropoda > Malacostraca > Decapoda > Lithodidae > Paralithodes > Paralithodes platypus. Next base: position 34,192,351 of record CM064522.1, on the reverse strand, counting down.
TGACTTAGATCAATTTAGGTTCATTCAGATCAAGTTAGGGTGATTTAAAGCAAGCCAATTTGATTCGGATCAAGTTAGTTTAATGTGGATCAAATTAGGTTGATTTGGATAAAGATACGTCAACTTAGATCAAGCTAGATTGATTTTGATCAAGCTAGGTTCATTTGGATCAAGCTAGGTTCATTTGGATCAACCTACGTTAATTTGGATCAAACTAGGTTGATTTGGGTCAAGCCAACTTGAATTGGAACAAGCCATGTTGACTTGGATCAAGCTAGGTCAAGCTTGGTTGATTTGCATCAAGCTGCTAGGTTGATTTAGAACAAATTAGGATGATTAAAATCAAGTTAGGTTAATTTTGATTTATATCATGTTAGGTTGATTTATATTAAGTCAGGTTGATTTAGGTCAAGTCAGGTTGATGTAGATCAAGCCAGGTTGATTTGGATAAAGTCAGATTGATTTGGATCAAATTAGGTTGATTTGGATCTAGATAAGTTGATTTGGATCAAGTTAGGTTGATTTGGACCAAGTTAGATTGATTTGGATCAAGCTAGGTTGATTTATATAGACAGGTTGATTTAGATAAAGTCAGGTTGATTTAGATAAAGTCAGGTAGATTTGGATTGAGTCAGCTTGATTTAGATCCAGTCAGGTTGATTTAGATCAACGTTAGGTTGATTTAGATCAGATTAGGTTGATTTAGATCAATTTAGGTTAATTTGGATCAAGCTAGGTTGATGTGGATCAAGCTAGGTTGATTTGGATCAAGCTTGGTTGACTTAGATCAACCTAAGTTAATTTGGATCAAATTACGTTGAGTTAGATCAAGTCAGGTTGATTTAGACTAAGTTAGGTAGATTTGGATTGAGTCAGGTAGATTAAGATCAAATCAGGTCAATCAAGTTAGATGGATTTAGATCAAATTAAGTTGATTTGCATCAATTTAGGTAGGTTTGGATCAAGCTAGGTTGATGTGGATCAAGATTGGTTGATTCATATCAAGTTAAGTTGATTTGGATCAAGTTAGGTTGATTTGGATCAGGTTAGGTTGTTATGTTAAATATAGACAAAGCTATGTTGATTTATACCAAGTTATGTTGATTTACATCCAGTTAAGTTGATTTACATCAAATTAGGTTGATTTAGATCAATTTAGGTTGATATGGATCAAGTTAGGTTGACTTGGATCAAGCTAGGTTGATTTGGATCAAGATAAGTTGATTTGAGTCAAGCTAGGTTGATTAGGATCAAGCTATAATTAATTGGATCAAGCTAGGTTGATTTGGATCAAGCTAGGTTGATTTAGATCAAGCTAGGTTGACTTGGAGCAAGTTAGGTTGATTTAAAACAAATTTGGTTGACTTAGATCAAGTTTGGTTGATTTATATCAAGTTTAGTTAATTCAGATCAAGTCAGCGCGATTGAAGGCTTACGCCATCCTTTGGATAAACAATTTACTAATATTTACATGGAAAAAGTGAAGGCATACGCCATCTATTGGCAAAAGAATGAACAAACAGTCAAGCCCAAAAAGTGATGGCATACGCCATCTATTGACAAAAAAAAAATATATATTTAAGCTTAAAAAGTGAAGGCGTACACCATCTATTGGCAAAACAATGAACTAATAGTTAAACCGAAAAAGTGAAGACATACGCCATCTATTGCCAAGAAAATGAATTAGTATTTAAACTCATAAATTGTGAAGGCATACGCCATCTCTTGGCAAAAGAATGAACTAACAGTCAAACTGAAAAAGTGAAGGCGTACGCCATCTCTTGGTAAAAAAAATAACTAACATTCAAGCCAAAAAAGTGGAAACGTACGCCATCTATTGGCAAAAAATGAACTAACAGTCATGCCAAAAAAGTGAAGGCATACGCCATCTTTTGACAAAAAAATGAACTAATATTTAAGCTTAAGAAGTGAAGGCGTACGCCATCTGTTAGAAGAAAATGTAACTAAAAATTAGGCGAGAAAAGTGAATGCTTACGCCATCTATTGGAGAAAAGTAAAACTATCAAAAGTATGTTAATTATTTTGACAATAGATGGCGTAAGCCTTCATTATATTTCGGATTAATTATTAGTTCACATTTTTGCCAATAGATGGCGTACGCCTTCACTTCTTAAGCTTAAATATTAGTTCATTTATTTGTCAAAAGATGGCGTATGCCTTCACTTTTTTGGCATGACTGTTAGTTCATTTTTTTGCCAATAGATGGTGTATGTTTCCACTTTTTCAGCTTGACTGTTAGTTCCTTTTTTTGCCAATAGATGATGTACGCCTTCACTTTTATTCTTAAATATTAGTTAATTTTTTTGCCAATAGATGGTGTACGCCTTCACTTTTTATGCTTAAATATTAGTTCATTTTTTTGCCAAAAGATGGCGTATGCCTTCACTTTTTTGGCATGACTGTTAGTTCATTTTTTTGCCAATAGATGGTGTATGCCTTCACTTTTTATGCTTAAATATCAGTTCATTTTTTGCCAATAGATGGCGTACGCCTTTACTTTTTTCATGGAAATATTAGTTAAATGTTTGGTCAATAGATGGCATACACCTTCATTCATCCTAACTTGATCTAAACCAACCCAACTTGATCTAAATCATCCCAACTTGATCTAAATCAACCTAACTTCATCCAAATCAACTTAACTTGATCCAAATCAACCCCAATCAACCTAACTTGCCCTAAATCGACCTAACTTTACCTCAATCAACCTAGCTTGACCTAAGCCACCCTAGCTTGACCTCAGTCAACCTTGTTTGGCTTCATTCATCATAGCTTGACTTCAGTCAACTTAACTTGACCTCAGTCAACCCAACTTGACCTTAGTCAACCTAGCTTGACCTCAATTAACCTAATTTGACCTCAATTAACCTAGCTTGATCCAAACCAAACTAGCGTTATCCAAATCAAGCTAACTTGATCTAAAACAACCAAACTTATTGTAAAGTAACTTACCTTGATCTAAATCAACCTAACTTGGTCTAAATCAACCCCACTTGATCTAAGTCGCCTTCACCCAGAGTCTATCTAAATCAACCTAACATGATCTAAATCAACCTAACTTGATCTAAATCAACCAAAGTTAATCCATATCAACCTAACTTGATTCAAATCAAGCTAACTTGACCGCAATCAATCTAATTTGATCTTAGTCAACTTAACTTGATCTAAATCAACTTCACTTGATCTAAATCAACCTAACTTGGTCTAAATCAACCTATTTTGATCTATATTGAAGTAACTTGATGTAAATCAACCTAACTTGATCCAAATCAACCTAACTTGATCCAAATCATCATAGATTGATGCAAATCACGATAACTTGATTTAAATCAACCTAGCTTGATCCAAATCATCCTAATTTGATCTAAGCCAACCTAACTTGATCTAAATCAACCTATCTTGGTCTACATCAACCTTAACTTGATCTAAATCAACCTAACTTGATCAAAATCAACCTAACCTGATCAACATCAACCTAACTTAAACTTAATAAACCTAACTTGACTTTAATCGACCAAACTTGATTTCAATCAACCTAACTTTACTTCAATCAACGTAACTTGACCTCAATCAATGTTACATTACCTCTATCAGCGTAACTTGACCATAATTAATGTAACTTGACCACAGTCAACGTAACTTGACCTCAATTATCCTAACTTGACCTTAATCAACATAACTTGATCTCAATTTACCTAATTCGACCTTGGTCTACCCGACTTGATGTCAGTCAACCGAACATAATCTCCTTCAACCTAACTTAATCTCAGTCAACCTAGATTACCCTAAGTCAACCTAGCTTGACCTCAGTCCACCTAACTTGATCTTAGTCCACCTAGCTTGACCTCAGTCAACATAACTTGACTTCGGTCAACCTAACTTGACCTCAATCAACCTAACTTTATCCAAATCAAATTTACTTGATATAATCAACCTAACTTGACCCCAATCAACCTAATATGTTTTCAATCAAGCTAACTAGATATAAGATTAACTTGATCCAAATCAACCTAACATGACCTACATCAACTTACTTTGATCTAAATCAACTTAACTTGATATAAATTAATCTAACTTTATCTAAATCAACCTAACCTGATCTACTGTACATCAACCTAACTTGACTTAAATTTACCTAACTTGATTTTTAATCAACCTAACTTGACATCAATGTAATATGACCTCAATCAATGTTACTTTACTTATATCAGCTTAACTTGACCTCAATCAACCTTACTTGACTTCAATTAACCTAATATCACCTCAATCAACCTACCTTGACCTCTATCATCTTAAGTTGACTTCAATCAACCTAACTTGATATCAAACAACTTAATTCTACTTCAGTGAGCCTAACTTGACCTTGGTCAACCCATTTTGATGTCAGACAACCTGACTTGATCTGTCAACCTAACTTGACTGCAGTCAACCTAGCTTGCCCTCAATCAACCGTTTGACCTCAGTCCACCTAGCTTGACCTCAGTCAACCTAGCTTGACCTCGGTCCACCTAGCTTGACCTCGGTCCACCTAGCTTGACCTCAGTCAACCTAGCTTGACCTCAGTCAACCTAGCTTGACCTCAGTCCACCTAGCTTGACCTCAGTCAACCTAGCTTAACCTCAGTCCACCTAGCATGACCTTTGTCAACCTAACTTGATCCAAATCAACCTAACCTGATCTAAATCAACCTAACTTCATCCAAATATACCTAACTTGAAATGATAGACCAAAAAAACAGCCACTCGCCCCTTAATTTAATGGCAGTGCAGCTGACTTACTGTGTCCTTTACTGTTTTGATGGCACAGCTGCTTATTTTGCTCTTTATCCACTTCCGAATTATGATTCCCTGACGACTATAATCAGCTAACTATCAGAGCGGTGATGATAAGTTAAATCAGATTCTTGCGTGTTCACTAGAGCGATTATGATTGTGTGATCGGGTAGAGTGAACACACACCCGGTTCAGCCCATATAACCACTCCAGTACAATGACGCCTCTCCTACTTATATTATGGGTATCATTAAACGATTGCATTCAGCTTAGGAAGGACCTGTGGGGAGCAGAAGCAACGGGGGACTTCACAGGGACGTATATCCACCATTGTTTTTGTTTTTTGTTTTTTTTTATTGCCGGGTTCGTTAAATTGATGGCGAATCGGCCTTCGGGGCATTTTTCTACCGAAAAGCACAAATTTATCTCGAAAAGATATCTTGGGGTATTTTTTTAAGCTTGAAGGTCTAGGGAGGTAGTAAAAAATAAAATAAATTAGAGATAACTACTGAGGGGGAAAATGGTGGACGTGTTATGATAGTTGCTGTTATACGCGGAAGTAAGGACAACACCAAGAAGAAGAACAAGAAGTCGGTAAAAAATAGATTGTCGGCACGCGCGTGTTCAGTAGAGGATAACGAAAGGCTCCTGCTGCTCTACACTCTTTGGTAGGGTGGTTTGAAGGGGGAGGTAGTCGCTTTGCATGGACCCCCTTCTCCCTCATGTTTAGCATACTAGTTTTGAGATTTTAAGACGTTTATTCCATTAGTTTGGCGATTTTGACATATAAATACCTTTCGTGCCATTTAGGTGTCGATTTTTTCCTGGCGAGCGATAGCGAATAGAGAAATCGGCCTTCGGCCTAGAAATTTTTCTACCGAAAAATGTAAAACAAATATTTATTGAAGGAGAGTCTAGGGGGGGGGGGGGGGGGGGTTCTAAGCTTGATGGAGATCTATTGAGGAAACTTAAGAAATATATGAATAAATATATAGGCTACATGGCTCTACACTCTTTGTTATGAGTCCGTTCATTCTAGGTTGGGCAGAAATCGTAACCTCTAACCTCTCATAACTCAAAAAAGACTAGAGTAATCGAGCTAATATTTCTACCAAATAGGAAGACTTGGCAAGGGAATATGTGTATAAATTTACAGCTCATTTGCTCTAGTCCTTTTTGAGTTACAGAGGTTAGAGGTTACGATTTCTGCCCAAACTAGAATGAACGGAATTATAGTGTTGTTTTTTATGAGTGAATATGATCATTGGACAAAGTACAGTTATAGGTATTTTTCTTTATATTTGATGGTAAATTGCCATATATTCATCTTAATTATTTGGCTATTACGAACACTTTGTATCGAAATATGTTGCTGGTTATGAAAACTTGACTATGAGATGATGCAGAGACAGTAGCTTCATAGGTTTGTATTAACTATAGATAAATCACTATCAGTGTGTGTGTGTGTGTGTGTGTGGAGAGAGAGAGAGAGAGATAAAGAAAAGATAAAGACATATATATATAAAGATAGATAGCTATAAAAGAGAGGAAGGGGGGAGAGGTTAAAGAACGCTACTGTAGTGTAATCTTCAGAAAGGTGGGCAATTTGTTCCAGTCTCTCTCTCTCTCTCTGTCTGTCTGTTTGTCTATCTGTCTCTCTATCTATGTATCTCTCTTTCAGTACAGTACAATAAAGTTTTGCCACAACACTGCCCCATCACGTATCATCACTGTGGCTGATGTTGGTATAGTGCTAACAGTGCCTCAGCAAGACTCAACAAAGTACCCCTACAGCACTTGCACCTGCAGTACACCATTATAGCCACACTGCCTTCACCACTCTAAGATTAAAAAACAAAAAATAGAAACAAGAATGATAACAAAGATAGTCAGAACTGGCAATGGGAAGTAGAGGACACCAACCCTCATATTATACAGTATATATATATATGTATGAGAGAGAGAGAGAGAGAGAGAGAGAACAGGAAGGTCTCGTACCACATTACATTATTATCATCTACGTGAGGTTATAAATATGAAACCTATAATATACTGTATATTTTCTCTCAGAAGACAATGCCAAATTAAGGGGGTCCCACCTCGATTTATTTCTCTCTCTCGGGGTTGTATCCATTCGGTCCCATTCATCCTACTGTTTTAAGACGTTTATCCCCATCCAGGTGTCGATTTTTTACTGGCGATTTGAAGACGTTTCGCCCCATTAGTTTGGCGATTATAAGACGTTTGGCTTCATTCACATATCGATTTTCCCCAGACGGTCGATGATGAGCGAGCAAATTAAAAGAAACCAGCGTTTGGCTGGGACATATTTCTACCGAAAAATTTACAAATTTGACTTAAAGATTAAAATGTAAAACTTGCAAACTAAACAAACCAAAATTGGGACAAGGACAATATAAAGTCAAATTAAATTATCAAAATCGCTATGTGGAAACAACGTTTACTAAAATGAAAATTATTAAATAAAAGAACACAATCCACCACATAGGGTGTACATCACTACATGAGCAAGTTAATCTGTTTCCCAAGCAAACCAATCGCACATATAACAACGCACTATCGTCACGTTAAAGGAAGTAGTCAAGTTTGGGAAAGTTTAAGGAGAAACACACACACACACGGTGATAATACAATAACTCCCTCTCCCTCTCTCTCAAATCGCCTGATATGCATAGTGCTAAAAGAAATAAACTTTCTACCTCCTCCCCCCCCCCCCCCAGGAGAACTCAGAACAATACCTAATGATAATGACCATAAACCCCTTAATTTAAGACGATCATAAAACTTAATAATCTGGAAGTTAATGGTCATGAAACTTTCTGTGAGCGGTTAAGGGGATCATTTTATTAATGTATATATCTATTTAATAATTGATTTATATATACTCTATCTATCTATCTATCTATCTATATGCTCAGGCCCAATCCCCATTTTGGGGGTAGCCGACTCAAGACAGAGCAAGAACAGGGAAAACACAAAAACAACATAAAACAAAAAATAAACACAGATAAAAAACACAAACTCTCACACATCCAGGTCACCCAGAAGACCCAGAGACCAGGGTTACCAAGGTCGCTCCAGCACTACCCCGGCCCCTGACCACCAGGAGAGGTTCCGATCTCGGCAGGCAGACATGCAGCGGAGCCAAAGCGACAAGCCCTCCCACCACACTTCCAGGCACACCCTTCATATTAATCGTCTCCCCGGGCCAGGCGCCTAATGGACTATTATCTAGTCCAACTTGCGCCCGACCCCTTACTCCAAATGACCACGTGTTCACTCAACTATTCACAAGCATTCTCCATTCACTTCTGTCCACCACCACTTCCCCTGCCTGATCTATAGTCATTCCTCTTATCATCCAAAGCATTTCTTACACAGTCTCTCCATCTCAATGGGGGTCTTCCTGCCCTTCTATCTCCCCTTGTACCTGACTCACATATTCTCTTTGTAAGCCTCTCATCTCCCATTCGTTCAACATGACCATACCAGCTCAGCACCCTTCTGTCCACTCTGGCTGACAAATGTTCCTGCTGCCCCACTCTCCTACGTATCTCTTCATTTCTCAATCTGTCTCTACGAGTAACTCCACACATACTCCTCAAGCAGCTCATCTCCATCACATCCAGCCCTCTTTTCTCCTTTTTCTTCAGAGCCCATGTCTCAGCCCCATACATCACTGTTGGCACAACAATTCCTTGATACAGTGCACTTTTTACTTTCACTCCGAGATTTCTCGTCTTCCACATACTTCCCATTGCTCCGAAAACCTTCCTTCCTTCACACTCTCTGTTTTACCTCCAGTTCCATACCTCCACTCCTGCTTATTGTTCCTCCTAGATATTTAAAACACTCTACTTGTTCCAATATTTCCCCATCCAGCCTCACATCTAGATTCACCCTATGCTCTCCCCTATTACACACCATTACTTTACTTTTATTGACGTTCACCTTCAGTTTCCTCCTTCCACAAACCACACCAAACTCTTTGACTACCCGCTGCAGTTTCTCATCAGAATCCGCCACCAATGCTGTGTCATCAGCGAACAGCAACTAATTCAACTCCCAATCTCTACCATTCTTTCCTACTAAACCCAATCCTCTTCCCATAGTTCTCCTTTTCACCTCCCTCACCACACCATCCATAAACATATTAAACAGCCATGGTGACATTACACAACCCTGTCGCAAACCTACCTTTACCTCAAACCATTCACTCAACTCACCATTTCCTACTCTCACACATGCTCTGCTCCCTTCATAAAAACTCTTAACTGCTTCTAACAAATTTCCTCCAATTTCATAAATCCTTAACACCTTCCACATTGCTTCACGGTCCACACGATCATATGCTTTTTCCAAGTCCATACAAGCCCAAAATATCTCCTTATGCTTCTCTAAATACTTCTCGCATAACTGTCTTACTGCAAACATCTGATCCACGCACCCTCTTCCCCTCCTAAAACCGCACTGTTCTTCTCCTATTGCAACTTCCGTACACTTTATTATCCTCTCTATCAACACCCTGCCATACAGCTTTCCAACCACTGACAATAAACTAATACCTCTATAACTTGAACACTCCTGCCGATCTCCCTTTCCCTTGTACAACGGCACAATTTATATATACAGTATGTTTAAAGTTTCCTCCCTAGACCACCATCAAGATTATAAAAAATACCTCCAAGACATGAAACCGTAGGTGTGTATGTGTTATTTTATATATATATATATGTAGTGTGTGTGTATATATATATAAGTGTATGTGAGTGTGAGTGTATGTGTGTGAATTGTGTGTTATTTTATGTATATGTATAGTGTGTGTGTGTGTATATATATATATAAGTGTGTGTGAGTGTATTTGTGTGAATTGTATATGTAGTGTGTGTAGCCTATGTGTGTGTGAATGGTATGTTATTTTATGTATATGTAGTGTGTGTGTGTGTGAATTGCATGTTTTTTATGTATGTGTAGTGTGTGTGTGTGTGTGTGTAAGTTATGTTATTTTATGTATATGTAGTGTGTGTGTGTGTGTGTGTGTGTGTGTGTGTGTGTGTAGAAGAACTTGTAGCGAGGAAGGGAGGGGGAATAGTGAAGGGAGATACTGTATGGTTACAAAACGATAAAGATTACAATATATTGATAGCTGAGGTGTGTATTTCTTATGTGCTGTAAGATATATGACATGTTAGCAGTAGTAGTTATAGTAATAGTAGTTGTTACTACATCTACTAGCCTACTTATTCTACGATTAATGGGGGTGTTGTAAAAGGCAATGTTAATAATGGTTGCGAAGATATATAGTTTGTTAAAACAAAATATCCATAGGACGATCCATGCAGCCTTACTGCTTGGGTACATAAATCTATAAAAAGGCAGAGTTTTTAATTTCTGCCAGGAGTATGCTACCATGTTATATCATAACAAGCTATGTTATTTATTGTTATATCATCATAAGCTATGTTATTTTGTGTCTATTGTTTTTACTTTATATGTTGATTTGTGTTTCTTGTTCTTTTTCTAGATGATGCTTCGGATATATCTCAATACAAGATGGCTGACGTGACGATAATTGTATTGTCATCTTGATTAGAACCCTCCTGCTCTCTCTCCATGGATCTGCCCTCACCACCCCCCACCCCACCCCTCCCACCGCCCTCCCCTCCACCACCCTCCCTCCCCTCCTCTGTACAGGGAGGGGAGGAGGGGGAAGAGGAAGGAAGAGGGGAGGTAGAGAGGAGAGACAAAAACAACATTAAGGAGGAGAGAAGGGAAGGAAAATGCTCCTATGTCTGTACGAGACGGTAAGGTGATCAAGTAATGTATAGATTATTGTAGATATGCATCAATTATTAGTTACATAATTTACTCTCATAATAGGTAGGAAAACCATGTATCTTCACAAGACTAAAGATATATATACATATATATATCCCAACCCTACCTACCCACTCTTACAGGCTTGTGGGAGCAGGAACAACTGGTGTGGTATTGAGCCTGCACCATGTCCTAACAGTAGCCTGCCTGGCCTACCTGTCAACCTGCAGTTCTCACTTATCGCGACACCTTGGTCTGCGCTCTAACCATCTCTCCGTCCTGCCTTACCTCTCCTATGTTGGTAAGTTATCACCATTATTAAAGATAAACGGTTTAAAGGTCCTAGCCGAGTTGTGTATACAAGGGAGCGTGCAACGATGTTATGCACTGTATACCCAAGGGTCCCCAAGTGGACAGTCACTACGGTCAAAGCCTTGGGTCAGTCAGGCTACGGCTTTGAAGTGAAGACCTACAGGCCGACCCAACCTCCCATCCCTTGCATGAGAGGGGCAGTAACAGGAGTGTATTCCAACGTCCAAAGCACAGCTATGCTCCGCCCATACTAAATGACGTCACACCTCTGCTACAGTCAACGGGGATGCTATATCTTCGGACTCACAGCAAAAGGAAGAATCCAATTCTGAAAGTGTAGCCGCACTATGATCAGTTTGTACGCACCTTAGCTTGCAGTACTTGTGAAAAACATTCATGGCCCTGAGCTGGTCATGATCCCTGGACCACCAGGTGGGATTTCAAGATGCTCTTCACTACATCAGCAAGTAAGCTGGTGAGTAAAAAATTAACTGTGCCGTACATATAATACTGGAAAACTGAGCTGGCGATATTCAGACGAATAGCGAGGACATTTAAGTAGGAAACGATAGAGTTATGCGAATGTGACAATGGGAACATAGAGGGGAAGCCTCACCAGACATCAGGTGCATGCTGCAATTATTTAATGCTATGATATTCTACTTCCAGGTCCATTGCTAACTGGGGTCGTGGTTGGCTATGTAGGAGGTAAAGGAGACAAAGTGCGGTGGGTAGGAGCTGGTATGTTGGCAGCAAGCGTGGGCGTAGGAGTCACAGCTCTCACCGCACTCTACCCCCAAACCCTGCACGCACACATGCAGTACGCACCCAGTTTTCAGGACTCAGCGCAAGGGGCTTACTACTGCAACGTTGAAATGTTGCGGAGTCTGGCCACCACCACCACCACCACTACTCTCAGGAGCATTAACAATAACTCCTCCATTGCTAAAACTCTTCACCCCATGGCTACCTTCCTACACGCGAACCCAAGAGCAATTTTGGATTGTGAGGACAGCGATCCGTTACTGTTACTGATATGGGTCCTAGCTTCAATTGTCACAGGTGATGTTGAAAATATCTATTTTATTAATGTAAAAAATTTGCTAGTTGAGGAAATAGAATAATCTTGCTAATATGGATCCTGGCTTCAATTATCACACATACGATTCAGAATATTTAAGTTATTCAACATTATAAAGTTTCTTGTTGTTTTTTAACCCTCTCAGACATATGACGCGATTTTGAGCCGATTAGGGATACTTTAAAGCCTTTGTTACCATCAGGGGTATTTAGAAACCTTTAGTTTAGTTACTTCAACCTCTGCAGTTGTCTTTGAGTTAGCTGTGGGCAGAAAACTAATTTTGGAGATGTAATTATAAGTGTAAGAGAACTATATTTCTTATTGCTAATCTGGCAACCTCTGTGTCATAGGAGTCTGAAGGGGTTAAAAGTGAATCATGTCTTTTCTTTCATGTACTCCCAGGTGCCGGCGTGTCAATCGGATACACTCTAGGTCTGCCGTACCTCGATGACGGGGTCTCCAGGAAGGCAGCCCCTCTCTATATAGGTTAGAAACAAAGAAAATACTACTGTACTGTCAACTTGTGAGCGTTCCAATAAAATGTCTCGTAGAGCTTTGATAGGATATCTTGTAGTCAAATGTGTAAATAATATTTCATGCAAAGCTTCTTGTTTGCTTTTTGATAAATGAAGCAATTTCTGGTATACATTTAAAATATTTGTGCCTATTCTAACTAGAATTTTAAGCTGCTACAGTTGCCAGTTTGCCTATTTATCTGTCATGGATTATCGTTGGTTCTGTGCTAAAACATAAGCTTTCAAACCTGTGAAAACACAGTAGTTTCATTAGCAGTAATAGTGGGAACTGTCTGATTTCTTGGGGGGGGGGGGGATTTAATCAGCCCTGCGGATTGGCTCTTGCGTTGGTGGTCCTGCGGCCTCTTCCCCCGCCTTCATCCCCTTCTGTCATGGTGCCCTGCTTAATCTTTGTAATCTTTTGTGCATCTGTCTGTGCCAGCTTCTGTACCCTGCACCATCTTTGATCCTCTCTGGTTGGTGGGGTGTAGCGCCTCCCTGGACCTGTGACTTGCCCGCTGGAGGGAAGTGGCACCATAGTGGTAGGAACTGGGCCTGGCACACTCAGTGTCCACGGTCACCTTCATTCTCTAGCTAGAGGTTGTGTTAGTTCCACCATCCTCGTCTCTTATCTTCTTCCTGTCGAGTGTCATTGTTCATTACAACACCTCCCCATTCAACCCATCGTATCCTGGGAGTGTTGCTGCCCCTGCACAGCTCCTGTTGGGTCTTCGACATTTAGGCCTCCTGTTTCCAGGCAAGCCACTGAGTCTGGACCCACACCGTGCCAAGGTGTATTGAGTATTCTCCCCTGCCCTTCAATAACGTCAACGACAAATAATAGTTCACATAATCCACTCTTAAAGAATTATAGCTTTAAATGCTGTATGTTTTTCTGTCATATATATTTTCGAGCTTTGCATTTTCATTTATTATATTTTACTGTTTAATTTACCGTAATTGACTATTACCATTCCAGCTGTGATTGTATCTGTGGGAGCATTTGGACATCTACTGGGGGTCTACCTGGCCTCACTCTCTCTCTCAGTCTATGTCTACCCTTTCAACAATCCAGGTAAGTCCTCTCATGTTCCTAGTCATGTTGGAACTCCATATTGTGCGCATAACTGAACCAGGGCAAACCTTAAAAAATAATAACACCTGGACCTGCTTACCAAAGAAATTAACACCCCAACCCCCTGTGCATTCTGCTGACAACCCCCATTAATTTACTTACCATTTATATTGTGTAATATTTATTTTTTTCAATAATATACAGTATCTTTCTCCAATAAACCAAACTAAGAATAGCTGCTCAGCAAAGGAAATAAATCAACTATTCAAGAGTCCCTTTCTATACTGTGTAAAACAAGTTTGTTGCACAGTAGAATTTGAAAAAGTAATCATCTGATAGAACTTTTTTAATTTAACCCTTAACTCCCCGACAGGTTACATGACCCCAGATGACTCTGATTGGGTGGGTGGGTGGTGGATGGGTCAAGCGGTCCTCTCAGTGTTCATGTTCACCACCGCTACACTACTATTGCTCATGCCCAGGTAAGGTAGCCTATATCTTCAACGACGGATTCTACACCAAACATCAATATGGATAGATTGATAAAAATGTAATTGATTGTTACATATTAAATATTAATACAAAATAATAATAATTTCATGACCCTCATAGCTGGTACCCCCTCTACAGTTTGTAGATTGTACATACTGTCGCTGTTATTGTAATGATCAGATCATTCAACTGCAAGAACTAGCCCTTGTAAAATATGCAAGACCAAATTATTATTATTATTTACTTGTGAACAATGTAATTTATACGCCTACAGAATATTATTATTATTTACTTATGAACAATGTCATTTATACGCCTTAATATGAAAACCTCAGGAAACTCGGTAAAGCCGGAAAGCAGTCACCGGGTCATCAGAGATCAAAGTCAACCGTAGACAGAACCAATCCCGGCTCAGATTCCAACCACAACCAAGCTCCCTCCAACAACAACATCAACAATAATAACAACATTCATCAAGGTCGACCTCAATACAGAGACTTTGAGGTGGAGGAGTATGAAGTGGATGAGGAGGAACGAGAGAGGCGGAGGAGGAGGTACGGGGTGGTTGAATTCGACCTGGATGGAATGAGAGACATCGAGATTGGGTAAGTGTGAATATCATAATATAATTTTTTTGTATTTACTTCTTTAAAATTGAGAATGAAAATAAATCAATAAAGACAATAATACATGTAGATATACAGTACTATGAACTTAAGAGATGTTGGCAGAATGAGTATTGGAGTGCATGCCCCAATCTCTATGACGACAGTCATTGATAATATATACATTTACATGAACAGGAAGCTGCACCTTAATCTTGAGGCGCTCATCACCGAAGGCAACCATTTAGGATCCCTCCAATTACTATTATTATAAACACACACTACATATTTCTTATCGTTTCATATACATTATCACTAACGTTACTATTTAAATCTGTAACGGTAACAATATTAACTTAAAATCACAAAAAATTAATCAATGCGCATCATTAGTAGTCTGGTGGCCATACTCCAGAAATTGTCTGCTGTACTGGTTTCATATCTGTTGTGATATACAACCCCTCCATCCTATTATAGCTGAGTGGGTAGAGTAGAAAGTACACTCAAGGGTAGATATTCATGGTAGACTATACCTATAATTATATAACCCAACCTGTTCAAAGTACTGGAGTGTGCATCATTTGTCCATAGCAGAGCATAGTGTTGCTAGGCTCCTCCCATACTATGATGGCATGCCTCTGCCAATTAGGATGCTATACTTCAGACATGTAGCATCCTCATTGGCTATAGCAGAGGTGTGATGTCATACTATGGGTGGAGTCTAGCAGTGCTTAGCTGTGCTGTGGACAATTGCTACACACTCCTGTAATATCAACTGCAATTTCAAAACACTCTTCCTTTTTTCAGCTATGCGGCGGATGAAAGAGACAGTGGCTATTCCATGGAGGAGATGGAAGGGGAGGAAGAGAGGAGGAGGAGGGAGGAGCTGAGAGAGGAGAGGAAGACTGATGGAGAAGAGGAAGAGAGTGAGGTGGTGAGAGAGATTCTGAGGAAGAGATACATCACTTGCTACGAGATTACTTCGGGAGTCAGAGGTTTGAGATTCAGTTTCGGTCTTATTATCATAATTATTTTTACTAATATTGGAACCACCATACTCAACTCTGTATTAAGTGAGAGATATCTTGAAATCGAATGTAGGTTGTAGCCTACTGGAGGAAGACGCTAGGGGGGTTTGTATGTCATAGACGGAGCCTTCATTTCTGTAATATAGGTTCACTTCTAAACAGGGCCACATAATGTCTCTTGATCAACTTTACAGCTTTTCATTACATAAATCATGTTCCTTACATATTCCACATGGTGGTTTGACTGTTGTGGCTACAGGTTCGGCTGCTTCTTTGCACTCCGAGCAACATTATAAAGGTGGTGATATTGCCTTAGATCTTACTTGAAAAAAACACTCTAACATGTCAGAAAAATCCACTAGCTACCAGTGGAGATTGCAATCCTGCTGGATTCTATTTTTTTTTTTTTTTTTTTTCAGATAAGAAGGGTACCTTATGTTTAAATTTTATCACTCCAGGCAAAATTAAAGTGTATCCCTGTATCCCTTTTCCCAGATGTATTTGATTTAAGGATTTTACTGATGATCCACCGGGTTCTGCCGAGTAGGCTACCATTGTGAACATATACTGTACTACTAATGTTGAAATGTGGACTATCTTCCCTAATGTTATTTATGTTAGATAGTTTTGGAAGTGAAGCGGTATGTGGGCATCACTAAAGGGCACTTTTGTTTTTGTTTTTCCTGCAGACATATTTGAAACAGTGGTTCGTCTACTGAGCCAGCGTGTTCTGCTATTTAGCACCCTCAGTGATGTCTGCGTGGCTTTGGCTCTCTCCTGTTCCACCGTGTGGCTCCCAACCTTCCTCCAACACCGATTCAGGACAGCTGGTCAACAATCACCATTTTATACAAGTGAGCTGAGTTGCGAGCCATGAGCAAGGCTGATGGATGTAATCTTTTAGGATTAAACGAGTTTGAAATACACAAACGATAGATTGCAGATGTAGTCACTATATTTGTTATACTGTATAGCTTTATTATCATGAATTAAATTTGTATCACCCCCTCAAGGCGTCTGCAGCACCTCATCTGTGATCATGGGTGTGGGTGTGGGAGGAGTGTGGGTGTCACGGTGTGGGGGTGTGGGAGGCAGAGCGGTGGCAGGGGTGGCTTGTGGATGTCTGGCGCTACAGGCCCTCCTCACTACAATGTTAGCACTGGTGTCATGCGGCTTCGATAGCGACCTGCCCGGCGTCATGGCTCCCGACATGAGGTGAGGATGAATGTATGTATAAACTCGGGCACATACCCCATTGCTGGGGGTGGCCGACTCGAGACAGAGCCCGAACAGAAACCTTTAAAGTTCCAATTCTTAGGGTCCAGGACCATTTTCGCGTTCCCTCGCCCCTTTCTCTGTCTCGTTGAGTAGGAGAATTTTACAAGTGGAGGAGGATTCCTAGCCTCCTGCCCCCAAATGAATAACATAGCAATATTATAGACAATGCATGCCTCAACTATTATGTGTATTAAGTATCTGTATCAATAGAGGGTTACAAAGAGAAGAGAAGGAAAAGTAGAAAGGAATGTTCTGTTGAGGCAGGTTTGAAAGGAATTAGAACCTATTCCTCTAGTGTCTAGGAACTTACACTGCCTAAATCAGAACACTACAAAGGATACTCACTATAACCTACCTATAATGAATATACTATAGACCAGTACTTAAGCAGTCATTATATAAATTCCTTTAATACAAGCCTCTGCAATAGTTAGGGGATAAGGGCCTACATATCCTGACAAGGGTTAGAGTAGATTACTTAATTCAACTGACTCCTAATCCTAAGGTTAACCCCTTCTGTACCGTCAACGTCTTTGTTAATTTATTCTGGCTACTATTAGACAATTTTGTTTAGTTTAAAAAGGGACTCCAGCAATTAATAGGCTTCATACTATCTCACTTAACCCTTATTATTACCACAAATCCTTCTTAACCCGGGAGCTGCGGGGAGACTCTTAAGAGTTCCCCCGGCGCACTGCGGGGAGACTCTTAAGAGTCAGAGAAAACAAAAATCAACTTTTGACATCGAAAAAAAAAAAAAAATTATATTTTTTTTTTTTTATTTTTATTTTTTTTTTTGGCCCCTGGGCCATGCAAAATCTCAGTCCTCTACCTCCCCTCCTTCCCCACTTTCCTCCTCTCCTTCAGTTATCACCTATTTTCCCTGTTATTCCCTTATTCTGAGGTATATTTTCGTGCTAACATTAGAAATCCGATTGGAGGGTGTGGTCATCACTGATAGCAAGCGAGTGCAAGAGAGAGAGAGAGAGTATCGATCGACTGTGTCTCAGTGGCCTTGGGGGAAATTGGCGGGAAAGCAGATTGCCTCACCCATACATTATACAACTCGCGGGCTATATCTCCGATTTTGACCATCCAAACGCTGTTTTCACTCGTTTTATTGTTGTTTCAGGTTAATACCTTTATAATCAACCCATAATAGGCGCATATGGATAAGTATTAATGCTATTAATGGCACAATGAATATTTTAGTGACGGAAACACCTCAAATACGTCAGCACAGGGGGACGTTTCCAATTACCCCCATGCGCACTTCAGAGGTTAAACTGCACAAAATCTTCTAAATATAACAAGAATAAAAATAAAATTACATCGTCGGTACAAGAGGGGTTAATAAACTAAACTAATTCCATTCAATTCCCCTCCCAGGAGTTTAGAGTTACATCGCGGGTGTAGCATTGGTTGTGGGTGTCCATCCTTATCACCTCACCCAGTATGTGTAAGAGACGGTCCCATCACTCTGTCCTTCTACTCTCCCTGTCACGCTGGTTGCCCTCCACCCATTGTACCTCCAGGACCAGGGATTTTACCCATCTTCACAAACTGCACGTAAGTTGTCTTTAGTTATATTATTTAATTTAAAGTATAAGAAAGCCACAAAAGGTAAAGGTTTACACCACACACCTGAGACAAGATATATAGTGCTTGGTAGTCTTCTTGAGAGTGGAGCCAACTATATATTGTAAGGTTTAAATTAAAAGGTCCTCAACAAGTGGTGCTCACATGGGATAGTGATGATGATTTATAAGCACTACAGGATCAAAGTCCCCAAGTGGACAAATCACCCAGGTAAAGCCTAGAGCCTTGGGTTCAGCTAGCCAATGACTGCTTCGGCAAAAAGGACCCATTGAGGTGGGACGAAATGTTAACCACTACATTAGCAAGCAAGGTTGGATTAAAGAGCTACACAGTAGTCAATTCCGAATCAATAAGGAAGTTAGAAAGTAATCTTGATAAAGCATGGGGAAGACAAGATTTGAAGTTTGATTATAAAGCAAAAATACAGAATAGTAAAAATGTTGCGTCTGCTACACCGCCGCCGCCAACACCGTGAACGACCGCAGCAGTGCAAGTACTGGCACTGAGCTGGATACACAGGCCTAGTTTGCCTTTTTCCAGAGGATCTACTGTAAGAAACTGTAAGAAACAGTATATAGATATGTTAATATAAACCTCATATGATGTTAATGAAGGGACGGAAGTCACAGGGTATAAACCCAGCCCTATGCTCTATACACAGGAAAGCACCATTGATTAATTTGATGTCTATTGAATGGTCAGATGGAGAAAGTGAGATCCTTTACGTATCTAGGCAGTGTGTTAAGTAAGGATGGAAATCTGAAGAGTGAGAAACAGGACAGAGTGCAGCAGGGCAGGAGGGTTGTAGGTGCATTGAGGAAAGTCATAAGGAATAGAGAGGTTAGTATGGAAGCAAAGAGGACATTGCATGATAGTGTTGTAGTGCACACCTTGACATATGGAAGTGAAGCGAGGACGTTGCTAGAGGGACAAGACGAGAGTGAGAGCAGTCAAAATGAGTTATCGAAGAGGAGGTTATGGAGTCATGTGGATGGACAGACTGACAAACCAGGAATTATGTGAGAGGTGTGGTGTTGTGGAGAATGTCGAGAGAAATGTATTGAGGTGGTATGGTCACACAGAGCGAATGGAGAGCGTACGGATGGCAAAGATGGTGCATGAAAGTGAGGTGGAAGGGGTAAGAGGGAGGGGTAGACCAAAAATGAGGTCGAGGGATGGAGTGGAGAGATGCATGGGGAGAGGGGGATGGTGTGGGAGGAAGGATGAGTGTTGTCGGGGGGACAGGGCAGCCTGGAAGAGGTTTGTTCGTAGCCGCCACATCAAGGATTAGGACGTCTGGCACTAGTTAGATAGACATAACCCAAGATTCATATTCACTGTGGAGGTGATTGTAGTGACTTATATTCTAGGTGTGCCAGTCCTAGTGCGGAGGTTACTGCAGGCCACTGTAGCCGAGAAACCTGTCCTGCAGCTCTATTGTACACCACCCTCATCTGTCTAGCCCACTCCCTCACCACCATCACTATCATCACCAGCGTTATCATCACTCTCAGGTATTGTACAGATGCCATCAATACATCAGTAACTAGTAATGCCATAAAGAACTAGTACAGTACATTAAAACTAATGGTCACAAGTAACCATCCATTAACAAAACACATTAAAGTTATTTCTATTCCAGCTAACAATTATACAGTCGGTCCTCCGGTAACGCGGCTAATGTGTTCTGGTAACCTCCCGTGTTAGCAAAAACCGCGTTAACGAACACATATGTTTACATGTTAAATGTACCTTGGTGTTCTGGGGATTTCCACAGAGTCCAGTTTTTCTCCATAGGAGCTTATGTTATAATAATTAAATCAATTATAAAGGTTATTTGACATGTGCATTGAGTTGATTTGCCCATTGCAACAACAACTCTTACCTCTGAATAAATATTTTGATTAGGCTAGGCTAGTTAAGGGGAGAGTCACAGCAGTGTCGCCATTTTCGAAAGATCTGAAATCCCGCCATCATATTTCTCACCTCACACAATAACTACACAATGTAGAATGGTCTACTCTTCACTCAACGCACGGCAACAACCATATCTACCTCTGGTATGCATAAAAACTTGGTTAGGCCATTTATTTGCAGAGATATGAGCATCGGTAAATGACGAAAGTCGGGAGTAAAGGTTCGGCGCCCGGCTAGACCCCGCGTCAGTGTAAGTGTTGACCGTGTTAGCAAAATTTATTATATTTGGGGTGTACCGCATGCCACCAAATCTGCGTTTCCAAAACGCGCGTTACCGGAGGACCGACTGTAATTTCATCAATTTTAGATGAGGACTCATGTATTCAGGGGTTTAACATTCTTACTCCCCCCATACAGATGTGTAAACAGTGAGGACCAATCAGCAGCGTTAGGTGTGAAGGTAACCATGAGCTCCCTAGTATCCTTACTGGGTCCTCCACTACTACGCCCCTTAATGGACTCTTCCTGCCTGGCCTGGTCGCATCTCTGTGGCCGACCTGACACCTGTGGAGTCTACGATACTGACGACCTGGCGTTAGTATAGCTTATATTCAACGATGACTAAATAGAGCAAAAACCCTTCTTAGAGACGCAACCTCTTGCATCTATAAAACATGGGTTTGGCTAAATGGATATTTGAGGCATGTTGGTTGATAAATAAGTGTACTTAATTAAAACTTTGTGCTGGAATTCATTAGCGATAACCTTTTTGTCAAGAGGTTTTCATTAAACATGGTTGCTAGTGAGATATCTCCTGTAACAATAAGAAACCCCTACACCTATATGATATTGCTACATTGAAGTTCAAACGTATTGTACATAGGGTTATTGGAATATATTAAAGTTGAAATGAGAGAATAAAAAATTAATAACTTTTCCATTAATTCACATACCGGTACTGTACTTAATTTCTCTCCTTTCAGGTACAAACTCCACGGCAGCACAGGAGCCATCTTAGCTTTAGCCAGCCTCTTCGCAGCACTGATGGCTCACAGCGCCTCGGATGTACAGATCCTCGACGCCCTGCCGCACATCCTTCCCACATTTTCCATCTTTGACCCTAACTCCAGTCCCGGCCTCCGCAGTAGCTTCCGGAAATTGTCTAGACTTGCGACAGGCCGAAGATCGTCCGGGAAGTGGAGAGTGCCACCCATGTCCCTAGAGCATGGAGAAGGGCGACGGAGGAGGAGCACAGTGGTTGAGCAACACAAGGAAGGAAGAGTGGATTTAGAGAGGATGGAAGAGAGAACGGAAGAGGTGGGAGGGGAGGCTGACAGAGAGACCCAGCCACCACCTCGAGTTCATATCCTCCCCATCTCGCTGATGAAAACCACTGGGGTGTGAAGTAAAGGCTGTCACAGAATACACAAAAGTACTCTATTTCAACCAGTCTCCACACTAGCTTTCAGATATTGCATAGCCAAGCCACTGGCTGGATATCTTTGAAGAAGTGGAGAGTGTAGCCCATTCCTCTAGAGCAGACACAGAGAGACTAAGCGACACACAGAGGGAACAGTAGATCAAGAGAAGATAGAAAAGGTGGGAAGAGAGGTTAATTAAAAGGGAAACCAAACCACCACCTAGAATTCACATCCTTCCAATCTCGCTGATGAAAACCAAAGAATATAAAGTTGAGTAAAACCTACCACACAATATGCCGACATTCTCCATTCTCGATGTCAACTCCATCACTGGTCTCCACAGGAGATTTTGGAAATTATATTCACTCGATACCAGCCAGAGATCATCGAAGAAGTGGAGAGTGACGACCATGACCCTAAAACAAGAACAAGGGTGACAGGAATATGTGCACAGAGGGAATGGTAGATCAAGAGAGATGGAATATACACTGCACTGTACACCCAACCACCTCCTCATGTTCACATCCTTCCATGTCACTGATAAAAAACATGTGTGAAAAGTATAGATAAGGTCCATGTCACTGATAAAAACCATGTGTGAAAAGCATAGATAAGGTATCATGGATATTTACCATTTCTTGCCAATCTTCATATTCGACGATGATTTAAACAGCTAACCAATTCTTCCAGTTCAGGTCATTCCATTGTGTTGATAAAAACCACAGGGGTGTGACGTACAGACCCAGTCAAATTGGTATTCTCAATTTCTTGGTTTTGACACTTGTGAACACAATCTTTCAACTGCTCAACCTTCTACACAGATGTTTCCAGATACCATTACTCTCCTGTTTCACCACCCACCGCAAATACTCAGAAAGTGAAATGGGGCCCCATGACCCTCAACCAGATGTACAGGTGATGTAGGCACCGCTTGCAGGTGTGTGAAATACAGTCGAGGATTTGGCTTATACTGTACTTCAAGCACAAGATAAAGGTTTCAAGCCTGTTTGGTCAAGAAGCCATATCACACATTCCATTGGGTACTTTCGAACAGCCTTCACAGACTGATCAGGAGGCCGACCAAACCATGTAACAGTCCATCACTCCCCAGAAGGAACTTCACAACAATCCACTAACACTGGGTCCCTAGTTACTGCTAGGTCAACAGAGGCATTGTGTTTGAAGAGCTTGCCCATCCACCTCATCCTGCAAACAGAGATGGTGTGGAGGTTTTACACAAGGGCCCTGAATCCAATCCCCGCTTGGTGCTTATTATTATTATTATTTTATTTTATTTTTTTTGATGGACAGATGCACCTTATGAAAACATTGATTTTTGAACAAAGCAAAATGGACAGGTGGAGTTAGCAGCTGCAGCAAGTGTATATACAAAATTAGCCCCTTGAAGATTATGATGTGCTTTAACAGTTTATTCTGGCAATCATTCGACGATTTTTAGGAAGGATATCTAGGAATGGAAGGGGTAAATATTATTTCAATGAACTCTTTAGCTCCCGGAAGTTCGTCCATTCTGAATAGAATAGTCTAAGGATATCCAGAATAAACTGTCAAAAAGTGTCATGATCCTCAAAGGACTATAATATATTTGACAATAACCTATATGAAATTTGTCACCAAAGTTGTAGTGATAATAAATTAAGAAACCACCCATTTTTCAGCATTCCATCCCTAACTTGAATCCAATAAGTGACGTAAAATATCTATCTATTGCCAGGCGTTTGATACCCAAGGGTTGGTTGGCCACGAATGAAATGCCTCCATGCTCCTCTTTATTATCCGTCAGCCACTTTCACTCATATACCTCTCAACTTTGCCTTCTTCCTCAACTCTCATATACTCAAGTCACCTCTATAACCACACCACAGCGCTTCACCTTAACCCATAGCTGTTTTCACTGAAACAGGAGGTGAATTATTGTCCGAACCATAACCAATAGCTGTGATTAACCTATGAAATGCAAGAACCTGTGCAAAATAAAATGTAAAGTTCAAGGAGGAGGGGGGGGGGGGGGGGGAGGAGGATGTGGTATGGAGAGATGGCACTACTTTCTATGTGTCACCCAATTTTGAGACATTTCCCAGCACTGGCACATTATTTGAAGGGTTGTTTTTGCATGTTTAAATACTGTGCTACCGGAAGGACCGTCGCAGTCCCTGGGTTAACTTAGATCTAATAGCTGACTGAAACAACTTAAATTATTGACTAAATCTTAAACTGTATTCGCTTTTGCCTTAAATTAAGTTAAATTTAATAGGTAACTAAAACATGAGGCAGTAAATGTATGTCTTCCTTTTACTAGAGATAGCCAAGACACCAAATACAGGCTTATGTACAAAACAAAAAATATACTTTATAAGAGTTTGGTATCACAGTGGAGCGATTCTTCCAAACCGGTCTCCGCAAACCCTCATGGTGTTTGAGAGAAATATTTACTTTTTTTTTTCTTTGGGTATATATACACGCACACATATATACAGTATACATTTTTTTTTTAGATCTCACAAGTATATGTGAGTACATATATAGATTATACCATATACAGTCAGGCTTTGAACCTTGGTACGCTTTAATTCAAGACATTGTAATTTTTATTAAGTATTTACAGTTTTAGAAATTAGCTAGTTAAATAAAATATCAAGACCCATTTATTTACTTTTTAGCTTGGGCAGTATAGACAATCAAAATTAAATTGATTATTCACAAAGATCAAGGAAATGCATATTAAATAAAGACCTAAAAATAATGCAAATGTTGCAGTTTATAATGCCGTACACTTCCTTGATTGACAGGGCTAGGGTGTGCCCTTGTTACAGGGACTTCACTGGATATTTGCCACGAATCGCTAGACCCGAGTGTCCAAACTTTTTACATCTACCAATGTCACGGGGTGGGATCAAACTGCCGACCCTTTGATCAGCAGTCAAACGCTCTACCGACCACGATGCCACGGTTATAGTATTGTAATTACAGTATAGCCTATTTATTATGTAAAGTTTGTAAAGTTCAGGGGCGTATGCTTAAACAGTGCGTAGATGTGACACTCATCTCCATCTCATTGCCCTTTGGAATACAGGGGCTACCGGTACTGCATTGTTGTGGGTTACCATGGTTTTCTTCCCTAGCCCCATCGACTACTTTATATTTTTCTCTGGCTACTATAAGAGTATCTTATTCAGTTTAAAAAGGGCCTACAGTAATTGACAGGCTTCGAACTATCTCAATTAACCATTTTTACTGCCACAGATCTTTCTTAAACCGCACAAAATTGTCTGTACATAGCTAGAATAAAATGAAAAAGACGTCGCTGGTACAGAAGGGGCTAGAGGGGACGACACTAACACTAGGTAGCCTACATAATTTGCTGCTTGGGTGAACAGTGACAATGGGTGTTAGGAGACTGCCCAACTGTCTTGTCCTGCCCGACAATCAAACCCGGGACCTCTCAGCTGTGAGCCAAGTGTGCTAACCACTGCACTACAACTCACCGCGTCTATAAATCATGACACCCAACCTCTCTTAACTGAAAAAAGGACTTGGGCAATTGGCCACTGGCAAGTTTTAGGCTACTGTATAAGGAAATTGGAGTTGTAAACATCGAACCTTACCAAAAATACAACAATAATGCAAGTGTGTAATGGACAAAAAGTGTATTCAATTTAGTTAAATTTACATAAGCACTACAACTGCATTTCAGGTCGTAATTCTCTTAAATATTGATGTCAACAGCTCCAACTTCCTTATAGCCTGAAATTTGCCAGTGGTCAATTGAGAAACAACCATTAAATAGGCGTGCATATTACAACTTGTTTGCTCCAGCCCTTCCAAAGTTACACAACGCTAGAGGTCACAATTTCAAGATTCACTAAAATGTAGAGAGCATAGACACACGAGCACATGACCGGCGGATGGATTGGAGCCACAGTATCCGAGTCAAATAGTAACTTAAATCGAGTCTATTATCTGACAACTTTGGCTTTCATTATAACTGTATTTTACATCTTCATCATCATCATCATCAAATCTGATGCCTCGCCCCAAAAGGGATGGCCATGGCAGAAACTGCCTCCAGGCTCCCAGACATGCCCCGACTGACCCACTCCACAATGCCATTTCCACTAAGTGGATTATAACCATGAACACTGAAGGAGGAGACCCAGAGCAATCCTTCACCCGGATGACAGTTCCACCACTGTTTTGCTATTTTATTTACCCCAGTGGGGCCCTGGCTGGAAGCATACCAAGCACAGGAATTTTCTGGAAATAGGAACCAGTGGTCCACTGCTCCAGAGGCTGATTGCACCACCAAAGTGGCGGGCGGAGGGGTCGCCGCATCCCTACTTAGAGCTGCTACTTAAGTTCAGTCCAATTTAATATAAGACCAAACAGCAAAAATCATGAAAAATAATGATAATTTGTAGCGGATTCAGATCTCCGATACATGTAGCCGATAAAACTCGCAGGGGAGACGCCACAAAAATAGTTAGCTTGCTAGTGGACCGGTCGCCACTGAATTCGGCACATTAACTTAGATGAAAAATTCCCAATCGTAATAGATGGGACTTGAGGAAAAAATAAGTAAATAATAAAAATATAATATATAAATAAATGTTAAATCTAAACTCCAGCATTGTAGGTTTAACTCCTGACTGTATAGAGAATAATGTGTATACAGTATACAGTTAATAAGCTTGTTAAATATTACATAGATCTTTTACACTTTAACCCCTTCAGGATACAACCACGCATCTCTGTATGATAGTCTGGCTATTATTAGACAATTTAATACAGCTTAGGAAGGATCTCTAAGAATCGAAAGGGGTAAAACTATTTACTCAAAACTCTGGGCGGGTGCCCAACCCCGAAAGGGGTTGAAATAGGGGAGCTATCCCCCCGCCAAAGGCGGCTTTCTAGGGCCTTTCCTAGCTGATGCTGAGAGGATTGGGTTCTAGTCATATGGCGATGGGCTGGTCTATCAGAGTGAGAACTGAGCGATCTCTGCCATACCCATAGCTTACTCCGACTGTTCCTTTTACTTATGTATTTCCTAGATCTCAAGTGACGGCGTCTTTTCCGTGGATTGACCTCCCAATCTACCAAGATTGGAAGCCAAAGCGTCACATTTTTCCTTTGCCCCTCAACTTTCTCTTCATAATTGCTGAGGGGCACAGGGCCCTGGGTGGGACTTTGGTTTCCCGGGCGTTTCCGCACCCTCCTCAGCTCCCCGCCATGGAGTGGCTTCGGTCACCCAGGCTTTATTGTGGTAGGCAGAGAGGGTTCTGTGGGGGCGCTCAGTTATGGCCTTGCTCGGGGCCTTGCTCGGGGCCTTGGGGCTGTTCGGCCAGGCAGCTTGGGGAACAACAACAACAACAACAACAACAACAACAACAACAACAACCTCTGGACATCCAAAATTCTTTACTTCTAAACTGAATAAAATAACATACAGTTGGTGATGGGCTGGTCTATCAGAGTGAGAACTGAGCGATCTCTGCCATACCCATAGCTTACTCTGACTGTTCCTTTTACTTATATATTTTCTAGATCTCAAGTGACGGCGTCTGTTCCGTGGATTGACCTCCCAATCTACCAGGATTGGAAGCCAAAGCGTCACATTTTTCCTCTGCCCCTCAACTTTCTCTTCATAATTGCTCAGGGGCACAGGGCCCTGGGTGGGGCTTTGGTTTCCCGGGCATTTCCGCACCCTCCTCAGCTCCCCGCCATGGAGTGGCTTCGGTCACCCAGGCTTTATTGTGGTCGGCAGGGAGGGTTCTGTGGGGGCGCTCGGTTATGGCCTTGGCCTTGCGGCTGTTTGGCCAGGCAGCTTGGGGAACAACAACAACAACAACATACAGTAAACCCCCGCTAACTCGGACTCTTTTTACTCGGAAACCCGCACTTCTCGGAATGGCATAGGCCTCTCGGAAATGTCCCTGTATATCTCAGAAAATTCCGAGTTGGGTGGAATTTGTGTCCGGTTTACAATGTTCTCTCACTCGGTTTTAAGTGATTTTAGGATGAATTGAAGCCTGTGCCTCTTAATTATTGTGTTAATATTAATTAATATGTACTGTACTGTCCCTGAAAACATAATAAGGTTAGTATTTGTCATTAATATGATGAATTTCACATTTAAAAAAAAAAAAAAAAAAAAAAAAAATTATCTCAATTTTCACAGACGCGGACTTTCCTCTCATAATTCGGAATTTTCCCTCTCTTAAGTCGGACATAAGTCGGACCTCGGACATCTCGGAAAATCGGGCATCTCGGAAGTGGTCTCCCCCCAATTAGTCCGAGTTAGCGAGGGTTTACTGTAATGACAGCAAAAATATAACAAAGAAACGCGTCCTGCAATATTGAAAGGGTTAATACGTTCTATAGCCAAAGAATAAATTTGTAAATGCAAGCCCCAAATACAAGCGCCTCACCACTCTTGTAGTCTTGGGGTCTTGCTTGCGTGCTTTCAAATTACCGAATCAGCTCTATCAATTAATGCAATACAATATACAGTACCGGTATATAAAACCATTGAAGTGGACTTAAAACAATGGCAATTATAGTAAGAAATAACAATAAAAAGAAAAGAAAAAATAGGAAAAGTGGGGATTGGGCCTGAGTAAATAGATAGATAGATTATAAGAGTAAGAATAATGATAGTATCTATTTATCTATCTACTCATCTATATCTCTCTTGCCCCCCAATACTGTACATAGGCCTACATGTACAGTTTGCCGCACATATTCTATTCCGTTGGGGTCTTGATTTGGCAGAGCTGTACACACTATACTGTACTGTATATATATAACTACATGCATATACTGTACTGTATAATATATATAACTGTACACATGCATATACTGTACTGTATAATATATATAACTGTACACATGCATATACTGTACTGTATAATATATATAACTGTACACATGCATATACTGTACTGTACTGTATATGCATATACTGTACTGTATAATATATATAACTGTACACATGCATATACTGTACTGTATAATATATATAACTTGAGATGGTTCTGCCATATGGAACGTATGGAAAGCGAGAGAATGACTAAGAGAGTGTACGAGAGCGAGGTGGAAGGATGGAGTGAGGAAGTATATGGATGAAGGCGGTGCTGGTTGGGAGGATGGGCACCGACTGACTGGGGACAGAGATGCATGGGGGCGGTTTGTTCGTGGCCACCCCTTCGGGGATCACGGCGTCAGGCAATAGATAAATAGATAGATAGATAGATAGATAGATAGATAGATAGATAGAGATATTATATAGATACCAGAGAGAGAGAGAGAGAGAGAGAGAGAGTAATGAAGACAAGACAAGTAATTTAAATGAAGGAATTAATAGAGTAATACCATACACAAATTCAAACCCACTTCAATAGCTTTATATCCTTGCCATTCCACATTATCAAACAAGTTTTGTTTTTCCATAAGATTCTGGTACAGTAACTGAAGAAATACTGTACATATATACAGTACTAGACTTCTGTAAATATCACATTGGCCTCAAGGTAGCCCTACAGTAATATTTGAATAGGCCTCAAAGTAATATCCGAATACGCCTAAAAGTAATATACGAATAGACCTTATGGGGAGATGTTTCACTTTTTGGGCAATGTATTCGTTATTTTTCTAGTTTCCTCCCTAGACGTCTACTCCATCAAATTAAAAAAAACAAAAAAAACATTAGATTCCCCTTCTAGATTAACTTGTACATTTATCGGTAGAAAAATGTCCCGGCTGAAGGCCGATTCTTCCAACATTACAGGCTCACTATCGTTCGCCAGGGAAAAAATCGACACCTAAATAGCACGAAAGGTCTAAATATAGACGAAAGGTCTTAAAATTGACTAACTAATGGGGCAAACATCTTAACATCTGATGGGGCTAAACATGAGGGAGAAAGTGGTCCAGAAAACCGGCCCATCTCCCCTTAACCCATGGGATCCGGGGGGCCTCATATGATCCCGATCGCTGTGTCCGGGGCCATTTTCGTACAGTCAAGCTTCATAATTCAGTAGCTACTGATTGAGATCACCTAGAGCAGTAATTTTTTTTGCAAATTGTAGAACTGTTTGTTGTCTGTAGACTGTCGTTGAGATGACATCGCTACGACGCGTGGTTGCCGAGTTAGGATTATTTTAGCGGTGATTTTTATCTGCGCATTTTGCCTCAATGAGGCCTCCCGGATTCCGAGGGTTAAAGTAATATCCGAATAGGCCCTAAAGTAATATCCGAAGAGGCCTTAACCCTCAACCAGCGGCTCTCGACTTAAATCGGGTGAGAGAACCATGGCCTAACTAGCGGGTCTCGACTTAAGTCGCAAGGGATTTTGAGCACATTATCGGCTCTGAGAGAGAGTCCACGGGGTGGGAGGACCGCTGGCGAGCTCTGACCGCTTGGCCAGAGCCTAGCGAGGTTACTGATGTGTATAACACATACCTACACTTCCCTCGCCTCCCTAGACAGGGTAAAATCTCGGGAAATTACCATATTTTAGGGTTTTTGTACCCGCGTTGCAACATCGTTGCAAGCGAACCCGTTGTCGTACAAGACTGATTCAGGTGTCATTGGAAAGCTCTATTATCGCCCTTTCACGGATACATACTGTAGTTGTATTACGCTCTGGCTCTTGTTTATGCATGAAAAAGAGCATGGAATGATGCTCGTTTAGGGTAAATCTGCCCGCCTGCCAGGTAGTAAAAGTTACAAATGTCCCCATCCGACAAGGGTTAAAGTATTATCCGAATATGCCTTGAAGTAAATCCGAATATGCCTTTTAGTAATATCCGAATATGCCTTTTAGTAATATCCGAATATGCCTTGAAGTAATATCCGAATATTCTTGTACAGCGGGAAGATCTGTTGCTAAGCTGAATAACATTAGAGCGACCGGTCCATTTTTTGGCATTAACTGTCTTGATAGCGTAATGCATAAATGCACGTAATATCGGTGTGAGTATCCTAGGTTCAAGTCCTTGGAGTGCCACATGTATTTGTTGATTTCATTAATTGAGTTTAGAAGTAAAGTTGGTTGGTGAAAAAATATGAATAACTGGAATAAATATAGCATTATGAAGAGTATCACAGCCAATCATCAGTAGAAAAAGAAAATTATTAAAACTTTTTATCCAATCGTGATCAAATTCTAGGAAAACCAAAGAATAAACTGACAAAGGTGGTCGAAAATGTGTACAGTCGGTCAAATAAATCAATGCACAGTGGTCGTTACATCTGGCTCCTCCTGCATTATAGCAGTCTGCCAGATGTTGAATAACGTCTTAACCCTTTCAATCAGATGAGGCCAATTTTTGCTATATTCTTACTAATTGGTTTATTCAACTTGGGAACAACCTGTCAAAGTTTACAGAGCCAATTGAGATATTTTGTAACCCTTTCCAAAAAAAGTTCTTCGTATTTCTTCTGGATGAACTAGATGCGTGTGATTTTGTGTTTTGTTTTAGGTTGTGTTGTGTTGTCCCTGCTCGGGCTCTGTTTCGAAAGATATATATTTACACAAACAATCTAAAGAACTCACAAACTTTTGTCAACAGCAGTACAAGCAGCCTCATAAGGATCAATAGACCTGTTTTTAGCTGATTTTCCTCTGTATTCCTTTGTCATTGGTGCCACTGATTGACGAGGTTAAATCATCCAACTAAATTATTAGAAAACTTCCTCGTAACAACTAAATAAAATCTGCTGAGCACTGGATGCCAAATTATAAATAAATAAAACGTACTTGTCACTGTGTCATCACTATTTGGCCAACTGAACAACACTTGAGAGAATCTGAATAGGGTAGACTGTGAATGCTATAGTCCATTCATTATGGGTATGCCGTATATCGTCACCTCTAGCCTCGCTGACTCAAAAAGGGCTGTAAATGTCCACACCTATTCACTGGCTGACCCTCCTTATATTATTATGTTCTATCCAACAACCAACTCTACTCCCAAAATCGATTAATGAAATTTAACACACAAATGTGGCAGTCCGTGGATTCGAACCCAGGACGCTCACACCGAAAATCAACACCTTATGCATTGTGCCACGAAGACAGTTAAAGAATGGTGGACACTGCCTACGATTTATTATGCAACTTCGAATCCTGCATATCAATCTAAGCATGTACACACATCCCAACTGCAACTCACGTAGTAGAAATATTAGTTTGATTACGTATAGTCATTCATGAGTTGTTTTTGATCCCCAGGTTGTCTGGCAGAGCAGCCCCTAGGTCCCGAGCAAGGCCAAGGCCATAACTGAGCGCCCCCACAGAACCCTCCCAGCTTTACCACTAAAGAATACCCAGGTGATCGAAGCCGCTCCCAGGCGAGGAGCTGAGGAGAGTGCGGAAACACCCGGGACACCGAAGCTCCTCCCAGGGCCCTAAGCCCCTTAACCCTTTCACGCATTTATGACGCAGAGGTTGCCAGATTAGCAATAAGAAATAGAGTTCTCTCACTCTTATAATTACATCTCCAAAATTAGTTTTCTGGCCACAGCTAACTCAAAGACAACTGCAGAGGTTGAAGTAACTAAACTAAAGGTTTCTAAATAACCCTAATGGTAACAAAGGCGTTAAAGTATCCCCAATAGCCTCAAAATCGCGTCATATGTCGGAGAGGGTTAACAGTTATGAAGAGAAAATTGAGGGGAAAGGGAAAAATGATGAGATCTGTCTCAGAGAGGACAGCGGGGGAGGGGATCATCAGTCCACGGGTTAGTGGTCAAGATCTTTGGCCTACCTATAATGAACAGTAAAATCATAATAAATTAAAATAAACGGTTTATTTAAAGAATGCGATGAACTCCTCCAAATCAACCAAGTTAAATGTCTTCCATCAAAGAACACAGTACAGTAATTCCTCACTTCAAGTTGTAGTTACGTTCCTCGAAACAAGGTAATAAATTAAACTAATTTAAGTGATGCAATTATGTTTTGTATTTTTTCTTGTGATAATACACAATTTTTGTCTGACAACTTGATAATGAAGCATAACAACTTTAGGTGAATTTTGTTCCCTAATTAGTGAACAGTGTAACAAACAAACAACTTATAAATAAAGGGACAGTCGGTAGAGTGCATACCTCTGCCTACGCTGGATGGTTCTTTACCATTTATATCATAGGCAAAAAAAATCTTCTGGATCTGGGTTTTAGGATATTATACGGATTGCCTCCTAAATTGAATCACTTCTTGCTTGGTGCCTATCCAATCTGCCCACCAAATTTTGTGAAAATCAGTTCATAGGTGTTCCAGGCAACAGGGTTGCCTGGAACGCCGCCATTAGGACAAGAGACTGAAACTGCACGTATGTGTGGAGCACTCAGTCTTAAAATTTTATGTATGTACAGTATGTCCTATCCGCCCACCAAATTTAGTGAAAATTGGTTCATTTCACGGTACCCCAAATTCCTGGTGCCCAAATATCAAAATACTCAAACTTTTGAGTACCCAAATTTCATGGTGCACAAAATTTTGCCAAAATTGCCGATGCTAAAAAATTCAGTGCTGAAACTTCCGTTGCTTAACCCCTACGGTACCGGCGATATCCTTTCACCTTATTCTGACTATTAATCAATTTTTATTCAGTTTAGGAAGGATCTCTTGCAGTTATAAAGCTTCAAACTATTTCAATCGACCATTTTAACTAACAGAGATCCTTCCTAAGCTGCATAAAATCTTCTAACTATAGCTAGAATAATATATAACAGACGTCGCTGGTACAAGAAGGGTTAAGTGTCATAAACCGAGCCACACTCAACAGAACAAGTCGTCATACACAAAAACAGGATACTTCATCAATAACGGGTACAAATGTTATGGTGAGGCTGTGTATTAAGTCTCCACCTCTCCCTCCCGTCCCCCCCAACCCCCGCCCGGTGACTCGTAGTCGGAGGTATATATTGTACTAGGCAGAAACGCGCTCTACCAAACCCTAACACATACACACACACACTCACACTATGACCATACAACACATACTCTTCATTCTTAGTTCCTCATCGCACTAAACATACAGTACATCTATTACTTTGAATTAAGGGGAGATGGGCCGATTTTTTGGCTTCATGTTTAGCCCCTTTAGTTTCAGATTTTAAAAGTTTGCCCCATTAGTTTGTCGATTTTAAGACCTTTTGTCGCATTAGTTTGTTGATTTTAAGACATTTCGTGATATTTAGGTGTCTATTTTTTTTCCTGGCGAACGATAGTGAGCCTATAATTTTGGAAGAACCGGCCTTCGGTCGCGACATTTTTCTACCGAAAAATGTACAAATTAATCTAGGAGAATCTAATGGATGTTTTTTTAAGTTTGATGGAGGTCTAGGGAGGAAACTAAATAAAATTATAAATATATGAAATAATGGACTAAAACATAAACTCTTCCCCCTTAAACCTTGTCAATAAAGTGTTTCTCCTCCTTCCCAGTCTTTCTTCAACTCAATAAGCAAACTCTAGAATTCTCTCCCTCATACTAAGATTTAAACTGCTTTAAGCTTCAGCTTTGGAGAGGGGGAAGGGGGAGACTTGTTACAAGCAGGTTGCCTTTTGTCTCTTTCATACACATGAAAAATTACACATATATATATATATATATGTATATATAGTGTGTGTTCATTCTCTAAGCAGTAAGCCGACATTCCTAACTCGGAAGAGGCTAGAAAGTTAGACCCCTACATTTTTTTTTACTCAAAAGGATTTTAACCAATCATGTTCAAAGTTTGGAACGTCAAGCAGATAATAAGTGCGGAAATATACAGCCTGTTTGCTCCAGCCCGCCGTAAGTTACAACAGGCTAGTGGGCACAATATCTTGATTGGTCATAACGACAAACTGAAAAATATTCTGATATATTGCAACAAAAACTGTTTTCTTTAGCCTATTTAACCCATTCAGTACCAGGGACGTCCTTTTCATCCTATTCTGGCAACTATTAAGACAATTTTATTCAGCTTAGGAAGGATCTTAGAAACAATCAGGTTTCAAACAACCCTTTTAACTACCCCAGATCCTTCCTAAGCTGCAGAATATCGTCTAAATATAGCTAGAATAAAAGATAACTCACATCGCTGGTACTCAGAGGGTTAAGACTTAGATGGCACTATTTTTAACAGCTAAACAATGTAATTAACTGAATAGTATCTTTAAACATAATTAAAAAAAACATGCAAGGAATAGCATTTAATATTTTTTTCTAATAATCCATAAATACCTCAAATCTAACATTATTGTAAAGAAAGGTTTCTTTCCCTTTTTAAGTAATGTTCCAGAAAAACAGGTCACTTGTTAGTTTTCAAGTCACCAACTCTAGTCTATCCATTATAACGAGTCTATAGTCCATTCATTAAGGGTAGGCCAGAAATTGTGATCCCCATTCTCTGTATCTCAAAAAGGGCTAAAACAAATGGGCTGTACATTTCCACAACTATTCTCTGGCTGCTCCTTCCGAAATGGTATATAAATATTCTTTATTACTCTAGTCCTTTTTGAGTTACAATTTCTAGATTTGTCACAATGAATTGACTATAATCAGTGTTCTCTATATTACCTTGAATGTGTACCCTGGAGGAATAAATCTCACTACAATATCTCCAAACTTCTGCTTGGATCATCGAGACTGTTACAAACAAAATATCTGGATAATTTTTAGTAACCTGAGTAGAAACCTTTTATGAACTATTATCAACTCCCTTCACTATTGTGGCAGCAGACGATACGTCTAGATGGGCTACCAATTCCCATTTTATAGATCTTCTGGAATTTAATCCCCACCAGCATTTTGACAAGCACTTCCTCAGGCTATCGATATGGTCAAGTACTTTTGAAAACTGGTATTTCACCTCTATCGATCCTTTTCACTCTTGAAGCAGCAGTTGATTTTCTTGTTACTTGTCCACTCATCTGTGTTGTAGTTTGTCAAGAAGTGTCTACCAACACGTTGATAAAGAAGGCTTTGGTCCGGTAATATCCATAGGTACCTTTGTCATTACAGTACCATAATAGACTCACTGTGGACCTCCTAGCTTCTTATCTCCCTCTCCAAAAAATATATACAAAAATTATACCTAGTGCATTTCCCACTTAGTAAATTTGTAAAATTGCTACACACTATCCGACAACCAAACCTCCTGAAAGAGCAGTTGATATTTCTTGATGCGTTTTCACTCGTCGGTGTTGTAGTCCAGCTGGAAGCGTTTTTCCCAGCATGTTAACGACATCTCCCTCAATCTAGCAACATGGATAAATACCTTTGCAAGTATTGGACATTTACTACAGACAACCTGGCTTTAGGTCTCCTTTTCCAAACTAATAAAACACAAAAATAATACTCGGACCATTGGGAAGCATGCATATCTCAACCTGTATATCTTCACCTTATTACCAACACTACCAATACCAAATAATTTCTTCACTCGAGGCAGCGGTCATTATTTCTTTATATATTTCCACTCCCTGTAGTTGTACTTCATCTGAAAATACATCTCTGCCAGTATACTGACAAAGGTTCCCTCATTCCAGCAATATGGCTAGGTACCTTTGCAAATACTTAACATTGCTATAGGAAACCTAACTATATACAGTATTATCTTTTCCATAACAAAAAAAAAATAAGATACTCAAACAATATAGCACAGTACATTTCTCACCCTGCATATTTCTCCAATCTACCATACTATCTACCAGCCTAATCACCAATCACCATCACCACTGCCAAACTTCTTCACTCGAGAGACAGCGGTCGAGGCGTTTTGATGTATTTCCACTCCCATTGTTGTAGTTCATCCGGGAGTGAATCTCTATTAGCATGGTGATGAACGCTCCCTTATGCTGGCAATGTGGCTAGGTACCTTTGCAAATATTCAACATTCGCTAGAAGATACCTCGCTTTATGTCTTTTTTTCCAAACCAGTAAAAACAAAAGATATTGAGACCATAGAGCAAAATGCACGTTTCGCCCGCTATATCTCTCCAACTTACTAAACCCACTACCATTACCCAAATCAGTTCACTCCTGAGGCAACGGTCGATACTTCTTGATGCGCTTCCACTCTCCAGTGTTGTAGTTCATCTGGAAGTGTGTCTCTGCCAGCATGTTGACGAAGGCTCCCTCGGGCTGCGGTACCGTCTCCTCTCCCTCGCTCAGCTTGATTGTCACGATGTTACCCAGGTGCGGACATGGGTTCTCTGATGGGAAGACAACATGGGATGTGTCAGAATATTACACCAAAAGTTTTTATCTATTTTCTTTCTTTTTTTTTAAGAAAGGCAGAGGAAGATATGTGGATGGTTAGATAGATATACCAGTGTATGGATAGATACCGGTACAGAAAATCAATATATATAAAACAAAACAAACTATAAATACTTAGCAACTACTTTGTATATACCGTAAACTATTATGTCTACAGTCCAACTAAACCCGTCTAGATGTCCTGAACCCCAACCGTTCTTAACTCAAAAGAAATTGAGTAATTAAGCTGACACTTCTACTATATGGAAAGCATCAACTAGTAAATAGGTATGGAAATGTGGCCTATTTGCTCTAGCCCTCTTTAAGTTAAAATGGGCAATGTCATATTTTTTTGTTTTTGTAAATTTATAATAATGACTACTATCTTCAATGCTAGTAATGCTAATATATAAGTGCCGATTATTGTTATTGTTTTGTTTGGTGCGTTTGTCATGCATTTCAGTTATGTTGTGTGTGGAGTTCCTTATAATTAATGATATGGTACCCACCTCTGGATCCAGCCATGAAACCAAGGATGAGAGCTTTCTCCGGCCGGGTAACTTTGTTGCTGGTACGGAACATCTCCTGGGCCTCCAACATTTGCTCTCTCTGAAACAAACATTATATAAACATTATCAATTAGTTAGGTTAACTTAGCAAAAAACCAATAACCATCCCCAGGTCATTGGCTCCAAATTACCCTTAACCCCTTCTGTACCGGCGACGTTTTTTCAACTTTATTCTGGCAACTATTAGACGATTTTATGCCGCTTTAAAAGGGCCTCCAGCAATTAACAGGCTTCGAACTATCTCACTTAACCCTTTTACTACCACAGATCCTTTTTAAACTGCACAAAATCATCTAAATAGAGCTAGCATAAAATATATAATAGGGTAATGTAAATAAACATATAACCAACTGTACTGGTATGCGATAACCCTTTTAACTACCCATAGTGATCAAGATTGACTAAAAGATGAAGAAAATAATTACGATCACAACTAAATAATTACGATCACAACTAAATAAACAAAGGAAATAACAACATGAACATACCGTGAGCGATAGCCCCTTCTTCTGACTCTGTTGTTGTTGTTGAGGTGTAACAGCTGCTACCGGGGTCACTGCTACTGGTTGAGGTGCCACTATAGTATCCGGCTGGGGGGTGACTATAACCTGCGTTGTTGTGGTGGTCTGTTGTTGTTGTGGCTGTGTGACTGGCTGTGGTGGTGTCTGTGCTGCTGATGGCTGTACTGCTATGGCTGTCGGCTGTTGCTGGACGACTGTGGTGTTGGTCAGTGCTGTGGTGGTGTACACTAGTTCCGGCTGTACAGGCTGTAATATAAGTCCCATCATTAGTGTTATTATAATGTAAAACTTGCAAAATAAACAAACCAAAACTTGGACGAACACAGTAAAGACAAAACAACTTATCAAAATTGCTATGTGGAAACAACGCTTAAGCAAAATAATAATTCTTTATAAATAAAAGAACACAATCCACCACATGATGGATTAAATTGTATTTTTGCATTTATTTGTATTTGTTACTTTACATATCTCTAAACAATTAATATAACATAAGCAGTCCCTATTCACAGCTCTCTCGGATCAAGTCCAGAACTGGATATTAGGCGACTGGACAAGTTCCTCTCTCTCTCTCTCAAATATCTAAACACATGATTTCCAAGTCGAATTATTACTTCTGCCAATGGTTCGAAATACCAGTGTTCATTGTTCTGAAAAAGATCGTCCCATAATAGGTCTGAAAAACTATGGAAGTTTACTGAACAATACAATAACAAAGTAACTAACCTGTAACGTTGCATACTGAGGTTGTGTGTTGGGTGTAACAGGTTCCCCGGTATTATTGTTAACAGTAACAGGACTACCAGCAGGTATAACCTCCGTTGCGGTAAATACAGGGGTGACTGTTCTATACACCACAGTAGAGGTGGCTCCCCCGGGGGTAGAAGAGGGGGTCACAATAATGCGTTGGGGGGTACCAGGGGGGATAGGGGTGGATCGCCCGCTGCCTGTCCCTCGCGCCGCTATCGTACTGACAGCAACGGCTGTCGCTGAAAATATATGTTCACTTCAGCAAATATTACCATACCCATAATAAACAGCAAACTATAGTAATTACCACAGACTATGATGGGGCATGTCTAGGAATATGGGCCAATTATTTAAAAGACTATTATAATGTAAAACTTGCAAAATAAACAAACCAAAACAGGGATGACACAATATAAAGGGAAACGACCTTATCAAAATCGCTATGTGGAAATAACACTTTAGCAAAATAAAAGAGATTGACTGAGAGATAACCAAAAATAATGACCAAGATAAAACTGGACCTACCATGTAAAGTAGGGGTACTGGCCCCAGCAGTAAGCAGCGGCGTGGAAGGCGTAGGTGGACCAGGTGTTGGAGGATTTGACGGCGTGAGTCCCGCCGCGTAGTCCGGTGTCTGTGTTGTACCACCAGGGGTCTGTGGTTGTTGTATTTGGTCTCCCTGTTGCACTGTCCGTTTACCCTCCGCCTGTTGCTGCTGCTGTTGTTGCTGTTCGCGCCGTTTTTCCTCGGCATCGGCTGCCTTGGCGTCCGCCGTGTCCTGCAGCTTCCGTCGTTTCTTGGCCTGCCCGAAACAAGTCATAGAGGTAAGTAAATCCATATTAATCTCTGGTATAATTTTAATTTGTTCTGGCTTACATTAACCTCTTCGACCAAATGACAATGTATATATTCATTGATTATCTTGAAATATCTCTACTCAGCTTACTAAGGACTCCAGAAGAATCTAAGAGTTCAAGACTACCTCAATTAATCTCGTCCCAAAATCGCTGTGCCACCTACCTGCTGTGCTGCAATGGGTGATTCTGATATCTCAAGCAGCTTGATGCCTCCGTCCTTTCGTTGATTGGCTGGTCGGGCCAGGGGTCGCGGGGCCGGAGTAGAGCCCCCCAGACCTGATGCACGGAGACCAGATCCAGGAAGTCTTGATGGAATACCCTTCAGTGGGGCTGTATGAAGGAAAGAAAAAGAAAGATTATAATCAGACATAATAAAAATGTAGGAAACAAAATTAATCTCTTAACCCTCTCACATCCTTGACGCAATTTTGAGCCTATTAGGGATACTTTAAAGCCTTTGTTACCATCAGGGGTATTTAGAAACCTTTAGTTTAGTTACTTCAACCTCTGCAGTTGTCTTTGAGTTAGCTGTGGGCAGAAAACTAAATTTGGAGAGGTAATTATAAGAGTGAGAGAACTCTTTATTTCATATTGCTAATCTGGCAACCTCTGCATCATATGGTAGTGAGAGGGTTAACAGTTATAATGCTTATTAAAAAAAAGGTCTCAAGAATGGGGTATAGAATAAGTATAGATTTGATTTCTTATTTTTGTGTATACTTTTTAACCCCTTCCCGACAGGTCCCTTGCACCAGACGGGCATCGAAATCCACTTATGTATCCTGGGAGTGAGGCAAGCAGTTGCAGGCAGCACAGGACCCTTTAGTCTCCTTAGTCCGTCTCACACCAAGTCTGCACTGGCACTGATGTAACTTACAGCCGTCTGCTACCTCACTGCAGCGTTACACATAGCGAAAACAGCTAAAAACCGC
Organism: Paralithodes platypus; assembly: GCA_032716605.1. NCBI lineage: Eukaryota > Metazoa > Arthropoda > Malacostraca > Decapoda > Lithodidae > Paralithodes > Paralithodes platypus. Next base: position 34,151,493 of record CM064522.1, on the reverse strand, counting down.
TCATATCTAGCGATTTTGGCCGACCTTTGCAAGATAGTTGCAAGACAACCCAATGTTGTACAGAGATAATTCAGGTGTCATTGGAAAACTCAATTACTGTACTTTCATGGATATATCATTGCATTATGTTCTGGCTCGTGTTTCTGCATGAAAATGTGCAGGGAATTAAGCTTCATTAGGGCCAAAATCCCCACAGGGAAGGTGTTAATATTAAAAGACTATCTATGCTGCAATAGATAGAGTAAAGTAGCATTGAGTCTGACTATCAAGTGAATGAGATATACAGTATACTAAATAGTAAATACTAATTATAATGTAAAACTTACAAAATAAACAAACTAAAACAGGAACGGCACAATATAGACACAAAAGAACTTATCAAAATCACTATGTGGAAATACAGATTAGGCCTTCAAATATTCTTATCTTCTTCTACCATGTAAAATATCATACAGGAGCCAACTCCACAGAAGTGGGCAGGTTCTAGTCTTGTTTTGCCACAAAAAACCACCCACCCAGTTAGTGGCCTGTTCGACCACTGTACCTGACAAGACTAACTTAGAAAGGTCTGCTTCTCCTAATGGGAATACATAACAGTTGTACAAAAAAAGGTATGTACAGTATGTATAGTATGTATATACTCGGACACATACCCCATAGCTGGGGGTGGCCGACTCGAGACAGAGCCTGAACAGGGATAACATAACACAAAATACAAATTCACACATATCTAGATCACCCAGGAGAAGACCCACAGACCAGGGATCACTAAGGGCAGTCCAGCACTTACCCGGCCCCCGACCTCCCGGAGAAGTTCCAAAATAAGGACATTCACATTTTATAAACAGTGCTCCAGAACCAGCACTGTTTGTCTTAAAAGGAGATTGGGGAAATAATACAGGGCCACATGCCCTTATGATTGTCTGAAGTTATAGATCAATCACTGACATTATGATGTAAAGTGCAACTGGTCAACATTGGACATCCCCATATAAATCAACACTATAAATGTCTAATCCACTCACTTGTATCATTCATCTTCCGGGGCATGCCTCGGGAGCGTACGGGCACTGTGGGTAGTTGACTCTTCTTAACATTAGCTTGGGCATCAGACGACCGAGTCAGCAGCTCAGCCCGCAATGCTGCAGCCTTGGGTTTACGCTTCAGGGCAAAGTGCTTTGTCAGTGGTGCCTGTGGGGGAAAGGAAGAGAAAGGTAATTTAGGAAAGGAAGGTAGGTACTGTACTAGGGAGAGAGTGTAACAGAGAGGTTAACATAGGACCTTATTTTAGTTTAGAAGCTGTTGCCTCACAGTCGTGGTGGTCCACCGCTGCTCCCGCTTCCTGTGTCCCTCTTCTGGAGATGCACCTCGTCGGGTATGGAGTTTGATGACCCTCTTCTCTGAGCCATGTAACCCTGCACCAGAGGTTCATCCGGCAATGTCTCCAGGAACTTGTCTAGTTTACATTAACATATTTGTAGGACAGTTGGTAATGTCTTGCAAGGATTTTCGAAGGCTGTGCCGCTGTTGAATATATATAATTATTATGGGTAAGATTAGGAGTAGTGGGCATACCACTACCAACATACAGCATAACTCATCTATAAAACATTAACCTAACCAAACAACCTAACCTAGTATTCATGTAGTACTAGGTTAGGTTAGGTTAATGTTTTATAATGATTTATGCTGTATGTCGGTAGTGGTACGCCCACTACTCCTAATCTTACCATATTATGCTCTCTCCACTAACCAACTTTACTCCTAAACTCGATTAATGAAATTAACAAACACATGTGGCAGTCCGGGGATTCGAACCCAGGACGCTCACACCGAAAATCAACACACTTATGCATTGCAATATATACCTGCATATACAGTACCTTACTGTATATATAAACCTGCTATATATATATATATGCCTGCATATACAGTACGGTACTGTATATATAAATTACCTGACTGCCAGCAGCGGCCATGAAGGCATTACGGTTGAGGTAGTTACACTCCATAGGCAGCAAACCCAGTTCACTGTGTTTCTTCACTAGTTTACGCAGCTCAGTCGTCAGGTCGTGGGTGATGCGTTGGTTCTCTTGGGGTTCTCTGAAGGCATAACGAGAACATTATAAAAGATATTGGTAGAATTTTACTGAAGGGGCACACATTTGACAGGTAACACCATGTACTTATTAGAGATTTAGTTTTGGATGCCACGCATTTATCAACAACCTACACCCTTTTCTGGTCCGATACTAGTAATAGAAACAATTTAATAACGTTTTTAATGTGGTGAGCGTCCGCGTACATTACATTATTGCCGTGGTTTTCAACGAGACTAAAGAAGCGTGCTTGGGCCGAAAATCGGGAGTTTACCGCTTCTTCCGATCGTCGGTTTGTTGACATGACGCTCTACGTTAATTACGTTGGCCGTCGTTTTTTTTTGCCCCTTGCTGGCAATATAAATATGATGATGACAATAAGTCTAGAGGGGCATACAACATAATTCATCTATAAATACTTATAATTCTATAATACTAGGTTAGGTTGTTTGGTTAGGCTAATGTATTTTTGTATCCAAAGGCAGTCAAAATAGACGGGAACATGATGGTGAGCATCCGCGTAGTGTAAACAAGACGGGCGGTACACCCGGTAACTACATTCTTGCCAATAAATTTTGTATTTAATCCTTGGTGGAACTTGTCAAATACATGCCCCTATAGTAAAATTGCACCAAGATATTAAATAATATATCGACAGATATGAGAGCCATGTAAGCAAATGAAAGCCTTGGTGACCCAAAGGTGGCTATGGAAACAGTAATCCCCAACTTACTTGAAGTCGTCTAGAGGTCCCGTCCTCACAGTCGTGGTCCGCCACCGCTGCGTATTACTGCCATATTACAACCTTCAAGGATCATATGAGGCTGCTAACTACCTTACCTTCAACGTGATTCTGGAAAGTGCAACTGGTCAATGACCCGATACACTTTTCAGCAAATAATAGATAAAGCAACTCAAGTAGGACTGTATCATTCTTCTTCTTACCTAATGTCAAGGTTAAGGTGGCCGGTAGAAGGACAGGTTCGCATGATCTCCGCCAACATGGCCACCCATGCTTCACTGTCCACAACCGCAACCTCCAAGATCTCCTCCAACTCTCCTCGCCACTGCAATGACAAGAAAATAGTGAAGTTAGTCTATTACATATAGATTTTATTTCTTAACAGCACAGGTATGTACAGTAACAAGAAATAGAAAATTGCAAAACAAAACAAAATTATCCATCAATCTTAAGAGTAAGATACGGCCCCCCAGGGTAAGTTGAGCTGTGGAGAAAACGGTCTTTAAACTTGTATGTATGTACTGTATAGGGTGAGGGGCCAAGGTGGGCTCTCAACTTACTGGTTATTTGCAATTTCCGATGGGGTTCATAAAGAAACACAGAGTATTTGGTCATACGGTCATGTTTACAAAAGTTGTGTGCTCGCGGTTACGATCCCGTCTATTTTTTTCTGTTATTTGCTCCCAGCTGGCAATAGCCTATACATGATGATAAAAAAAGTCATGGGGAAAACCTATTATTGTATCCCACCATTCCCACGGCAGTCAAAATAGACAGGAACATTATCGCGAGAGTGCACGTAATAATAATAATCTTCTGGTTACTTATATAGCGCCCGTATCTTCTCCCTCGAGGATTCACAAGCGCTTGGCTTTCTTTAGTCTACCAGAGACCATTACCCATCCCCCTTGCTCATGGGGAGATGGTAACCGCCGGCTGCATCCCAGAAAAACTTTTCAATCTGAGCGGGGATTGAACGAGAGAACTTCAAGATGGGAATCAGGCACGCTATCAACTGAGCCAGCCGGACGGCTAGTGTAAACAAAGCAGACAGTACGCCCGAATGTTACATCATTGCCGAAACACCTAAAACTAAAAAAAAAAAGGCTAGAACAAAGAAAAAAATACTTGTAAAAATCGTCCACGGTGTAAAACTGGATTTTTACCATATTTCTAAAATAGTACAGCACACAGGATTGTCGATAACTGGAATGTGTTGCCAGAGTGGGTAGTTAACGCCGACACGGTTGTAAAGATAGTACCAACGTTGAAGAACGCGGGCTATGAGCAGAGGTTGAGGACACTGGGACTTCCGACACTGGCATATAGGAAAAAGAGAGGGGATATGATAAGAGACTTTTAAGATAGTGTCAGGAAAGTATGATGAGGATGTGTATCATGTGTGTGAAGGTATCTTCTTGATGCGGCAGCGGGAGGGAACAAGAACGAGAGGACACTCTAAGAAAATTTACAAAGAAAGAAATAGGCTTGAAAAGGCAAAGAAATCATTTTGTGATAGAGTGGTAAATGAGTGGAAGTGGAACGCACTGCCCCAGTATGTAGTCGATTGCGAATCAATAAGGAAGTTTGAAAGTAATCTTGATAAAGCATGGGGAAGACAAGATTTGAAGTTTGATTATACTAAAGCAAAAATACAGAATAGGCCTAGTAAAAATGTTGCGTCTGCTGCCGCCGCCGCCAACACAGTGAACGACCGCAGTAGTGCAAGTACTGGCACTGAGCTGGATACACAGGCCTAGTTTGCCTTTTTCCAGAGGATCTACTGTAAGAAACTGTAATTTAATCTGGTTTAGATAGCAGTGTGGAGGGGCCAGGATCAAAAGTTCAAAAATTATAGGGCACAAATAACCACCACACACAGGTGAAGCAAAGGTAAAAAATAGTGACCACGCTACCGAGCTGGAGCCACAGGCCTAGCGTAGACCTCTTCCAGAAGCAGGGTGTCAATCCACCAAATATGAATTGTGTTATCATTATGGTTTATTATTTTGTTATCATTATAGCGCGACGGAGCAGCGAAGGCGCGAGCTCTAGGGGGGTCCGGGGGCATGATTTTTTTGAGAATTTAGGTGTCTAAAACAGTATTTCCTGCAATCTAAAAGCAATCAAGATGGAAAATATGGATACCAAAATTATATCAATTTACCTTTTTTGTTTCTTAAAAAAAAGGGGGTTGGGGGGGTTTCTGTTATCATTATACAAAAAGTTCATTTGCGTTATCACTCAAAAAAACAGCGTCGTTTGACACCCTGTCCAGAAGAACATCTGTGAGACAGTGAGTAAGCCTAGGCCTAGCCTATCTGCGAGTAACCATTCGATAATATTAAAAGATTACCGCGGCGATATTCGCACATTCTACGCATTGGATTTGACAGGTTTTTTTTCTTTAATTATCCCACGGCCAGTGGTCATTTTACCCCTGCTAGCATTAGGCCTAGGCCTATATATATCGGTCAAATAAGAAGCGGATGCAAAGAGTGTGTGAACCGCGGCGGTAGGCTCCTTGAGTGATACCAACCATACTTCTGAGCATTTTGTCCGTTATTTAATATCAGCATTCATGAACCTGCTGAGATTTACCAATGAATAACATTGCATAACATATCGAAACACCCCAAACCATAAACCCATTTAATTGGCCCCTTGCAATATCCCTCAGCACTAACACCCAACCCTACCCAGGCCCTCTGAAACAGCCTTGTAAAGATCAAACCCCCAAACTCGCCCAGAAGCCCTCCAAAACAACCCAAATAACTACCTCCTCAACATTGCGCTTGGGAATGTGAAAGAAGGACAGCAGTAACTTGAGCTTCACTTGGGTTTGGAGCTCAACAAAACACTCCTTGATATTCCTGAGTACTTCAACGTTGAGCTGAGCACATATAGAGCCCTCGGACCAGGTGTCAGCGGAGGTCCCGAGCTTATTGTGCAGCCATAACGAAATGTCGTTGTCCCGAGCCGCCGCCATTGTTGGTGGTGATGTGACGTCACGGGCTAGCAGTCGCCTCCATCTTGGTTTGGAGGGAGCGCGCCAAATTTAAATACCCAAAGTGTAAACAAACAACATGCAGACACGCTCATATGCACGTGGTTATATATGTATACGTGCGCAAGTATGTGTTGACTCATACTCACTCACTGTTCTATTTACTCACCCTGCCTCGCACTCACTCACCTTCACTCGACTTGCACTTGCAGGCTCCCTAACTCTCACTCACTCTCATGTATTCACTCTCTAGGCTACTATCCCAGTCATGTATACACGTGCACCCTCTCACTTATAGGCTATATAGGCTACTCACCTATCCTCCCACTTACTCACTCATTCACTCGCCCAGTCACATTCACAAACCCTTCCACTCATTGACCCATTCACCCTCACTCACGCAACCTCTGTGAAATCGATCATTCATCACCTCCCTTCATACTCGCTCCCCCTCCCACTCATACTTACTCACCCTCAGAGGTCACTATGGCTTGTGCAATTGGTAGCAAAACAATACATTCAACCTTGCCAACAGTCTTTCATCTTCTCTCAAATAGCCTATTCTTGGTGCTTCATTTCCTTCTGACCTTTCTTGGAAAGATCATATTACCATGTGTGCACTCTTGCTAAAAACAGCTTCCTAGAAGTTAGGTGTATTCAACCGTCTCCATGGGTTCTTCATCCCCGAACAGCTTATTCTTGCTCTATAGCCTACAGGCCCAGGGCACTGTGCACCCATGCATCAAGTGCGTACTGTTCACATGTGTCACGTGTGGGGAGTTTCCACCCATACCGCACTTCTCGAAAGAGTATATGCATATAGAGTAAAATTCACCTTCTTACTTATTCTTTACAAACTCTCTCTCTTCTACCGCTATGACAATAATCAGTGTTCTTTAGAGCTTTCTCCATTCGGGACATCGGTGAGACTTTTTCTGTTGTGCTAGACATATCGAAGGCCTTCGATACAGTCTGGCACAAATCCCTTATATCCAAACTACCCTCCTACGGTTTATAATAATAATAATAATATTATCTCTCCATCTGTGCCTTTGTCTCTAATTTCTTTTCCAGCCGTTCTATAGCTGCGGTTTTGGAAGGCCACCGTTCACTTCCTTAACCTATCAACTCCGGTGTTCCTCAGCTAGGGTTCTGTCCTATCTCCAATTATCTTCCTATTATTCATTAACGACCTTCTCAACTGCACCTACAGCCCCATTCACTCATATGCTGACGACTCTACATTACACTATTCAACTAACCTTCCACAAAATTATTCACAGCAGGAACTTCAAAACTCACGTAAGGAGGCCATAAAACACCTATCTTCTGATCTCTCTACTATCTATAATTGGGGCAGAGAAAACCTTGTTACTTTCAATTATTCCAAAACTCAATTTCTCCATCTGTCTAGGCCTACTCGTCACCCCCTTCCAGAAAACTATGACCTACTCTTCAACAACATACAAATTAACCCTTCATCTTCTTGGTGTCTCTCTTTCTTCTGATCTCTCTTGGAAAGATTATATTACCACTCTAGCCAAAACAGCTTCCCAGAAGCTGGGTGTGCTCAACCACCTCCAGGGGTTCTTTACCCCTATGCAGCAATTGTTCTGTACAGGGGCACAGTGCATCCATGTATTGAGTATTGTTCATATGTGTGGGGAGGATCCTCTCACACAGCGCACATCTGGACAAAGTAGAAAAGAAAGCCTTCCGTCTCATTAACTCATGTCCACTCACCAATTCTCTGCAGTCTCTCTCTCTATGCCGCAATGTTGCATCTCTCACTATTCTACCGCGACTACCGCTATTACAATAATCAGCTATTGTTCCTCAGAGCTCTCTCAGTGTAGGCCTATACCATCCCCTCTTCGTAGAGCATGTAGCACCCGTTTTGCAACACAATCCCACCCCTATTCTTTGCAACTCTCCAACCCAAGAGTGAAACGTTATTCTCTGCAGTCTTTTATTCAACAGCTGAGCTCTGGAACTCTCTCACAGAATCAGTCTTTCCCTCTTCCTATGACTTAAATGTCTTCAAACTATGCGTGTCCAGCCATTTTGGCTCAAACGTCCCTTGATGTTGGCCCTGTCACTTTCAATTCTGGGAGAGGCACTCGCTACAGACAGTTCTGCCTTTTGTCTCCCTCACTCACATAGAAAACAAAAAAACTCCCTGACGGAGAGTAGGTGGCACCCGCCTTACCACACATTCCTGTCACTATCTGTCCAACTCTCTAAACCAAGAGTGAACCGATTTTCCCAGCTTTTCTTTCACTCGATCAACAAGTAAACTCTGGAACTCTTTCCCTCAATCTGTCTTTCCCTTATCCTATGACTTAGACTGCTTCAAACTCGACGTGTATTTAGACATTTTGACTCTATAACGCACTTTGCAATATGATCTATCTATCTATCTATCTATCTATATGCTCAGGCCCAATCCCCATTTTGGGGGTAGCCGACTCAAGACAGAGCAAGAACAGGGAAAACACAAAAACAACATAAAACAAAAAATAAACAGATAAAAATATGCAATATGATATGCAGTATTAATTGCAAAACACTTATATAAAGCTAAAATAAAAAATTACACAAATAATTATGGCGTATAAACCTAAATAGGCTATCATTCAATACTTTAATGACGTTTTTATTACATCATTAATATAGCATATTCACCCACGCCAAGGAACGCTCCCACCCACATACGCCCCCACCCATGCCCCCACCTACGCTTGATACGCTTACCAAAGTTGGTAACATTTGTATATATTAAACTACGATTGCTTAGCCATTCTAAAGGTGAACAAAATATATCAACCTATTTGTAAACAAATATTAAGATAAGCAGTAGCACGAAAACCATTCAATACAGGAAAAATCGCGGAAGAAAATAATTAAAATTGCAGAGATCAGCAGAATGTGGCATCTTCCCAGCGGGGTGCCCGCTTGTAGGTTGCACATGTAGTTAATTTTGTACATGTAGCTTACATTATTAACATTTAGCAAAAAAACAACAACGTACCGCTAGTTCATATTTTAGACGACTTATAATTTGGACAATCTGTTATATGGAAATACGCCTAACGGCCTTATTGGGCTATCCTTAGTTGGAATTATGCAAGGCTGGTACGTACATGTCATATTTGTAACATACTATATGTGGTACCAACTCTGTAAATTGCTAACTGAATAAATATTATTATTATTATAGTGGTATTTTCAACTTATTGGATCTAGCGCCAATTGAGCAGTTAATGTTGAATAACATGAACACGTTTATCCTCAATTTGTATCAACATTGATCTAGTAGCTTGCGTTCAAAATAATGTGTAATTAAAATGCATATATATTAAATTTAGTATTCCACACCAGTGCAAAAGAATTAAGAAGTTGATGAACAAATATTGACCATAGCAAAATTGATGGTAAAATTTCTCGTGTGATACCTCCAAAGTGAAATATGTGAACCTTGGCAACACTGACCCAACAGATGTTTACATTCTGTGAGCGAAGTCATGTGGGCGGGGATCGGGACAGGCAGGCACACGTTCCCTGCTGCCGTCACCTCTATTTTAACCGCCCGCTGACGGTATCCACGGATTTATATACTGCTTGCTGGGGGTAAGAGGGGGTAAATATGGCGGCTACATTACCAACGGACGGAGGAGGGAGTTTGCTTGGGACCTCTGCTACCACTATCACCCAGGAGACGTTAGCTACCAAGAGAACGTCATCTAGGAAGCAGTGGAGCAGTATTCAAGGTTACACTTTTTTTTGTTTTCTTTCACAGCTCGGAGGGTGTTTTGGTCTGTGGTGTGCTATATAAGTTTGGCTCTAGGCCTATGGCTTAAGCAAAATAGCCTATGACCTGGTCAGTTCAATTCGTTGGGGACCCACAGAAGGGTTCTTTCGGGCTGCATGATCTGCGGGGTTTATGGGGAGGATTAGGATAGGATCAAGAGAAAGTCGGTAGATTATGCCCCTGCAAATCATACTGCCTGAGAGCAGTACTCTGAGGATTCCACACCAAAGTGATTAAGTGAACACTAAATTTGGCAAGAATGTAGAGTTCGGGCGTAGCCTACCACTCGTCTTGTTTACACTAGGCTACGCGAAGCGGCGGCGGAAGCTGGCCATCATGTTCCCGTCTATTTTGACTGCCGTTGGATACAATAATATGTTGAGAGGGGGCTTCCCCCCCCCCCCCCCCCTCACAGTTCACCCCCCCATGGCAGATGATAGGACTAGATGATAGTTCGTCAGGCGCCTGGACCGGGAAGCCGGTGTATATGAAGGGTCATACCTGGATGTGAGGTGGACAGGCACTGTGGTGTGCTCCACTGGGTGCCTGCCTGCTGAGACCGGAACCTCTCCAGACTCCAGGAGGTCTGGGGCCGGGGGAGTGATGGACTCTGGAGGCCCTTAGTGATCCTGGTACTTATAACCGAAACTACCACTAATTATTCCTCAATATTTGAAGGCTATTATAGAATAAGGATGTTGGGCAAGAATGTAGTTACCGGGTGTACCGCCCATCTTGTTTACACTACGCGGTCGCTCACCATCATGTTCCCGTCTATTTTGACTGCCTTTGGATACAAAAATACATTACCCTAACCAAACAACCTAACCTAACCTAGTATTATAGATTTATAAGTATTTATTTTATTATAAGTATTTATAGATGATTTATGTTGTATGTCGGTAGTGGTACACCCGGTAACTACATCCTTCCCGGATGTTGCAAAGATCATATTAAAATGTGTTTCAACCTCCGGAGATGCATTTTATGTGCATTATATAAAGTACTGTAAAAACTAAAACAATCTTCCTATAATTCTCCCTATTGGCAGCAGTGAAACTTTTTAAGCCCCCTACTGTTTTAAAATAGATGCTGATTTCAATAAGTCATGGGGGGGGGGGGGGATAAGCCCCCTCAACCCATCCTGTATCCAAAAGCAAAAACAAATATATATTTACTCTGAAAATTACTTACATCTGAGTGTTTTAAACTCGTTGGATAATGGGAGAAATAACATTTTCCTGGGATTCTAACTAATATCAACTACTGTATAATGATGAAAACTACCTAAAACCAAAAAGAAAAACCATGGGAAAATTAGTGGTAGTTTTGGTTATATTTTCCGTGATCCTTAGTCTCTTAAGTCTTCTCCTGGGAGACCAAGATGTGTGTGAATTTATATATATTTTTTGTTTATGTTTTGTTGTGACAGTTGTGTTGTCCCTTTTTGGGCTCTGTCTCAAGTTAGCCACCCCCAGCTATGCTGTATGTGCATGGGTATATACATAGGCTACAGTACATACATACATACTGTACTGTACTTTATATTTTGGTCGTAATTGGATTTGTCTATAATTTCAATTTACAGTAGTTATGCTCAAATCACAGTTAAGTGTTATACAGTTCATACCGGTAGCTACTGTAATAGATATCAGTTCAGTTCATGATGGATCTGCAGTATTATGCATAAGTCTGCTATTGGGCAACATGATGTTTGGGGTAATGATTGGGATAAGAATGGGCGATAGAATTAGTTTTCCTTATTGTATACTGTAGCTAAATCAGAGTGAGATAGGTGGAAATGAGTTACAGTACTTGAAGTACGTATGGAGTTACATGGAGAGATAGACAGAAATGAGAAAGTACATGAGCTATGAGAAGTGGATGTACTGGAGAGAGTGAAGAGACACACCTTGAGCAGGTTCGGTCATGTGGAGTGAATGGAGAGTGAGAGAATATCTAAAGGAGTGTATGAGAGTGAGGTGCAAGGGCAAAGAGGGAGAGCAGACCAAGAGTTGGGTAGAAGGATAGAGTTAAGAGGTACCGTACTGGTACTGGGGAGGTGTGGTGGAGTGGTCTTGCCACTGGCCTGGTAATCCAAAGGTCCCGGGTTCAAATCCCGATGTATCAATGGGAAGATATTATTGGGATGGAATTTGTGCTGTACCTGGTATCAGTGCATTACCACAAGCCCACCGAAACGTCAATAAAATACCCTCATTGTTCCCTGATTAAATAGCACTGTATGAATATTCCCATATTCAAAATATGCTATAGGGGTGCAATGCCTGGTGAGTTATCTGCTCAACAGGTGGCGTTGTGTGTGTGTAAGTGTGAGAGTCCGAGTGTAGGGGGTGAGACAGTGAAGCACGGGAACGAGGTGGCTTCAGAGATGGGGTCGTTTCGGGCCATGAGTGAGCACCGTGCCTCATGTGAAGGCAAGATGGCAGGTGCTCGTTGTACTCTACGTGCTTCACATGTCTCACTCCCTAGACTGGAACAAGACCTCACGGGCTACACTGTTCATTGTAAAGCGGTGAATGTTAAGGCTCTCAGCCTATGCCCGAGAGGAAGTAAGTTGGAATATATAAAAAAAAAAAAAAATATATATGAGTGAAAGTAGTGTTGGGTGGGAGGAGGGGCACTGGCTGATCGACGACAGAGAAGCGTGGAGGTATTAATTTAAGGTCACCCCCTCGGGGATCAAGGCATCTGGCAATAGATCTAGATAACCATTACTGTATCTATTAGTGACGCTAAAATTATGAATATCATGAGTTTGTATACCAGTATCATATCTGATCTCATAGCTTTACAAATGCAACATAATACAGTATAGGAAGATAAGAAGCTACCCCTTCCTTGAAGAATATTTTGGATTCCTCCTTATTTGTAGTTACCTAACCAAGCCTTATCCAACAATGCCCACAATCATATAACCCTAGATCATCCCTCTGCTAATCCCCAAACAAACTGAATTTACCTTCCTAAATCCTCCTTCTCTCAGGTGGTCCTCGAGGGTTGCTGCGGCGGATGAGAAGCCAGCTGGCGGAGGATGGCTGTCCCGAGTCACAGCTGGTGATGGGACGCACCCTCCTTGAACAACTCAACAACGGTAACTTGACATTTTTACCTATTTCTGATATTTGCTCTAGCTTTGAGTCTTACCTGTCATGAATTGGTACAGTTTAGCTGATTTTATAGTTTTACACATATTGTATTGTATGAGATTTTATACTAGCATACGAGGTGGAAGGACAGAGAGGGAGAGGTAGACCGAAAGAGAGGTGGAAGGATGGAGAGAGGAAGTATATTGATGAAGGCGGTGCTGGTTGGGAGGAAGGGCGTCGACTGACTGGGGGCGGTTCGTTCGTGGCCACCTCTTTGGGGATCACGGCGTCAGGCAATAGATAGATAGATAGACAGAGCCTGAGCCCTTATAAGACTAGTGAACAATTTGAGGATGATAGTTAAAAAGGGAGAATAGTACGGACAACTAGAATAGTAATCAAATTTTGGATTGCTTAAAAAATAAAGTGACATAACAGCGCAAAATTGAAGCTGTTGTATCAGCCAGAATGTTATGTAGGGAACTATCATGGAAATATTGTCAATGTTATGTAGGGAACTATCATGGAAATATTGTCAATGTTATGTAGGGAACTATCATGGAAATATTGTCAATGTTATGTAGGGAACTATCATGGAAATATTGTCAATGTTATGTAGGGAACATGGAAATATTGTCAATGTTATGTAGGGAACTATCATGGAAATATTGTCAATGTTATGTAGGGAACTATCATGGAAATATTGTCAATGTTATGTAGGGAACTATCATGGAAATATTGTCAATGTTTAAGTTTCTACGCTGGACAATTGCAAAGTACCGGTATGTGGTGGAACGTACTGAATGAAGGTTTGACACTATCGACAATACAGTATGGAGGCCTCCAATGCCCACGTGTACCGTATATTGTGTGTGGCTACTATCTGACAGGCAGAGGATAGCTATAAGACAAATTCTCTATACAGTATGTACCCGTATCTGACTTAACCCCATCATTACAGAGAACGGTGAAGGAGAGGGTGAGGGCGAGGAAGGCGCAAGACTGGCAGTGTTTTGGTTAACTCGGGCATCACTACAAGGCAGTGCTGAGGCTACCACACTCCTCACACACTGTCTTAACAACAACATCGGTAAGTAATACTGTACTGTACTACACTACAGTTATCTTCTATTAATTGACCACTTGCAAGTTTCGGTCTACAGTATAAGGAAGCTGGAGCTGTAGACATCAATATTTACCAGAATCACCAGTTAAAATACGGTTTTAGTGCATATATAAATAGATAAAATCCAATTCAACACACTCTTTATCCATCAGAAACCCACATTATTATTGCATTTCTGTTAACTATATATGTCTACAGCTCCAACTTCCTTATAGACCAAAACTCACAAGTGGTCAATTGTCTATGGTGATCTCAAGGGTGACTATTTTTGTTGGCACTCAAGGCGTCTTGCAAATATGACCATCTCAATTTTTACCAATAGTCGTCATTATAATAATTTCCAACGCCTTGTTTCCCCCTGGGAAAGCGTTGCTAGAGGATGGCCATGTCAAAAGGACCCGTGGCCAGACGTACTGGTTTTAATAATTATAATGTAAAACTTGCAAAATAAAGGAACTAATCAAAATCGCTATGTGGAAATAACGCTTAATAATATCACAATACTACTGTACTTCCCTTATATGAATGTACAGTTACCTTCAGTTCCAAGTTACGCACTTAGTGTAACTGTAAATTACTCCAGTCCTAACATTAATTTGACAGGATCAGCAGTCAAATTTTAAACCTTACCAGTAAAACGTTTTTCATAAATGGATAGTGGAAGTACTGTTGTTGTTCCCCAGGCTGTCTGGCCGAACATCCCTAAGGTCCGAGCAAGGCCAAGGCTATAAACGAGCGCTCCCACAAAACCCTCCCTGCTTACCACTAATAAAGCCCGGGTGACCGAAGTTACTCCAAGGCGGGGATCTGAGGAGGGTGCGGAAACGCACAGGAAACCAAAGCCCCACCCAAGGCCCTTTGCCCCTCAGCAATTATGAAGGGAAAGTTAAGGGGCAAAGGAAAAATGTGACGCTTTAACTCCCAACCTCTAGGTTGGCAGTAGGGAGGTCAATCCACGGAAAAGACGCCGTCACTTGAGATCTAGAAAATATATAAGTAAAAGGAACAGTCAGAGTAAGCTATGGGTATGGCAGAGATAGCTCAGCTCTCACTCTGATAGACCAGCCCATCACCACATGACTAGAACCAAATCTTCTCAACATCAGCTAGGAAAGGCCCTAGAAAGCTGCCTTTGGCGGGGGGATAGCTCCCCTATATCAACTCCTTTCGGGGTTGGGCACCCGCTCTGGAAGTACTGTAGATACTATAAGCTTTATGAAACTGGGTGAGATAAAAAATTATCTCGTTTACCAATGCTCAGTTCTATTCAATATGGAATAGGTAACATCCTTTTCACTTACTTAGGAATACACCATTAGAAAGTTAACCACATATCCAGGGCAAACAAGTGATAATAATGGTTTTGACCGGCAGGTATCTGTGAACACAACTACCACGAGGTGCGGGAGTGTCTGGCCATGGACCTTCAGGAGAAACTGGCTCGACGTTCAGCACACATGCTCTTCCACAGGTTAGTAAGTAGTGTTGTGGTAGGTAGTGGGTAGGTAGTAGTCAGGTTGTTAGTTAGTTTGTTGTTGTTGTTCCCTAAGCTGCCTGGCCGAACAGCCCCAAGGCCCCGAGCAAGGCCAAGGCCATAACCGAGCGCCCCAACAGAACCCTCCCTGCCGACCACAATAAAGCCTGGGTGACCGAAGCCACTTAGTTAGTTGTTAGTTAAGTAGATCAGATTAACCAGACCACTGAGCTCCATACTGAACTCTCATAGGTCTGGCTGTTAGTTAGTTAGTTGTGGTAGGAATACAGTAGTTAGTGCCAGCAAACTTGACAATAATTTTGACCCCTTAACTTATTATAACTCAAAATGAATGAAAGCAATTGGGCTGAAATTCCTATCATTTGGGAAGAGTACACCAGGAAATAGGTGTGGATATTTACAGCCACTTTGCTCTAGGCCCTTTTGAGTTACGAAGAGGTCAAGGATCGAGATTTTTGTCAAGTTTATTGGCGTTACCTATAGTAGTCAGTTTGTGGGTAGGGTATTCAATGGAATCTGTATGTTGATGGGTGCTTATGATTATCAAGGTGTCAAATCCGGGCAAGTGGTTTGAAGACTACCATGAATGTGAGAAAGAATAGAGGGAAATTTCCATTGATTTGCATTGTTTTTGCTATGATCACTTTCAAAGACATAATAAAAACTGTAAAGCATAACATTAACTTTGTATATTAAATAAAAAACTACTGAAATTAAAATGTAAAACTTACAAACTAAACAAACCAAAACTTTGACAAAGACAATATATAGGCAAAATAACCTATCAAAATCGCTATTTGGAAACAACGCTTATTAAAATAAAATTTATGAAATAAAAGGACACAATCCACCACATAGGGTGTACATTACTACATGAACAAGTTAATCTGGTTCTCACTTTGAGCACTACATTTTCAAGTCTTTTACTTGTCAGCCTGATGGATGAACATGGATGTTACACCACTATATTTTCAAAGAGCTGATTAGACCACCTCCTCTTAGAACGTCTTATGTATAGTTTAGCATCTCTACTATCTATCTATTTGCTCAGGTCCATTCCCCATTTGTTCTATTTTTTTTTTAACTGGGGGTGGCCGACTCGAGACAGAGCCCGAATAGGGGGAAAAAAAAAAAAAAATCTCTACTATGTTCACTTTATTATGCTATTTTATTCTTATCGTCCCTAATCCTTTTCTTTATTCTGTCATCACTACTGTACACGGTTTCAAGTAACTTTGTTTTCAGCCTGAGTGACGGTAATGAAGCCATCAGTAGCACCAGTCTGGCCACAAAGGTGACCCAGATCCTGAGTGGGGAACAGGAAGAAGATGAAGCCAGCGAGGAGGATTCAGAAACTAAGGTTGGTTGTTATATCTGGAGAGTAAACCATGGCCCTGATTTACTAACCTATACAGGTCTCCCTCACTATCCGATGCCACGATTTACGATAATATTATAGGTTTTTAGGGGTTTGTGTTTCGGTTGGTCCGAGAACGCATCCCCATTTGCCTCATAAATTTTAGGGGTTGCTAGCCTATACGATTTTTCTATTGAAGATCGGGTTTTCAGGAACGTAACCCAATCGTAAATCGAGGGAGACCTGTACCACCTACCGTATAATACAAACAAACTGTACTACAAGTGTGACGAATTATCCCCTAAAGTGTTGATCCTTCCGTATCTTTTTCACTTTACGGTCACTTGTTGGCATCGTAGATTGTGTTGCTTAGTAAATAATTATTCCTTTCCATCATGGTCACGCGCTCTTATAACGTTATTAATGCAATTCATCTTGATACTATTAATAAACCTGTGAGAGAATTAATCCCTCCCCCACGCCATAGCTCATGCACTGGGTTCGGTAAAGGGATAGCACACCAGAACTTTTTAACCTCAATGTCTTAAAATCTCAAAACTAATGGGGCTAAAAGCTCTGTGTGTCCAGACATTTTCACTCCCAATGTACTTTGAATTTGTCTCTGTCACTTTTAATTTGGAAGATACTCATTACAAGCAGCTTTGCCTTTTGTCTCTTTCATACACAGAAAAAGAAAATGTTACACTATCAGTAGAGTACTGTTACGGTACTCTTATTTTCTTTTCTTTATTTATATTCTTTCAATTTTTCTCTCCAATTACTTTGTATACTATAACTTTTTTTCTCCCACAGGAAGAAAAGAGTGAGGATGACAAGAATACAAGCAACAGCAGTTTAGAGAAACTATATGGAGGTGAACGATTCACCGAGGAACACCTGGTCTCGGGGGCGGTAATGTATTGCCAAGGTCGACTTCCGCCCCTACACCACTTCCTAGCACCCCATGCACCTGTCACCACCCCTTCTATTGTCGTCAAGGTGGTACGGATCCCGGTGAGGATACTGGCTGCGGTTTATCAGGGCTCGGTGCAGTTTCTAGGCATTACCCTGACTACTAAAGCTGGGAGAGTATGGGGTGCTGTTAATCCAGTCACGGCGGGGTTGTTGGTTTGTTTACTGGCAGCCTTAGTGTCCCTGTTTGGGGGTACAGAGGCAGCTGGGGTTATACTCCCAGCGGTATTGTCGCTGTCTGCGTTTATGGTTATGCTGGCATCAACGGCTCGGATTCTGCTAAACCGACGGCGATTTGACTCCTTCTGCACCTGGTCGAGTGTTTTTTCCCACTTCTGCCCAGAACTGGACACTGATCAGGCTGAGGGGAGGTTCCGGTCGCACTGCCGGATGCCTTATCTCACAGTCTTGATCTCTGTTTTGGTCTACCTGGCAACCGTTCCGCTGACTTCTTTGGGTCTCCTTGTGGTCTGTTTGCCGGTGATGATTACATGTGCCATTCTGACATTCATCCTGGTTCCTGAGCGGCTTTGTCTATGGCAGTTTTTATCCCTGGGGCTTTATATCACTGCTGTCACACCGGGGATCAGGAAATACGCCGGTGGGTATATCCCGGAGATGGTTCAAGCCCTGGGGTTGGAGAGGTTTATTGTGGAGGGTGAGTATGAGATTTGGGGGAAGGTCACCATGCACCTTGGAGTCGGCCCTGTGTTGCACCTGGTCTGGGGGGCACTGCAGGTGTCAGTGGCGGTGATCTGTGGGCCCAATCGCCTTCCTCCACACCTCCTCAGCCTTATGTGGTGGCAGCTGGGAGTGTTGGCAATACAGAAAGTGACAACACCAGTCGACGTCTTATACCCTCTTGCCGGTTGGTGTTTAGTGGCTGTTTTTCCAGCAGCATCCTCTCTGGTTTTAATTCTGGGACCGGCGGTGATCTGTGCTGGGGTGAGTCTCTATGTATCTCTGAGCTATCAGGCACTATTGGTGCTCTTCCTATCCAGTTCTTTGGTGCTGTGGGCTTCTCGAAACTGGTGGCCAACGCTGGTGCTAATCTTCAAACTGGTGCTACTGTCTGGGGTGGTGGTGATGCTGTTACAACCTTCAGTCTTCGTCCGCAACACCTCACTGAAATACTCCACGCTGGATTGGGCAAATTTTAAAAACGTGTGCCTGCCGAATAAAGATGCTGAGGCTGCTGTCATTCATGGGTGCTCCCCGCTGGCTGGTACAGTGATTCGGTGGCAGGGTACAGTCACCCAAGTCAGCATCGTGCGAGTTCGCAACATCCCCAAGACCGCTTTGTCCTACCTCCCGGAGGCTCTGGAGAAGCCACTAAGGTGCTATCTAGGCCGGAGATTACCCGCATGTCAGAACGTCAAGGAACTCACCCCAGAAAATGAACGTTGTCTCCTCCTCCACTCTGTTCTAGGGTTGGACACCTGCACCCTAGATAACTGGAACCAGTACACCTTCGAAATTAGGATCTCTATGACACCTTCCTACTGGCAGTTCGGAGTCACCCAAGGGCCTGATGTCGTTATTTCCGCTGACGATACCTTCCGCAACTATTTACTTAAATTGAGTATCGGCGATCAGGTAGAATTCCTAGCGTCACTCTCTGATGGGCTTGGGACACAGACGCTTAATCTGGACTTAACGGCCATGAGGTGTGTTACTTGCAAGGGCAAGATGGGCTTCATACAACGACAAGACCCACCCACAGCGACCAACCTACACACCGCACCCATCTTCGTCTTTAACTTCCTCCTCGGACCAACGCTGACCATGTGATTCATTTGAAGAGTAGGGTTTGTGAAAAGTAGCGCTAATAAGTCATATCTCGGCTGTCATTATGTTTGGCTCTCTCTGGGCTGTATTAATGTCTGTCAGATGTTGAATAGGGTGGGTACGTGTAGGAACATGTTTGTATATCTCACTCAAAATGAAGAAATCCTATTTAGATATTACTGATACCAAGTATAGACCAAAATACACTTGGTGCTGAGACATCACTTATTAGGCCGACTGTACAATGAAGGGTAGATTATGGGAAATTATGAAAAACACACTGCTACATTTATATTAGATTTGCCTTTATTCTAATACTGTAATCTATTTTTTTCCCATTACATTAAAAGAACTAATACAGTTTAGGCTTGGCCTTTGTGGACAATACTGGTCAATATACATTGCGATTGCTATATGATCATTTATATACTATCCCTGAATGGGTTTAAAAATTAGCGGTGCATCAGGTGTATAACTGTCTTGCCATAAATGTATGTTAAAATTTTCAAAAAGTAAATAATGGAAGAGATAGATTCAAGATTTCTGAAGCATTAGTTAAGAGATACAGTACCATTGAAATTTACGGTATAAAGCTTTAAATTATTTTGATACTTGTGATGTCCAAGAATCTGTTGAGTATCTTTTACTGATTGGTAAGGCTATATAATTTGTCTGTATATTTAGATCCTTATGTTTATTCTCACAAATGAAAACTTTATATGATAGCCAGTCAAGAAGAAGTCATGTTATACATACAGTATACTGTATATACAGTTATGTATACAGTATGTGGTGCATTAGTTTTTAAATGGGTATCATACAAGGATTGAATCTGCTCGCACACATTTTACAGAAAATTATACATTCTACTTAAACAATTATGGAAGTGAATTAGTTTTCGAACTTATATACTGTACCTGTATATTGTTAGGTAATACAGACTGGGAGCCAAAGCATCACATTTTTCCTTTGCCTCTCAACTTTCCCTTCATAATTCTGAAGGGCACAGGGCCTTTGGTTTCATGGGCGTTTCTGCAACCTCCTCAGCTCCCTGCCTTGGAGTGGCTTCGGTCACCCGGGCTTTATTAGTGGTAAGCAGGGAGGGTTTTGTGGGGGTTCTCGTTTATGGCCTTGGCCTTGCTCGGGACCTTGGGGCTGTTCGGCCAGACAGCCTGGGGAACAGCAACAACAAAACAACAGTCTAATATGCGAGATTATGGGCTGCAAAATGTATCGCATATTGTGAAGTTATGTGTCCATAATAAAAAAGGGTATACAGTACATTCAGACAGGGCCCCCCCCCCCCCTGGCTTGGTCCTCGGAACCTCTCTGTTGTCTACTGTACACACCACATTTAAAGAAAACAAAAACTTTATTTTTTTTTTTTTTTTTTTAGTAGCCTACAGTAGTTTAACCAGACCAAAGCTCTTATAGGGCTGGCAAAAAAATAAAAATAAAAAATACTGAAAGATACATTAGAATAATAAATATTACAAGAAAAAGGCCATTTACCTTCGTTAGAGGACATCTGGGAGAGACTGATACGGGTGGTAGAGCATAATGTCACCACCACCCGCCTACCCTCTTGTGGATGCAGATCCCAGATTCGAACTCACAGTTTCGAGGGGAACCCCATTTTTGCCCTAGAATCATGCAGCCATGCAGCCAATTTGCTTATATGCAGTTTCGCTTCACATATTAGCAGACTGATAAAAATTTACATTTTCAGAGTGGACCTCCATTGTAGCGGTTTTGCATATTCCAAGTTCACATATTAGGGTGGCCTACTGTACAATGATACAGCACTAAATATTTTTGTGTGAGTAATGTTAAGGTGTGGAATCAAGTGCATAGAAGTTGTGTTTAATAGCAGAGATTAGGTATTTAAATTTATAAAGATAAAATAACTCGATAAGTTGGCCAGCAATGAAAAGTGCATTAAAATCTATTTTATAGAAAATTCTGTCAAAAATCAAGTTCTGAACAAATTGTTCCTGCCATACTTTGCAATCCTGCCCTCTTGTTGACATGTAACTTTAAGGTACAAACAATATTTCTCTGTACAAATCTAGTTCAATTAATGTTTTGTGTGACTATAATCGGTTTTATTTCAGCTGATGGTAAATTGAATCCCTTAGCAACTTAGCAACTGATTCATCAATAAATATCAATCTACTATATCTCTGCGTCGTATTAATTCATATTTTTTCACCAACCAACTTTACTTCTAAACTCAATTAATGAAATCAACAAATACATGTGGCACTCCAAGGACTCGAACGTAGGATACTCATCAAAATTCCGCTGGCAAGTTTTTATAAAATCTACATAATAGCAGAGTAACCAAGACAGTAATAGAAATTTACCATCAGCTGGAAAAAAATAGATTATAGCATAAATTGACACTGATCTGTATATATTGCAGCGTAATGGGAGATAGGCCATTTTTCTAGATCCCCTTCTCCCTCATGTTTAGCCCCATTAGTTTTCAGATTTTAAGATGTTTGCCCCATTAGTTTTGTCAATTTTAAGACTTTTCACCTCATTTGCCGCCTCTCCACATCTTTCCCCATAGAACTAGGGCAGCTGAGAGCGCCCATGAATTTACACTTTCTCCTCCACAATGCAGAACTTCTGCTTATCAGAATTCATTTATCCCCAGAGCTACTACTGTTTGGAATTCACTTCCCTCGAATTGCTTTCCACAAACTTACAATCTACAAATGTTTAAATCCAGTTGTTACAAAATTTTTATGAATGGAGGATGCCTTTAGGCACATGGACCTTTTTGTTTTGTCTGTGTTTTTCCTTCCTCCGTTCATTGTCTCAAAAAAAAAAAAAAAAAAAAAAAAAATCTTTTTCAATATAAAGACCTTTCGTGCTATTTAGGTGTAAACAAAATTCCTGGCGAACGATAGTGCGCCTGTAATTTTGGAAGAATCGGCCTTTGGCTGGGACATTTTTCTACCAAAAAATGTACAAATTAATCTAGAAGGGGGATCTAATGGATGTATTTTTAAGTTTAATGGAGGTCTAAGGAGGAAACTAAATAAATATGCCCATTCCCCCTTAATGGTTGATGTTGGCTATTATAGTTAGTCCAAAAGTGTTCACTTAAGAAAGTATCCAGTTTTGTGTGGTTACCATAAATAAATTTTGATGTGTGTAATACCGTATATTATAGCTTAGGTGTTGATGTTGAACTTATGGCTGGCTTGTGTGGATCAAGCCAAAGTCAGAAAAGGTTTAGTCAGTCGTTAAAGTATCTTGACCCTTTCTTAGAAACATTTCATTTAGCCTATGGTCTATTCATTATAAGAAGTCTAGAAATCCGTATTTCCAACTCATAATACTACTGTAATAATCTGGTCTTTTGTTTCTTGAAAGCGCCAGTTCTTCCGGAGGAATTCATTAGCGCTCAGAATGCATTACATCACAAGTAAGAGAAAGTTGGTGTTGTACATATATTATTAGCTGCAACCATGGCAATACAGTAGCAGCAGCTAAAGCCTGTAATAATTAGTCACTGTGCCACTCAATAAATCATAACTTTATAATGTAAAATTTGCAAAATAAACAAACCAAAACTTGGACGAACACAGTAAAAAGACAAAACTTATATCAAAATCGCTATGTGGAAACAACGCTAAGGCAAAATAATATTTCTTTATAAATAAAAGAACACATTCAAGAGAAAAATCCTAGGCTGTCCCTTTAAAGATTTAGCCCCTTCTGTAGCAACGACGTGTTATATTTTATTCTAGCAATATTTTGACGATTTTATGCAGCTTAGGAAAGGATCTGTGGTAATTAATAGGATTGATTGAGATAATTTGAAGCCTTAACATTGCTAGATATCCTTCCTAATCTGCATAAAATCGATTGAAGTAACCAGAATCAAATAAAAAAGACGTCGCTGGTACAGTAGGAGCTAACAGAATTCAACTCTAATTGATAACGGCAGTTGATTATACAGCCTAGGAGCCACGTAAGAAAAGGACCAATCAGAGATAGAAGACTGATGGACGACTACCGGCTCCTCAAGCTGCAAAGAATCTTGAACAATTGAGCTGATTCGACCATTTGGGAAGAACAATTAATATGCATAGAATCTTCAGTTAGTTTGCTCAGCCCTCCCGGACTTATTTCCACATAGCGATTTTGATTAGTTATTTTGCGTTTATCTTGTGTCGTCCCAGTTTTGGTTTGTTTATTTTGCAAATTTTACATTATAATTACAAGAGGCTCGGGGGCCTCAATATCTAGACTCCTCCTAATGAACAGACTATAGACTAACAACTGATGATTATTTGTGCCTTTATTTTTTTACCCATGTTAAAGTGTGATTAATAATTTGTGTCTTATTGTAAGTAGCACAAGAGGAGAGTATTTAAGGGGAGGATTTTGTTTTTCTGGATGTACAATGGATTTTTTTGGGGGTGGGAGATTTTTTTAAAGCTTGAAGGTGGTCTAGGAAGCATACTATAAACCTCCTCTTAAGCTCCTTCCTTGTGTTTAAATGGACGCCCTTATGGTTTCTTATAAGAGTACAGTATAACAACAATACAATATATCTATCTAACCTTCCTTGTGAAACACACATATAGAAGTATAATTTTATACACTTAACCCTTTCAGGTCCGGGGGTTGCCGGTTAGTATTCAAAATAGAATGATCTTACTCTCATACAGTAATTACCTCTCTGCCCACAACTCGCTCAAAGACAACTGCAGAGGTTGAAGTAAATAAACTAAAGGTTTTTAAACACCCCTGATGGTCACAAGAGTTTAAAGTATCCTGGACAATGTTATTGGTGCAAGGGAGCGTTCATGTACAATTTTCTACCTTTACATCTTCTTAGCGAATCTCCTTCCTTCTCTCTCTCCCACAATTTCTGACCATATCCGGTGCAAATATACCACCTAAACTGTGGTTAAAAGTAATAGTGAGCAGAATAAAAGGATAAATAATAACTTTACTCAATCATAAATTTGACGCCAATACTAATAAAGATAATCTGCCACAAAAGTTTTTGTGTGACACTAGCCAATATTACTGTTTACAAATAATGTGTGCTTAGTAACCTTGGGCATTTAACTGCTTGGTTGTATAAACTGTTCCTAACGATACTGCTACGTTTATATACAATAGTCAGACTGTTGTGTTAAAGGTGCCTAATTATTGTTATTGCTCTGCGAGTGATGAATTAATAAAATAATAATTTATACAATGATAGTTTTTATATTCTAATTTTTCAACGGCATATTCTTCTTGGACCACCTAGATATGTGATTTTGTGTTTTGCTTAGTCTTTCTGATATGTGTGATGTCCATGTTCGAGCTCTGTCCCCCCCCCCCCCGCCAAAAAAAAAATAAAAAAGGAAAACTGGGGTAAGTGCCAGTGTATATATACATACATACATTCTTCCAAACCTGGGGGTGATGCTAACTCTTCATGCTATCTCCATTAACCCCTCCAACTCGGCTGTTCAGCCGGGCAGCCTAGGGAACGACTACTACTCTGCTGTCTTCTTATGCTCCATACCCCTAGAATTGGCCCATATGGCCTCAATAGCTTGGCAATGGTAATAGGTAGAAAGATCTGCTTAATGGGAAAATGGGGTACTTGCTGTTTTCTTGATCCTGGCGTTGACCGGACATCAGTAGGTCGTCTTGTTTTGTTGTGAGGTTGTGAAAATTTAGAGCGTGGGAGTAAAGAGGACACCCGGATTCCGCGGTGTATGTTCTGTGTGGAGTTGTTGTTGTCGTTGTTCCCGAAGAGGACAGCCGAGTACGAAGTGTTAAAAGTTGGGCTTGATTACCGATTCATCTAGGATTTTCCAGGTGTAGAATATGTATGTATGAATTCTTGTGTACTTGAAGTTCACACCATAGTTTCCCTATGAAATTCAGTGGTCTGGTTAAACTATTTTGTATAATAATAAAGTTCACACTATTTTACATCATCAATCGAGTGGAACTGTAATTGAGTGCATTTCTGCATACTGTATAGTGACAAGCCGTTTCCAGTATCTCTGGTAACTGATTCACTACATTAGGATAGTTAACACCTTGAGGATTAAGATGCATTTTGACTGAGTATCATTAGAAATTTTGTTATGCAGTTAAAGAAATATCTGTGGGTAATAAAATGGTGAAGACTATCTCAATTAACTCTGACTTCCATTATTCCTTCCTAAACACAATAAAATGCTTGCCGAGACCAGAACCTCTCCGGCAGGTCTGGGACCAGGGGGTTGCTGGAGGCCCTTATTGATCCTTGGTGCCCTAGAGTGTGTGTGTGTGTGTGTGTGTTTTTTTTTTTTTTTTTTTTTTTTTTTTTAAATTTAGTTTTGTTGTTTCTGTTTGGGCTCTGTCGTCGGACACCCCCAGCTAGGGGGTATGTGCCTGAGTATATGCATACATACATACAGTACAAATAAATAAATAAAAACAATAATATATATATATATACTGTATATATATATACCAGTATATATATATATATATATATATATATATACAGTATATATAAACCTTGCAAACAAACATCCAACAAACAGAAACAGCACAATATAAATACAAACATACTTATCAGAATTACCATGGAAATAACATATTGAAGTTAGCAAAACAAAATTATAAAATACTCTTACATAAAACAGAAGAAAAGCTTATAAAAACCACCCTTACAATAAAGATGCAAAGTGGAATAAATGTAAGAGTCCATCATTCTTTACTTTTTATTTACAACATATCGCGCCACAAACAGGCGGCCTCAAATATATATATATATTTATGTATATATGTATATAATAATAATAAACTTCCTGGAACTCCTAAACGCGGCCATAGCGACTTTATTATTCACGGGGGTGGAGGGTAAATCAGCACAAGCAAGAAGACGATGCTTAAGGGGAGACTGACCGTTTGTTTGGTCTATTAATTCATTTATTCATATATTTTTTTAGTTTCCTCCCTAGACCTCCATCAAGTTTAGAAAAACACCCCCTAGACCCCCCTTAGATAAATTTGTAAATTTTTCGGTAGAATTTTTTTCCGGCCAAAGGTCAGTTCCTCTTAAAATTGCAGGCGAGCAGGAAATAATCGACACCTAAATGGCACGAAAGGTCTTGAAATTGACAACGAAATGGGGCGAAAGGTGTTAAAATTGCCAAACTAATGGGCTGAACGTCTTATAATCTCAAAACTAGTGGGGCTAAACATTAGGGAGAAGGGGGTCCAGAAAAACGGTCTGCCTCCCCTTAACCCTTTCTGTATGATGTCTGGCTGGCTTGCATTACACGATTACGTTAACCCTTTCAGTATTTGACGACGCCTTTTCTTTCACTTTATTCTGGCTATCATTAGATAATTTTATTCCGGCTTAAAAGGCCCTATAGGAATCATATGGGTGAAACCTATCTTGTATGTATATACTCAGGCACATACCCCATTGCTGGGGGTGGCTGACTCGAGACAGAGCCTGAACAGAAACCTTTAAAGTTCCAATTCTTAGGGTCCAGGACCACTTTCGCATTCCCTTGCCCCTTTCTCTGTCTCGTTGAGTAGGAGAATTTTACAAGGGGAGGAGGATTCCTAGCCTCCTTTTATTCTAACACTTCCTATACTGAAAAAAATTATCTATCAATAGCCAGAATGAAAGCAAGAAACGCATCCTTGTATCTTGAAAGGTTTAAGTTTAGGAAGGACCTGTGGGAATCATAGGGTTGAGAATGTATATCCCTTAACAGTTAAAACATGCCGTACTTCCTAAGTTTAGAAAAACAATCCAGTAATGTTAGTCAGACTCTATTATCGTACTGAAGGAGTTAACAGGTCAACCTCGTATCCTACACCAATATCGCCAGTCAACACAACTAATCTCTGTCCTTAATCTTCTAATGTCAAGTCAAGAGCAGAACTGACAACGTACCTATTTGAATCTGTATCGAACGCAAACAAGACGATATATGCTTCAGAATTTGGCTTTAAAGGTTCAAATATTCAAACTGTAACCTTATTTTATATGTTCAAAACTGTCTTCTGCATTCAGTTTTTAAAGCTGCAGGTGTCATATGTGCATAGATAAATGTTATTACAGTAAAGTCCTGACTTGTATTGCTATTCATAATCATGTAATTTGTTGTACTACAGAACTATATCATACATTCATATTATCACCAACCCACCAATTAACTTGCAAATAAACCTAATTAATGAAATCAATGAAACTAATGAATACATGTGGTACTCCAATGATAACGAACCTAGGATACTCACACAGAAATTCTGTGCATTAACCATTACGCTATAAAGACATAACATATTCCATTATATTTTCTGTGCTTCATGTTAGCTCTGAATATGTATTATTGTGACTGAAAACAATGACTACTTCACCAAACTTATAGTAATTTTCCTAACTGGACTATTAGCCTATTGGACTGGAGTTGACTGGCGAATAATAGCGAGAAACACAATTATACAAGACGACCCAGAGTTAAACAGCCTAATACTGACACTAACCACAGCCATTCGTAAGAGACATCCAGCAAAAGCTGAAGGAGAATTGGGGGTACAGTACATGGACTAACCAATGACTTGTTGTGCAAATGAATGAGCTGTCAGGATGAGTTAACCCTTTATGCGGCAAGTGGCCAAATGGGATCATACGAAGGATCAATAAAATTTGGATCTCCAAAACACCCCCGCCACACAAAGGGTTAAAGAGGTAAACTTAATCATTGTGCATTAGTTGAAGTAATCAAAACCCTTTTCTCTCAAACAGGTCTCCCTCACTATCCGATGACCCAATTTGAGATATTATTATAGCCTTTAGGTGTTTGGGTTTGGATTTTGGCTGGTCCGAGAACGCATCCCCATTTACACCATTCATTTAAGGGTTCGCTATACAATTATTTTTTATTTAAGATCGGGTTTTCAGGAATGTAACCCAATCGTAAATCGAGGGAGACCTGTACATTAAGTCAAGCAATATACTGATCATACTATAAACTCTACAGGAATTATTTTAACCCATACAGTACCGGTGACGTCTTTTTCATTATATTGTGGCAACTATAAGACAATTTTATTCAGATTTGTAAGGACCTCTAGCAATAATCAGGCTTCAAACTATCTCAACCAACACTTTAAACTACAGCAGATCCTTATTAAGCTGCATAATATAGTCTAAATAAAGCTAGAATAATAAATAACACACGTCACTGGTACTCAA
Organism: Paralithodes platypus; assembly: GCA_032716605.1. Lineage (NCBI taxonomy): Eukaryota > Metazoa > Arthropoda > Malacostraca > Decapoda > Lithodidae > Paralithodes > Paralithodes platypus. The sequence continues at coordinate 34,122,745 of CM064522.1, read as the reverse complement.
CGGGTTAACTTGTAACTGTATTATCGGTACAAAATCAAGAAAACTTAAAGAGTCAAGGAAGAGGGTCAGGTCAGGTGAAGGTATTGAGGGATAAGCGTTTACAACAGCACCTCGTAGCTACTTTCTACTTTTCCTAGGGTCAGGCAGTCAGGTGAAATTATTGAGGGATAAGCCTTTACAACGGCACCTCGTATCTACTTTCTACTTTTCCTATTTTTCTGAAGATGTAGAGAGGGGAGAAGGGGTGTTGGAGAGAGAGGAAGCTGTTGGAGTGGCTTTGTTATGTGTGTTATTAGTCTGTATACGTTGTCATTGAGAAACTGCACCCCTTCTCCTTCTTTCCGATGCCAAAGGTCTCCCAGATACACCGGGTGGAAGAGACAGCAGATATTGAAGCTCGGAGCGTTCTACAGGGGGACATAGGCTGCTTAGATCCAAACTTTCACTGAACAGAAGAACTTTTGCATTACAAAATAATTCAAAATTATCAACCCCAGGCGCCGCTGAATATTCCCAATTGTTCAACTGCTCAGGACGGCTTTGTAAAATGACAGCACTAGACACAAACAAAATAGAAATACATCCAAGTGCTCTGGTATCCGAGAGTTCCCCCATATCTTGTTAGTACAGCCTTATAGGTAGCGCCAGCAAACTCGACAATAATCTTGACCCTTTAACTTCTTAAAACTCAAAATGAATGAAAGCATTCGGGCTGACGTTTCTATCATTTGGGAGGAGTCCACCAGGAAATAGATATGAATATTTACAGCCAGTTTGCTCTAGGCCACAGAGAGGTCAGGGATCAATATTATTGTCAAGTTCGTTGGCGCTACCTATAGTACACCTTCCATAGTACGCATACGTGGCTTTAGATTAGTTATAACATTAAACAAGGTATTTTACATGACCTTAATAGGCCATAATCACTTCACAGGATCAATTAATGGTGACAGTGTACTGCCATAAGGTCACAAAAATTAACCCAAACCCCCAATGAATCACTAAGTCTCTCAAAAATAAACAAGTGTTATTGAATCCACTAATTCATATTTTTTCACTAACCAACTTTACTTCTAAAACTTAATTAATGAAATCAACAAATATATGTGGCACTCCAAGAACTCGAACCTAGGATACTCACACCAAAATTCCGCGCATTTATGCATTACGCTATCAAGACAGTTAAAGAATTATTATTATTATTATTATTATATTATGATTTAAATTAACCCAAGATTAGTCCGTTCACAGCACCATTGACACAAAGCAGCCTCACAAGTCCCCCTGCAGAAACAAACTACCCCGGTAGAAGCTACGAACAATTAATATTCCTTCCACAATCGTTCAACAAAAACTCTTGGACGACTTTGAAAAACACACACAAATGGCTTAACACTAACATGTACAAAAATTGGAATTGATTAGAGGATTAAGGTTGATCTGTACAACAAGTATATATATATATAAAAACATCCTAACACTCCTTGGCAACACTGGAAATACAGCACAATTCTTCTGGAGTTGACCCATGAAGCACGGCCACATATTTTGTCTAAATTTTATTCTGGTTTATGAGAGAAAGAGATAAATTGACATTACTTGGGTTATATTACTTTTAGGTTCCTTGCTTCTAGTATTATTCAAAAGATAGTGTTAATCCCTACTGTACCAGAGGGTATTACTATAAATGTAACCTCCAGTACCAAGCATTGTGGCCAAAATGGCTTCAAAGTCAAGAGAGAGCATCCTCTCACCCCGAAAGCTGGACGAGTACTGAGCCATCCTGCCCGTGGGACCTTAGATACACTCTGAGAAGTGTTGCCAAGGTCTCAAAGCAATGTTTACAAGTCATGGTGCCAGGTACCGCTCTGTACAAGGACCGATTATTACTGACGTACATCGTACGGCGCTGGTACTGGCGAGTTACTTTTTTACTGTCGGCCAACGTACGTCGCTGGTACAGAAGGGGTTAAGGACTGTAATGTGATTTCCAGGGCAAATGGCAGAACTAATGCAGATGTGACTTTGACAATACTTCCATGACAAGTGAGGCAGCTCTGAACAGGGCTGCCTGGAGCGCCGCCATTAGGACGTGAACCTGGAACCGTACTTCCTGTGGAGCACTCGGTCTAGTGTTTGTCAAATTCATGCATGTACTGTATGTACATTACATAAGAGAACTTTGGTATCAACAATATTGGACTATTATCGAGGACACATTTAATAGTTATCCCCTATTTATCCCATGGCAGAATTTTGATAACATTGTATAGTATTAGATAACACGAAAAAATAATTAATATATATTAGGAGGGATCATGGTTCATACTCTTAACAAAAATTAACAATTATCAATCCTGTGACTTACATTTCTTGTTACTTTACCACATGCAATTATATTCAACTTAAAACAATCGCCGATACAAACTTGAAAGAAAAACAATCAATTGGCCACTTGCACGTTTCAGGCAATAAGGAAGTTGGAGCCGTAAACATCGATATTAAATTTATAAATATATATGTCGCGAGCCGTGGCATAGTCAGTTGAGCGTCGGCTGCTGATCAAAGGTTCGGCAGATCGAGTCCACACTGTTAAATGTTATTGGTAGTTATCAAGCCCAGGCAACTTGACCTAGCGATTCGTGATAAATGCCTAATCTTCATGGCCACCCCTCCCCGGGAATTACAGTGTCTGGAGGAGGGGGAGGGAAAAAAAAAAAAAAAAAAAATTGACAACTTAACTGAAATGCATGCATTATTAATGTAGGTTTCTGATGGGTAGAAAGTATGTTGAATTTGGTTTTATGTACAGTATTTATAAATGTACTACGACCATATTTTAGCTGGTAATTCTACCAAATATCGGTCTACAGCTCCAACTTCCTTATACAGTAGCCTGAAACTCGCAAATCCTATGCAATTTTATTCGACTTCAAACTGATAGAAAAAATGTCACCCAATTTAATCTTATAACTATTTATCATTCAATTAAGAAATACCTAAAGATTCAACTTAGAAGGAAATAATCTTCTTCAAACTGTTATAGAAAAAATACCAACCAATATATTTCTATGGGTGTTCAATATTTAAATAACTAACTCCTCACAAGTTTACTAAATTAAGGAAGGATGAGTGGTTCAATATTAATGATAGGAATACATTTGTTCAAACTAATTTTCCCAAATTGACTAATTCCTTGAACATGACGATAGTGCGTTGCTATGTGTGCGATTATTTTGCTTGGGAAACAGATTAACTTGCTCATGTAGTAATGTACACCCTATGTCACGGTATAGTAACAATAGAAGGTAGACGCAGTGAATTCTTGAACTCATATACATATAGGCTTCTAAAAAGCACTAAACAGACTTTTATTAATTATTTTTATTTTGTGACTTCACGCTCAACCATGGTACCGTCATAATATAAGATATAGTTGTCGGAATAACGTTGATTATTCTATAAGCGAATATTTAGTGAAATATTCGTATACCATCGTGGCTTGTTTGAATTAGGTGTGGCTGGGGGAAGTTCAGAGAATTGATGCCAATCCTGACCATGAAAAGAATGCCTCTCCCCCTGAAGGGAAAGGTGTATGCCTCATGTGTTAGAAGTGCAATGACGTATGCCTCAGAAACATGGGCCGTTAAAGTAGAGGATGTCAACAGAATGGAGCGTAATGAGATGAGAATGGTGAGATGGATGTGTGGGGCCAGGCTACAGGATAGAATAACAAATGTTGAGCTGAGGAGACGTTTAGGTATAAAGAGTATTAGCGAGGTGATGCGTACAAGTAGACTGGGATGGTATGGACATGTGGAGAGAATGGATGAACAAAATTGGGTGACAAAATGCAGGTCTGTGATTGTGGAGGGAGCTGCACCAAGGGGTGGACCGAGGAAGACCTGGGATCGGACTATACGCGCCGATCTCAAATCCAAGAACTTGACAAGTGAAGCAGCCCTTAACAGGGTTGCCTGGAACGCCGCCATTAGGACAAGAGACTGAAACTGCACTTATGTGTGGAACACTCAGTCTTAAAATGTTATGTATGTATGTATGTATGGCTCCGCTATAGTGTTCTCTCAGGCCGTCAGAGGGCACCACCGTCCGTTCTTCTCCCCCCCCCCCCACTCCGAGTCCCAGCCACCATTTCGCTTCGTAGAAATCTATGTTCCCTCTAGCTGGCCATATACTTATACAAATCATCTCTCCACATCCCCTAGGCCTTCATACACCCTCACACGCCATCACTGGGTGAAAGTTGATGAGTGTCAGAAGCAAACTACGTGAATTTAAAGGAAGTTGAGCAAGGGATAAACGAGAATCCGTTTAGGCCTACCTTTTCTCCCGACCGACGAATCGAAAATCACCAACATCTTCGAAATATCTCTTCATATAAACTACACATATATCAAATAACAATGCTAACATGTAGATTGGGTCCTACTACAATAACATTATCGATATCAATCGACGTTACTCTACATATTAGGCAATTAGGTGGACAAAAATATCATCGCATTTCCGGGGTAAAATTTGAAGCGACGTCGGCTATATACTACCTCATAGCTGTATATATATTCTTCAAATACAAAAAATAACAACTTTAGAAAATAGACTAGGGTCCTGTCACACTATATATGTCTATGTTTATCCATGTCACTTACATTTTCGGTGGAAGACGCAATATACCGATCCTGTTAGACCATATTTAGGCTAGGGAGACAGTACACAGGAGTCATTGAGTGACGTCACAGAGGCCCAAACAAGTGACTGTCGTGGTTCCAATACTACCGCCATGCGCCTACCTCCTTATGTTACTATACCGTGCCCTATGTGGTGGATTGTGTTCTTTTATTTCATAAATTTTATTTTAGTAAGCGTTGTTTCAACATAGCGATTTTGATTAGTTATTTTGCCTTTATATTGTCTTTGTCCCAGTTTTGGTTTGTTTAGCTTGCAAGTTTTACATTTTAATATATAATAAACTAGAGCATCTCCATTATAATCTTTTCAATCCTCATGATGTAACAAATAAAACTATCTCTCTATGTCATTTAACCCTTTCAAGATTATGAAACATTTCAACAGTTTATTCTGGCTATCATTAGACGATTTTAGACAGGTTAGGAAGGATCTATGCGTGTTAAAAGGGTAGAGACTGGCCCAAGCAACGTTCAGACTTCTATATGTATGCATGTCACCCCCATTGCTGAGGGTGGCCGACTTGAGACAGAGGCCGAACAGAAACTAAAAAAACTAGGATCATGGTATTGTGATCATTTAAGATCAAACCTAGAGATGAAATAATTGTTGTTTTCAAGCATTTCTATAATTGTTGGCGATGCACAAGGCACACCATTGCTATGCTCTCAATATTATGGGCAAATACAATGTATAAACAAATAAATTATCATCATCATCATCATCTCCGACGCCTTGCTTCCCCCTGGGAAACCCCCACTAGAGGATGGCCATGACAGAAACGTCTCCAAGCTACTTTGTCAAGACATGCCTCCCTTGCCCGTGCCACAATGCCCCTTCCACTACGTGGAAGTTTTTCTTCAATATATTTTTCCACTTTCTTTTCCCATACCATAGGTGGTCTTCCACTACTAGCGGTTCCACTCACCTGACTCTCATATATCTTTCTTGGCATTCTGTCTTCATCCATTCTCTGAACATGACCATACCACCTCAAAGTACTTCTCTTTATCCACTCAACCACACCACAATCAATGCCCAAAGCCTGCTCTTCCATTCCAAAGGACTCGTACACTTCCCTATTACTTGGCCCATCTAGCCTATTCATGCCAGCTGCCATTCTGAAAAAGCTCATCTCCACAGCTCTTAGTTTGAAGAGGTCCTCGTCACTTGCCGTCCATGTCTCGCTTCCATACGAGTGTTGGGAGCAGCACACTGTTTCTCAGTGACTTTTTGACTTCCTGGCTAACCATTCTTCCTTTGAGAATACTATCAAGTTCTCCAATCACTTTTCTCCCTTGCATTTTTCTCTCTTTTATCTCACTCTCCATTTTTTATTTGCATAGTACAACTCCCAAATACTTGAAACTTTCAACCTCTTCTAGTACTTCATTTTTCAATTTTATTTTACAACTTTTCTTGTGTTCTTTCTTGATTCTATATTGTTCCTTAAAATCTATAGTTTCATGCATTCTTCTCTCAAACACCATTACCTTACATTTCCCTACATTGACCTTTAACTTTCTCTTTTCACATACCCTGTCAAAGTCAGTGACCACTCTCTGAAGTTCTTCAGCATTTTCCGCCAACAGGACTGCATCGTCCGCATATAGGCATGTTAAAATCTTCCATGTTCTTCCCTCTGATTCCAGTCTAGCTCCCACACCCATTGATACAGCCCTACATTCCCTAATCACTCCATCCATGTATATATTGAACAACCAAGCTGACATGACACATCCCTGTCTTACACCTACATTGACCTCAAAACTTTCACTTAACTTATCCCCTACCTTCACATTTGCCATTGCATTCCTATAAAAAGATTTTACTGCCATTAGCAACTTTCCTCCCACACCATATACTGTTAACACATCCCACAGGCCCTCCCAGTCTACTTTGTCGTAGGCTTTTTCCAAATCCATGAATGCTGCATAGAGTTTTCTGTTTTTGGCCAGATACTTCTCTACCAACAATCGCATTGAGGCTATCTGGTCAACGCAGCCCCTGCCCTTTCTGAAACCTCCCTGTTCCTCGCCTATTTTGTCATCCGTTATCTTCTGTAGCCTCTGTGTTACTACTCTTGCGTGTACCTTTCCAGGTATACTAAGCAAGCTAATTCCCCTATAATTCTTACACTCTTCTTTACTACCCTTCCCTTTGTACAAGGGTACTATCACTGCTTTCCTCCAGTCCTCTGGTACACTTTCCTTTTCCCATGCTAATTTACATAACCTATGCATTATGTCAACAGCTTCTTCTCCTCCATATCTCAGCATTTCACCTGGGATGTTATCTACTCCAGCAGCTTTGCCCATTTTAAGTCTATTGATTGCTTCTTTTACTTCTTCTCTGCTTATCTGGCTTTCAACTACCCTGTTTATTCTACCTCTCTCCATTCCTATGGATGAGATCTTTGCCTTCCCCCTACTCTTTACAGCTAAGCTACTAAAATGATCTTTCCATACTTTCACCACACCATCACCCTCTACCACTTCCCCATTCATGTCCCTCATCCTACCACCTGAGACACTCTCAGTCTTCTTCCCTCTGGCTTCTTTCACAGCTCTGTAGTATGCTTTCCTGTCATTCAGAAACTGTTCACTAATCTTATAAATTATAACTTCCATAACAACTATTATATTCTGAATGCACCATTTTCTATCAGTTAATTATGTCCACAATAAAAATACATAAGAAACAAAAGAGCACACAAATTGTATTCATTATGCTCTAGAAATCCTGAAAATATCTCTATGAACCGCTAACAAGGAAGATAATACTGTATGTACCGGGTATGTTATTATTACAGTACAGTATTATCATTATTGTTATTATTATGCTCTGAATAATGTATATATAATGTAGATTCTGTATATTAAAAAAAAAACTTTCAAAAAGTCATAATTAATATATAATATATTTTCAAAAAATGCACATTCACAGTTATATTAAGTATTATTAGATTAGTTCTTCAAAAACAAATATCAGTAATACTCTTATATTTCTCCCATAAGGACTATTAATATAATTATGAATGCTTCTTTTTTCATACATAAAATTAAGCAACAGCAATTTGACTCTTCATAAACTTAATCGTAAATAAATCACTGTACATATTTTTTCTATAAGGACCCCTACTATAGAGCCAACTATACTTGGTTTCATTTCATTTGACGGTAAAATAAATCCCTTAGCAGCTTATTTCTCGATACTTAATGGATAAATATGAAACTGCTATGTCTCTGGATCATATGAAGACCGAGTTTATATAATTAGCCTCATATTTCACTACAAAATCTTCAAAATAAATGAAAAATCTTGACGGAACTTTGCAATTTACCGTCAGTTGAAAAGAAACAGAGTATAGGTATTTGGCTAATTGCTACTTCACTATGGCTCTTCAAAAACTTAATAAATCAATAAAATTACTATACAGTATTTATCTTCCCTATAAATGACCACTCGGCCTATCAAGTAATATTAAATAAATTGTAAATGTAACCCCTTGTATATTTACAGAAAGTTCAGTTCTGTTCAGTTCCATTCACCATTTCTCAGTAGAATAATGTAATAGCACAGTTTGAACAACATTAGTTGGGTAGGTTTCTTATATAAAATGAAGCATGGGGCGATTCGTTCGTGGCCACCCCTTCGGAGATCACAGCGTCCGGCAATACATAGATACTGTAGTTTCTCTTCAACTCTTACTAACTGGATAATAATTATAAATGTTGTAATTATAACTACAAGGAATACAGTTCCCTTTCCTAGGATTCTTGCTGATCTCCCTACACCTTTAACAGAGTTTGGGGTTGGCTACTGACTGACTTAATACAATGGGAGGGAACATGTAACCCAAGTCTTAAATATAAAAAGATGTACAGCCATGGCCAGGAATTTGTGGAATTTTTTTGAAAAGATGCAAGTCCATGAATTTGAGAATATCAACGGGCAATTCTCTCCAAGGATTCTTTAAGCCTTTTATGAAAGTACAGGGGACGCCTTTGGCAGTTTATTCCAGCTATATTTAAATAATTGTATTCAGCTTAGGAAAAGATATGTGGTCTTCTTCTTCTTCTTCTTCACAACGATGCACATTGTCCACAGGGATGTAGCCCCCAGATAACTGCGCAAGTAGTACAAGACTCAAGGTTCATGGCGAGGGGGCACGATTTCTAGCAGATAATAGCATAGATGGAGATGAGTGTGTAGAAGACGAATAACGATGAGAAACAGTAGTTATATGTGGTCAAGAATTAACCCATGGACTGTGCAATAACGGACAAAATAAAAGGTCAAGTTGAGGGAGGGAAGGGGTGGGGTATAAAGGGGTGGAGGATGTGGTATGGGGAGATACTACTACTTTTTATGCGTCATACAATTTTGAGACATTTCCCGGCACTGGCATGGTATTTGAAGGGTTCTTTTTACACATATTTAAATACTGTGCCTTCCGTGAGGCACTTTACGGGTTAAGGGAGATATTTTGTGTTCTTTCTGTTCCTAAAGGTCCTTCCCAAGCTGAATACGATAGATTATTACTAGCCAGAATAAAATTAAAAGGCTGGTACTTGTATCGAAGGGATTAATACTAAAATGGTGAACTAAATATTAGCCCTACACCTTAACAACTATCACTGGTTACTACAACTATTGGTTGATTTGTTCACAAGGCACTAGATCTGTAGGGATAATACAAAGTAATTTATACAACAACATAATTTAGTGGTGATGGGCTGGTCTATCAGAGTGAGAACTGAGTGATCTCTGCCATACCCATAGCTTACTCTGACTGTTCCTTTTACTTATATATTTTCTAGATCTCAAGTGACGGCGTCTCTTCCGTGGATTGACCTCCCAATCTACCAAGATTGGAAGCCAAAGCGTCACATTTTTCCTTTGCCCCTCAACTTTCTCTTCATAATTGCTGAGGGGCACAGGGCCCTGGGTGGGGCTTTGGTTTCCCGGGCGTTTCCTCACCCTCCTCAGCTCCCCGCCATGGAGTGGCTTCGGTCACCCAGGCTTTATTGTGGTCAGCAGGGGGGTTCTGTGGGGGCGCTCGGTTATGGCTGGCCTTGCTCGGGGCCTTGGGGCTGTTCGGCCAGGCAGCTTGGGGAACAGCAACAACAATAACAACATAATTTAAACTCAACAAATTCAAATTGATAGCGTAATGTATAAATGCGCGGAATTTCGGTGTGAGTGTCCTAGGTTCGAGTCCTTGGAGTGCCACATGTATATGCTGATTTCATTAATTGAGTTTAGAAGTAAAGTTGGTTGGTAAAAAAATATGAATTATTACCAACCCACCAATTGACCACTTGCGAGTTTTGGTCTATAAGGAAGTTGGAGCTGTGGCTGTCAATATTTAGCAGAATTATCAGCTAAAATATGGTCATTATATATTTATAAATACATAAAACCAAATTTATCATACTTTTAATCCATCAGAAACCCATATTATTACTGCATTTCTCTTTAATATCAATGTTCACAGATCCAACTTCCTTATAGAACGAAACTCGCAAGTGGGGAATTAATTTACAAGTAATCCGTTACCTAATTAATGAAAGCAAAGAAACTAATGAATGTAGTATTCCAAGGATTTGAACCTAGGATACTCACACCCAAATTCCGCGCACTAACCATTACGCTACCAAGGTGGATCTTCCACAAGGGCTTTTTCTGGCAACTCTAAATCTACAACTTTGTTCTGGCAACATTATTTTGAAACTACAGTACTGTACTGTACTTGGCACTTCAATGGATTGTTTCCTCATAGTAGCTCTGTCTCGAGTCGGCCACCCCCAGCTAAAAAGAGTACTGTATGTGCCTGAGTATATAGATATAGATATATAGAATTTTTATGAGTTCTTCTGTCTTTATATTCATTTATATTTATTTCCACATACAGTAACGATTTTGTTAAGTTCTTTTGCCTTTATATTGTGCGGTCCCTGTTTTGGTCTGCTTGTTTTAATTCCCGTAGTGTACATAGCACTGTGGAGGGGGGGGGCGCGCCGCCAGTGGGAACAGGTCTGGGAGCCTCAAGGAGATCTCTGCCATGGCCATCCCTTTTTGAGAGTTTTTTGAGGAAGGAAGATGTAAAGAAATTAATTTGTTTGTTCGTTTGACATAATTCTTACAAAAAGTTTATTTATATTAAGAAGCTGCCAGAAGTGTCGAGAAAAGACGTTGGTGGAAAAAGCTCTCGTATTTTATAATTATTTTAAACATAAGAATCTTCATTACTCAATTTAAAACGTAACGATAGAGTATCATTATATCTCATTTCAAATAACAAATATAATAACTCAATATTAGCCAAATATTCAGCATGCAACTAAGAAAATCATCAGACCTCTAATAAATCTTAACAATCACCAAGATATCATAATTAAACGTGACAATCATGCTAATACCTCAAATCAAAATTTGAGATTTTCTTAGCAACATGAAAATAATTATTGTTGCCATCATTCTTCATCTTTCACATCAAATTTTTTTTTTAGACTTCCTTCAAATGTTAATCATGCAAGGTTTCTAATAAAAACAACAAGAACTTCCCTAGACAGCCTACCATTTAACCCCTTCAGCACGGCGACACCTTTTTACCTTTCATTCTGGCTTAGTCGAGAGAGAGCATCCTCTCACTCCGAAAGCTGGAAGAGTACTGAGCCAGCTCGCCCGTGGGACCTTGGATACACTCTGAAAAGTGCTGCCAAGGTCTCAAAGTAGTGTTTACAAGTCATGGTGCCAGGTACCACTCGGTACAAGGACCACATATTACTGACGGATGTCGTCAGTCGCTGGTACTGTACTGGCGAGTTACTTTTTTACTGTCACTGGGACAGTAGGTTTTAAGCGAGTTCTTTGTATTCCATTTTTCCAAATTTTCTATCTTTCTAAGTGATTATTTTCTATATTCCTAAGTGAGTACATTCTATTTTTATATACAGTATATGTTCTATTTTCTTAAGCAAGTGTAATACAGTATATTTATTCTAAATATTCAAGTTCTGCTACTGCATTGGTGGGACAAAATATTTCACTACGGCACAGCATTGGAAATATTATAAAGTTTGTTAGTCTTTATATTGTGCTGGGTCTACTTTTGGTTTGTTTGTTTTGCAAGTTATATATTTTAAGATATAATTTTCACTCTCCCTATGGTACTGTAGTGCAACATAAAACTATATCGACACACATTTTCATTTTTCCAAACCTCTGAATTTCTGGCGAGACTTTAAAGTTTCACTAAATACAATACTATACTTATTAGTTTCTATATGACACAGAGTGCAACTAAAATTACGGTATATCAGCAAACCTTTCCAAGTTTACTTTCATACAGGAAATCTGGCGAGACTTAATATTATTTCAAGAAGCACTATTACTGTATATACAATATGATTTTGGAACACATAATACAAGAGAGAAGAGAAGAAGAGGAGAGAAGAGAAGAGAAGAGAAGAGAAGAGAAGAGAAGAGAAGAGAAGAGAAGAGAAGAGAGAAGAGAGAAGAGAAGAGAAGAGAAGAGAAGAGAAGAGAAGAGAAGAGAGAAGAGAAGAGAAGAGAAGAGAAGAGAAGAGAAGAGAAGAGAAGAGAAGAGAAGAGAAGAGAAGAGAAGAGAAGAGAAGAGAAGAGAAGAGGAGTAGAGCAGAGAGGAGAGGAGAAAAGAAGTTAGTTAATCATGTCTGGTATAATTGGAGTTGCATTTAATAAGAACACCATTTTATTATCCTAGAGTTGCTTGAGATGATAGAGACTTGGCAAATTAAGGTTGAGTTTGATTGGTAAACTGACTACAGGTTAAGCTCGGTTCACACATGCACGAATTAACGTCACGTCCGTCCCCGACCAAGAAAATAGGCAGGACGGCATCAATCTGGAGGCCCCATGTGGCCACGATGGCCACTAGGGCCGTTCCAACGTTTTTTTGCCGGGACACCCACGGAAGCAGTCGTCATCTAGACGCCGCCAGGCTGCGTCTAGACGACGACTGCTTCCGTGTGTGTCTGTGTGTGTCCTGTGGGTGTCCCCGACATAACAAGTTTTCTGGCAGTTGCCCCGACCCACACAGACCATTTTATGCTGCACAAAAAGGACGCCGCCTAGGCACGGCGAATTAAGGGGTCGGGGACAGACGGGACGTTAATTCGTGCATGTGTGAACCGAGCTTTACACTAATTTCTGAGCTAATTAAAAGATTGAGCTAGAGAGAGAGAGGGGGGGGGGGGGAGTTGATTATCATGGTAGTTTATTTTGTATTTGCTGAATGCATGGAACACTGAGTTGATTGATTGAGTACGGTAGTTTATTTGATGGAGTAGGGGAGTTGGTGTTGCATTTGATTGATTGATTGATAACACGATTTCCTATCTCAAGAGTTGATTGGCTTAGTTGCCGTGACTATTAAGTGGCTTGATTGAGTGCATGGACTGTTGTGATTGTTTATTTATTGTACAGGTCTCCCTCACTATCAGATGCCCTGATTTACAATATTATTATAGGTGTTTAGGTGTTTGGGTTTGGGTTTTGGCTGGTCCCAGAACGCATCCCCGTTCACCCCATTAATTTTAGGGTTTGCTATACATTTTTTCTATTCAAGATCTGGTTTTCAGGAACGTAACCCAATTGTCAATCGAGGGAGACCTCTATGTATTATTTGATTAGCACATATTTTCCTAACTCTCACTTCCTGACATTATCGACGTAGTGAAGTAGGGATTCCAACTTATTAGAACATTGCTTGCTTGGACCGAATGATTAGATTGATTATTAATTGCTTCTATATAAATAAAGTTGTTGCTGTTCCCCAGGATGTCTGACCGAGCAGCCCCAAGGTCCTGAGTAAGGCCATAACCGAGCACCCCCACAAAACCCTCCCTACTTACCACTAATAAAGCCCAAGTGACCGAAGCCATTCCAAGGCGTGGAGCTGAGGGAGCGGAAATGCCCGGGAAACGAAAGCCCCACCCAAGGCCCTGTGCCCCTCAGCAAATTATGAAAGGAAAGTTGAGGGGCAAATAGAGTTGATTGCTTTGGTGAAGATGGATATGCAATTGATTGGTGTACCGTTATCATCCTTGCAGAGCGCCAAGTTGACCTAAATATTTGATTAGCTAGTAGAAAATGGTGTATAAATGTAACTACTCCCCTGGACACTATTATGACTACTTTGTGCATGATAGTCTACAGGTAGCACCAACAAACTTGACAATAATCTGAACCTCTTAACTTCATATAACTCAAAATGAATGAAAGCAATCGAGCTGACAATTCTATCATTTGGGAAGAGCCCACCAGGAAATAGGTGTGGATATTTACAGCCAGTTTGCTCTAGGCCCTTTTGAGTTATGAGAAGTTAAGGGGTCAAGATTATTGTCAAGTTCGTTGGCACTACCTATACCTATGGATACTGTATTTAGCACCTTAAGCCTGTGTCACAAAATCACTGAATTTTGTTTTACTTCAACTAATCTTGGAGCGTACAAAAGAGAACTCACTGATAAAATAATATAGAGTTAATATAGAAGAGTTAATTCCACTAGATCCAGAGTGCCTACTGTAGATTGGTAGTAGAAGGGATAAATCACTAAATCAATGATAAAAACGAAACTTCACATATTGTTCAACTACTTATGGAGCGTACAAAAGATAACTCACTGATAAAATAATATAGTTATTATAGAAGAATATAATTAGTTCCAGAGTGCCTGTACTGTAGATTGGTAGTAAAAGGGATAAATCACTAAATCACTGGGAAAAAAAAATGTAACTTCACTTTTTGTTTAACTACTTGTAGAGTGTACAAAAGATAACTCACTGATGTAATAATGTAGAGTTAACATAGAAGTTTAATTCCACTAGTTCCAGAGTGCCTACACTGTAGATTGGTAATAGCAATCAATCACTAAATTACTGAAAAAAACATAACTTTACTTATTGTTCAACTTATCTTGGAGCGTACAAAAGATGACTCACCGATAAAATAATATCAAGTTTTTATAGAAGAGTATAATTCCACTAGATCCAGAGTGCCTATACTGTAGACTGGTAGTAGAAGGAATAGATCACAAAATCACTGAAAAAAACAAAACAAAATATATGTATCTTCACAAATTGTTCAACTCACTTATATAATAATGTAGAGTTAATATAGAAGAGTATAATTCCACTAGTTCCAGAGTGACTATACTGTATTTTGGTAGAAGGGATAAATCACAAAATAACTGAACAAAAAAGAACTTCACTTATTGTTCAACTACTTGTGGAGCGTACAAAATATAACTCACTGATATAATAATATTGAGTTATTATAGAAGTTTAATTCCACTAGTTCCAGAGTGCCTATACTGAAGATTGGTAGTAGAAGGAATAAACAATTTTTGTTATCTTCACAAATTGTTCAACTAGGCCTAATCTTGGAGCGTACAAAATATAACTCACTGATATAATACAGTAATGTAGTTAATATAGAAGTTTAATTCCAGAGTGACTATACTGTAGATTGGTAGTAGAAGAAATAAATCACAAAATCACTGGGAAAAAAACGAAACTTCACAAATTGTTCAACCGTGGGGCGTACAAAATATAATTCACTGATATAATAAAGTAGAGTTAATATATAAATTCATCTAGTAATGGTAACTATACGGTGGTGGAGTCGTGAGGAGAGACGTAGAATCACTGAAACAGGAAGCATACTCAAGAAGACTCACCGGTATAATAAAGTAGAGTTAGCAATTAGTTCTGGTAGTCCAAGAAACTCAAGGAAATAATGGCAAAATCACTGTTATAAAGCCGCTGTCACACAAGCGCTTTTTCCGTCAATTTTCCATGAGCAAGTTTTTCCTCGTATTTTTGGGGGACTTTTTCGCACGGGTATCGGTAACTAGACTGAAGGTAGATTATGTTAGGCAGCCAAATTCTGATAAAGTGTAATTTTTTAAGCTTCCAGACCATAATTGCCCGTGAAAATTGCTCGAAAAAAGGCTCATGTGACTCCGGCTTAATTCACTAGGAGCATACAAAAGAACACTCATCGGTATAATAAAGTAGAGTTAGCATTTAGTTCTGGAGAGTGACTAGCCTATATAGCTTGGTAGTCGAAGAAACTCAAGGAAATAATCGCAAAATCACTATTATAATTGGAGCATACAAAAGAAGACTCACTGATACTGTATATTAACCCATGGAATCCGGGAGGCCTTATATGAGGCTTAAATACGCGGCTAAACTGCTCCACTAAAATTATCATAACACGGCAACCACTTGTCGTAGCGATGTCACCTCAATGGCAGTCTACAGACAACAGTAATTTCTACAGTTTGCAATTGAGTTGACTGCTCTAGGTGGTCTCAATCAGTAGCTAGTGAATTATGAATCTTGCCTTTACCCCAAATGGCCCCGGACACACCGGTCAGGCGCATATGAGGCCTCCCGGATTTCGTGGGTTAAAGTAGACTTAACTATATATACACTCGCCTCGTTCCGGAGAGTGACTATAACTTGGTAGTCGAAGAAACTCAAGGAAATAATTGCAAAATCACTGAAAATAACTTGGAGCGTACAAAAGAAGGCTCATCGATATATTAAAGTAGAGTTAGCTATATATAACCACCTAGTTCCGGAGAGTGACTATAGGTTGGTGGAGTCGTGTGGAGCGTCGTCAGTGTCCGGGGAAGCTACCGGTGCCACGGGCTCCGCAGACTGTACCGGCGGCCAAACAAACTTGCCCGACCCACTACTCTTGAGACTGCTACCTGCTGGGAGGGTTAGGAGGTTCGTAACGTTTATACTTATTGATCCTTAACTTAGCTTATTATCAATCAAACATACATACATACATACACACACCATCCAACTTATCTCCACAGCTTCCAGTCTTGTCCATGTCTCACTTCCACACTCTTATCATGTGTCCAAACCATATTAACCCCTTGAGTACCAGCGATGCATGTTATGCGTCGCCTATGTAACGCTAAACCCCAGCGACGCAATGGTTGCGTTTGAGTTAATTACTCTTGTCCTATGGCACCTAGAGGGTTCAGATTTGTATGGGAACTGCTTTAGTTATCCCACGCAACAATACCGATGGTTGGAAACCCTTCAAGTCCAGCCGCGTGCGTGTGGGCACGCGCAGGAGTGATTTTCCAGTATTTTGCCTACCCATTTCCCCATGTTAATTGTGACTTTCCGCCACCCCGCAGGACCCCTAAATCACCTTGGTGAGTGTTTTTTTGTGGTTTTTCCTTCATTACTAACCCATTCCCTGTGTTTTCAGGAAAACAAAAATTACAACCTGCTGGTCCCACGTTGTACATTTATTATAAATCAGGTGGTGCCCTGTGTGTTAAAACCATATTAAAGATTTTGATAAGTTCTTTTGTGTCTTTACTGTGTTCGTCTAAGTTTTGGTTTGTTTATTTTGCAAGTTTTACATTATAATCCCTTGATCCACTAATACCCAAGGTGGAGACTGATCATATGGACAAATCTATACTCTCATTCTTCACTGATGCCCACTGTCAAACCATCTTAAAGGGAGATGGGGCATTTTTCTGGTCCACTTTCTTCCTGATGTTTAGGCCCATTCGTTTTCAGATTTTATGAAGTTAAGCTCATTAGTTTGGAAATTTTAAGACTTTTCGCCCAATTTCTTTGTCAATACAGTATTAAGACTTTGTGTCATTTAGGTGTCAATTTTTATCAAAAAATTTACAAATTTATCTTAAAGGAGGGTCTTGTGGGGTGTTTTCTTAACCCTTTCCCTGCGGGTGACGTTCTGGAACGTCCTGGCAATTTGCAGGAATTTCCAGGCTTTAAAAGCCTGTAAAAACCGTAAAAATCGAGTGTCAGTGGGCGGGAGCGTGAGGGGCCCACCTCTGACCCTCAGAGCAGCCAGCGGCCCACTGAGGTAGACTGTGTCTCGCGCGGGTCTCTCACTGCCTCTCACAACAGTGTTGCCAAGCGAGCGAGTGCTAACAAATAGCGGGTTTCCCGCGTTTCTATGGCACCGCTGCGGGTGAACCAGGCCACGTACGAGGCCCGTTCTGGTCTCATTTTGAAGCTATTTTCGCCTAGTTTTCGGCAGAATACAGTTCATTTAATGCAGATGGTTGATTAATCATTCAGGAGTGCCTGAATATGCCCTAAATATCCCAAAACACCCCACAGAGAAAGTGTTAAGCTTGATGGAGGTCTAGGGAGGATACATAAATGAGTAAATAAATACGCCCATCCCCCCTTAATAATTTCTTACATACTGTACTAACAATTATACCGGTTACCAAAATACAGTAAATTAATTAACCCCTTGAGGATTAGGAAGAATTTTATCACATTATTTTGGTGATCATTAGACAATTTTCTGGAGCTTAGGAAGGACCTCTAAGAATCTAAGGGGCCAAAACCAACTCAATTATGCCTCTGATTCCCATACATCCTTCCTAAGCTGAATAAAATTGCCTAATAATAGAAAGAATATGCTGCTAAAATGCGTCATAATCCTTAACCCGGCAAGCGCGATAGGCCTCACGGAAGGCTTCCTATAGGGAACGCGATAGGCCTCACGGAAGCAGGACCATAAAAAAAGCCTTCCATAAAAAAAAAGGGCCTATCAAAACAAAGGAATTTGTCTCTAGGTGAGATCATTCCCCTCCAGTACTCATCCATGTAAATCTCACCCACCCCTCTCCCCTCCTTCCCCACCTTATTCCCCCCTCCCTCCCCTCCTCAATTATCACCTATTTTTCCTCTTATTATCATAATTTATCGGTTATTTTTCTCTCCCGCGATAATGTAGCACAAGTGGGTTGCATAAAAGATCGTTATGCAACACCCAGACACCGGCACACACCGCCCCGCTCTCCTCAGTTGACTCCCAGACAGCGAGAGGGGAAGGCTGCCTGTCTCTCTCTCTCGCCTGAGATTATGACCGGGTGGCCAATATCTTCGTTTTTCACCACCCAAATGCTTTTCCCACTTATTTTAGCACTCTTGAAGGTTCATATATACATCATATATGTAAAATAAAAGCATACCGAAAACAAATAATGGTTTATATTGTAAATATAACGAATTCTGTCAGAATCCAGGGCTAGAAATGCACAAATAACTACCCTAGCACCTACATCTATATCGCGCTTGTCAGGTTAAGGAGTTAAAATAATACCCGGTAGATATAAAATTCAAAAAGTATGCACAAGCTTCAAATGGTTGAATGGATAATTATACCCGTGTGAGTCATCATTGTTAAGATAAAACAGTTTCAACATTGTTAGTAATCTTCCTTAATTAAAAAAACAAAATTGCATAATTTCTCATCATGTGGGGAGTAATTTCTCCAAAATACTTGCAGTACTATTCAAAGCAACATTTATTAATTTAAACACACATATACTGTACAGAAATGGACAATTATTCAGAAAAACATTAAAAGTACAATACTAAAGGGATGTTAGTGTTAAAAATGGAAAGATTAATGAAATACAAAAAAGATAAACATTATAGTTTTTACAACACATACATTGTGCAGTAATAGTAAATTATTCCAAGTCTTAGGCCCACTTCAGACCCATTGACTTCCCGCCGGCCGCCGTGTAAGGTAAGGTGCTGTGCATTCCAGAGAGCGCGCCGATGTGCGGACAATATTTGTCATGAATGACACAGCACGACCGGATTATCTTGGTAATCTTGCAGAGCCGTGTTGGATTGAAAAGGGCGCCGTGGTGCCCGTATATGGTTTAAAGTGTGTGGAAGCATGCACAAACACCTATGGTTATTTACCGGCACGGTGCCATGTCGTACATGTCAGCCGCCGGAAAGGCGATACGTCTGAAATGGCCCTTATGCTTATGGGATGTTCGTGGTTACAATGGGATGGGAAAAGACATATTACATAAAACAAATTATATACAGTAATGTATTGTCAATGTTAAAGCACACACATGTACTGTAGCTGTACAATACAAATATAAAAAGAAGCCATGCAGGTTTCATGCTTAAGGGATGTTAGTGATAAAAATGGAAAAAGAGAAAACGTACAAGAAAGAAAATGAAGAAGGCAGATAAAAAAAGCCGACTTCCTTAATTAAAAAGACATCAAATAACTGACGAAACCTCATCCCTATGTTCACATAAAAATTATCGCACCATCAACATTGATTAAAGACAATCCTTTGCACTCTACATTTCATATTGTTAAATAATTATTATACAAACCAAAATCCCTTGCTAAATACAACTGTGTGTCATAGGTTAAGGGAACTGTGCATCAAACCTCACCCTAAGTTAATATGTCAACCAATTACTCTGTCAATTGTATATAAGCATCCTCAATCCTGATGGGTTAATGCCACAAACAGTACTAGATCTGATTGGTTAGAGAGAAGCCTCCTCTTCCCTGAATGGTTAATGCCACAACCTGTACCAGCCCTGATTGGTTAGAAAATAGTATCCTGGTCTTATACATGCTGTGATTGGTTAAAACAAAATTGGTTGGTTAAAATGTTAACTCCACAGCTTTTGATTGGTTAGTAACAAGGCCATCACTCCCTCATCAAAGTCTGCTTATTTATTTCCAGCTGATAGTTTATTCATTCCTTTAGCATCTGATTTCTCGATTCTTAAAGGAAAAAATATATGTCTGTCATAATATTGCCAAGTTTTCATACTTAGCAACATATTTCGCTACAAAATCTTGGTAATAGCCGAGTAATAAGGATGGTGAGATGGCAATTTACCATCAGCTGTAAAGAGCAGACTATAGTTAATGGTCCAGGTATATTTGGGAGAGTCGGGCACCGTAACCACTCGACCATGAGCGGATATAAGGAAAGCAACCTTAGTTAATATTTGAGGAACCAGGTTTTTAGTCTCGTGGAGGACTATGCCTTCGAACACGTGGTGAGTTTATTAGACTTCGACTATGACTATTTTTACGCTTCCCCCCCGCCAACTCGGTTAAGTGATATACGAATCCTGGTGAGGATACCTCTTACCCAACCTGTCGTACTTAATCGTACATAATTGATATTGTAATTTTCAGAGGTTCCATAATAGTACCAGGACGATTAAAAATCGTATATCACTTAACCGAGTTGGCGGGGGGGAAGCGTAAAAATAGATTGTGTTGTTGGCGTAAGTGATTGTGTGAAATGCAGTCTTCTAGGATGTGTCCAATGGTATGGGGTGCTGCGTTACATCCCGGGCAGGTGTCGTCGATGGAGACATCCAGTCTCTTCTGATAGCTCAGAAGAGCTGGATGCTGCCCACATCTCAGCCTGGCCAGGTGGACTCTGTCCTCGCGGGGAAGGGAGGATTCAGAAGGATGGATTTTGGGAGGTCGTGCCTGCAGCTGCGTGTTGTCTATGAGTGATTGGATGGAACGGCGAGTGATATGAGTATGGATGTGCTTCTGGAAGCTGGTTTGGGGTGAGCAGGGAGGGAGAGAAGACAGTATTTGTGTGTGCTACCGTGTGGTGGGTGTTGTTTTGATATTTCTTGGTGTCTGTGGGTGTCTTGCCATGTAGTGTAGTGGGTGGTGTTGGTTTGTGGAGGCTGCAGCCAGGAATTGAGTGCCTCTCATGTCCAGATGGTCCTTGACTTTGAGGACTTTGGTTTCTTGATGTAGGTGATCTGTAGGTTAATGCCACAAACTATGCTTTCCATGATTGGTTAGAAACAAGTCAGCCACACCCTCATTAGTTATCTGTACAGTACTTGTCATGATATTGGTTAGATAAAAGCCTCCTCATCCATGATTGGTTAATGCCACAAACTGTACTGGCTGTGATTGGTTAGGTAAAAGCTTCCTCACCCCATGATTGGTTAGAAGCAAGTCTCCTCATCCATGATTGGTTAGAAGCAAGTCTCCTGGTCCGTGATTGGTTAATCCCACAACCCTTACTGGCCCTTATGTTCTGACCTGACTGTAGGGGGGGCACGGGCAGGATGAGAGAGGGGTGCTGCTGGTGGTGGTGGTGGTGGGGGGAGGGGGGGGGGTCCGGGAGGGTACTGGTGATCAGGGAGGGGGGGCGGGGCAGGACGGGGGGCTTGACAGGGGGCACTGGACGACCATTCACCACTATGCCCGACGATGGCTTGGATTCCCTCACTGCCGTTGTGGGTCACAAGGGTTTATTTGTCTTTGTAAAACTTGTCCAGTACAATTCAAAACTAAATCTATATAGTTCCTCTTGTTTTACATTAGATTTAAATTATTTCAATGGGGTATGTCAGGATGGGTAATTGGGTAGACCTAATGGCTTACGTTCAGCTCAGAACTCCTGTATCCTTGAGTCGCCAAAGGGTATTTTTGAAGCTCAATTTTATTCAGCTCAAGAGGTATGAGCTCTTTGTTACAAGTATGCCTTCTCCAAGGACTACCAAAGGAAACCTTCAAGCTTTAAAGACTCCAAGTACTATAGTTGAACCCAAAAGCTTCTCAAATGTCCAGCTGACTGGAGGTAATGTTGTTGTTGTTCCCTAGGCTGCCTGGCCGAACAGCCCTGAGTCCCTAAGGAAGGCCATGGTCACGATCGGGCTTTCCCACAGGGCTCTCAAGGAGTGTAGATTATGATGTTGGGGTAATGTTGAGACAACCTACGGGGCCAGACCAAAGACCAGGTTCACCCGTGGATGGTGAAAATTGAGGAGTGTTGTCTCAAGGTTGTTCTATTCTGAAATGTCCCTTTGAGGAATCCCTATCAAGTGGTGGAACCAGTCAATATACTGTTTCTCACCAGGCTTTTGATTAGTTTCTTTGCGTTTATCTTGTGTCGTCCCAGTTTTGGTTTGTTTATTTTGCAAGTTTTATATTATAATTATCCTACCAATTATGCTTGGATTGTCAACACTTACATAAGAATATCAATGTAACAATAGATGATACTGAGAGGGTGGTGGGGGTCCTGCCTATCATATGATCAGTCTAGTTTCTACTTTTCTTACAATGAAATAAACAGCTAAAAATTAATTCTGTATTATAAGCTAATTAACTTTGAGAAGACCATGCACTTTGCTAGACCATTACAAAGTTCAAAATAGCCAATACACAATCAAAACATTAGCCTAGAAGAAATGCAAAGCTGATGACTGAAAGATAAAAGATTGAAAGACAAATATCAAAGTTTGGTAAGCTTAATTCATGCTTAGAATTGAAGTTGTAAACATAAGGTAATTTTGTTTTTGTAGTAGTAGCCCCTAGACACCCTTTATGGCAATCTCGCGGCGTCCAGGAAAACTTATATTTTATCTACTGTCATCAAGTCGTTTTTTATCTACAGTATATTATAGCTACCATATCAACCTATCTATATATACTGTATATATATATTACTGTACTAGCCTACTGCTGAAAAATAGTCTGAAAACCAAATGACTGCAATATACTGTAGAAAGCTAAAAAGGAAAATTAAGAGACAGATTAAATTGAATCTTGGAAATAAAGACAGGGGTTACACAAACTGTTGATTCTGACTGTACAGTTGGCCAAAAAAAGTCATGTCAGAACCTTTTAAATAATAAATAACAGAACAACCTAGAATCTTCTAAATAATTAAATGGCAATCATGAATTAATAAACTTGATTCAGTTATTGCTTGGGAGTGTTTCAAATAATCTTGTACATCTACAAACCTTATTAAACATCTGACAGACATTACTAGTGCCAAGTGAGCCAAAGCTATAGTGGCCAACTGTACAGAAGAACATGCCATACTTCATGCTGTGCGGTTATTGAATATACAGAGGTCCTCTTACTAAGTGTTGAGGATTGGCATTCAGTTAATATAGAGATAAGAATAGATCAAAACAATACAGAGAGATAAGAGTGAGTAATATAGATAATTATTATCATTTATCAGTACATAAAGAGATAAAAGTGATTAATAAATATCATTATCATCATTTATCTTATCACCATCTCCATCTCTGATCCTTTGCTTCATCATGGTTAAAACACTTTATTTCATCTTCTTCCCTGGAGAAAAAACCAAAGATATTACCGGTACTACTAAACACCAATTCTGCATCTGAACTACTGCTGTTGTGAGCTTGTAACTGTATGTAAGTGGATTACTGGCTTACGGTCTTGTGAACCAGGCTTATTCTGTACATACCATCACAGTTCTCCACAGGCAAAATAACTGTTCTGAAGTACAAAGTCAACGTACTAGGAGCCAAGAGTTGTCAGGAAACAGCTTAAGGTTATTTCTACCATTAGATGCCTTACCTCTCACCAATCCACAATAGAAGATATGATTGCTAGGAAATGATGTACTGGTGGTTAAGTTAAAGATCCCCACAGCAGAGAAATGCTGCCAATTCTGACCATGAATAGAATGCCTCTCCCACTGAAGGGAAAGGTGTATGCCTCATGTGTTAGAAGTGCAATGACGTATACCTCAGAAACATGGGACGTTAAAGTAGAGGATGTCAACAGAATGGAACGTAATGAGATGAGAATGGTGAGATTGATGTGTGGGGCCAAACTGCAGGATAGAATAACAAATGATGAGCTGAGGAGACGTTTAGGTATAAAGAGTATTATCGAGGAGATGCGTAAAAGTAGACTGGGATGGTATGGGCATGTGGAGAGAATGGATGAACAAAATTGGGTGAAAAGATGCAGGTCTGTGATTGTGGAGGGAGCTGCACCAAGGGGTGGATCGAGGAAGACCTGGGATCGGACTATACGTACCAATCTCGAATAAAAAAACTTGATAAGTGAAGCAGCCCTCAACAGGGTTGCCTGAAACGTCGCCATTAGGACAAGAAACTGAAACTGCACGTATGTGTAGAGCACTCAGTCTTAAAATGTTATGTATGTATGTATGTATGTATGTATGTATGTATGTATGTATGATTGTATGTACTGTATGTACCTACCCTGTTAGCAGTGGTACACTATTTTTAATGTACAGTGCAGTACAGTACAGTACTTGTCACAGACTTGTTGTGGTCTCATAGATGGGGCCCAACCCGGAGCCCTTAAAATATCATGAAGCTTAAGTGGAAGCCAGGTAATAGTATATCAAGTCCAAGCTGAATCAAGGTAAAAATGCATAAAGTCGAAGCCGAAGCAAACTGTTCCACAAACTATCAGAGTTACTGTATTCCTAACTAAACCCAAAGTATTAGTAACACTATTTGGTAGTCAGTAGGTTTAAAGTTAATCTAGATACACCAGTAAACAAAATTATAATAATAGTGTAAAAATTATCAATCAAACTTAAAAAAACAAAATCTAAATTAGGTTCGAACCCAAGCAATATTAAAAATGTCAAAACAACTGAAGAGAAAGGGGACATATAATAAAACTAAAGCATAAACGTAAGTAAAATCAGGAAGTCGAAACATTTCCAACTGAAGCGAGAGGACACAAATTAAAACTTAAGCGAATCTGTTAGTAAAATCACGTCAAAATATTTCCAACTGAAGCGAAAGAGGACACATAATATAACCTAAGCATAATTCTTAGTAAAATCAAGAAAAAGAGGCCACAAATTAAACTTAAGCATATGTTAGTAAAATAACGAAGTTAAAACATTTCAAACAGAAGAAAATGAGGGCACATAAGGAAGCGTAACTCTTTGTAAAACCACAAAGTCAAAACATTTCCAAAAGAAAAGAAAGAAGATTCATAATAAAACTTAAGCATTACTGTTAGTAAAATCAGAAGTCAAAACATTTCAAACTGAAAAAGAAATAATAATACAGGTCTCCCTCGCTATCCGATGCCCTAATTTACAATGTTATTATAGGTTTTTAAGTGCTTGGCTGGTCCCATAACGCATCCCCATTTACCCCATTAATATTAGGGTTTGCTATACATACATACATACAATGGTTTAACGTAATTTTTCCATTACATGCATTGTAACGGCTCAGACGGGGTTGCCTTTCAGTAGTTGGAGTGTACTGTAGTACAATAAAGTCCCGCCACAGCACTGCCCCACCAAGTCATCACTGTGGCTGATGTTGGTATAGCGCTAACCGTGCCTCAGCAAGACTCAACAGAATCCCCCTGCAGCACTTGCACCTGCAGTATCTGCAACCGCACCAGCCTTAACAGTTACAAAAAGACAGCACCATAAGACTCTACTGTATAATAGGCAATTTGGACTATAGAACAATAAACTGTCCCAAGACTGCTCCAACATGCAAACACTGTTGCTGACAAAGGTGTGGTGCCAAACAGTGCCCAGGTAAGACTCAGTCCCTTGTGGCACCTATCCGCACCCCACCAGCCTCGACAGTGCCATAACCAAGACAATGCTAGGATAAAGACTTTATTGCATAGTTGTTATTGTTGTTGTTGTTGTTGTTCCCTAAGCTGCCTGGCCGAACAGCCCCGAGTCCCTGAGGAAGGCCATGGCCACGATCGGGCTTTCCCACAGAGCTCTCATTGAGTGTAGATTGTGTTGTTGGCGTAAGTGGTTGTGTGAAATGCAGTCTTCTATGATGTGTTTAATGGTATGGGGTGCTGTGTTACATCCCGGGCAGGCGTCGACAACGGAGTCATCCAGTCTCTTCTGATAGCTCAGGAGAACTGGATGGTGTCCGCATCTCAGCCTGGCCAGGTGGACTCTGTCCTCGCGAGGAAGGGAGGATTCGGAAGGATGGATTTCGGGAGGTCGTGCATGCAGCTGCGTGTTGTCTGTGAGTGAGTGGATGGATCGGCGAGAGATTAAAATGTAAAACTTGCAAACTAAACAAACCAAAATTGGGACAAGGACAATATAAAGTCAAATTAAATTATCAAAATCGCTATGTGGAAACAACGCTTACTAAAATGAAAATTATTAAATAAAAGAACACAATCCACCACATAGGGTGTACATTACTACATGAGCAAGTTAATCTGTTTCCCAAGCAAACTAATCGCACATATAACAACACACTATGATATGATATGAGTATGGATGTGCTTCTGGAAGTTGGTTCGGGGTGGGCAGGGAGGGAGAGAGGACAATAATTGTGTGTGATACCGTGTGCTGGGTGTTGTTTTGATATTTCTTGGTGTCTTGTGGGTGTGTTGCCATGTAGTTTAGTGGGTGGTCTTGGTTTGTGGAGGCTGCTGCCAGGAATTGAGTGCCTCTCATGTCCAGATGGTCTTTGACTTTGAGGATTTTGGTTTCTTGATGTAGGTGATCTGTGGGTGCAGTAGCTGTGCAGCCTGTAATGATCTTCAGGGCTTTGTTTTGAATAGTCTGTAAGGTCTTATGATGTGTTTTAGCTAGGTTAGAAGCCCAGGCTGGGCTTACGTATTCCATCACTGATCTTATGTATTGTTTATATACTGTGGTGGTAAGTTTCTTTGTTGTGTCCAAATTTTGTGTGAGCAAGTGACCTGAGGGCATTAAGTCTGGGTGTCAGTTTCTTTTTAATGTTTGTGGTGTGCTGTTTGAATGTCATATGAGTATCATATGTTACTCCTAGGATTTTGGGTGTGTGTGTATGTGGTAGGGGTGTGTTGTTTATGGTGAGTTGAGGGATGTATTCGTGTTCTCCTGTCCAGCTTGTGAGCAGGGTTGCGGTGGATTTGGCTGAGGCTAGATTAAGTCTGTTTGTAGTGCACCAGCCATGTAGTGTGTTGAGATAGGGTTGAAGGAGATCTGTTGCTCTTTTTGGGTCATGGTGTGTGCATGTGAGTGTTATGTCATCTGCATAGGAAGCTAAGTTTATTTGGGGCGTATTGGGTGTAGTTATATCGTGCATGTACAGATTGAAGAGTGCAGGCGATAGGACGGATCCTTGTGGGACTCCGTTTGGAAAGTTTCTGATTTTAGATGACTGACCGGCAAAAGATACGTATGCACATCTGCCTGCTAGGAAGTTGGCCAGCCACCTTTTTGTGTTGTTGTGCATGTTTGTGTTGTAGATTTTGTTTGTTAGGTTGTGGCGGGGGATGGCATCGAAGGCTTTACTCATGTCGAGTGTGGCTAATAGTGATCTGTGTGGTGGTCTAGCTGAGTTGATGCCATCAAAAGCTCTTTGTGTAAGGTCTGTGAGAAGAGTGTTTGTGGAGTGCAGTGGCCTAAAGCCATGTTGTGTTGGAGCTAGGGGTAGGTCGGGTGTAATTAGTTGTAATACTAGGCGTTCCATGACTTTGGAGGGGGAGCAAAGGAGTGTGATGGGGCGGTGCGAGGAGGGTAGCGTGGGGTCTTTGTTGGGTTTGGGGAATGTGATGATGATACCATGCTTCCAAATGTCTGGTATTGTGTTGTGTGAATAGCTGTAGTTTGATATGTTAGTGAGTGCTTGTATGCCTTGTGGTCCCAGGTGTATAGTAATGGCTGTTGGTTCACAAGTCTATCGCCATCCCCCCTATTAGTCGCCTTGTACGACACGCAGTAGGATGCGTGAAGCATATTCTTTTTTTCCTCCACCATTAGATGAAGGCCCCCTTACCCCCTGGGGGGGTTTTCAGGAACGTAACCCAATCATAAATCGAGGGAGACCTGTACAACTAAAGCATAAATGTTAGTCAAATCACAACTTAGAATAATGTCCAACAAAACAAACAACGCACCTTGGTTGCTCATGCTAACTAACACTGGCTTGTGTTTCTCTGCTATGTTTGATGCCTCCACCACCACCTTCACTCCTCCTCCTCCTCTCTCCGACTCTTCCTCCTCCTTCTTCTCCTCCTTCTTCTCCTCCTTCTTCTCCTCCTCCTTCTCCTCCTCCTCCTTCCCCTCCACTGTGGTGTCAGAAGTTAGGTCTGCCGCCGGACCCTCTGTGTCAGATGAGGCGATGTCGGAATTGTAGACATTACCTTTAAATCGCCAACCCATTTCCATTACCAAGATCACTTAAAAAAAAATCTTAACCCCTTCTGCACCGGCGACGTCTTTTATATTTGATTTCAGCTACATGTAGACGATTTTGTGAAGCTTGGTAGATATATGGTAGCTAAAAGGAATAATTGAGATAGCCTTTACGTGGGTAGACGTCCCTCCTAAGCTGAACAAAAGGGTCTAATAGTTTTTTTTTTTTTTTTTTTTCTATATTCCAACTTACTTCCTCTCGGGCATAGGCTGAGAGCCTTAACATTCACCGCTTTACAATGAACAGTGAAGCCTGTGAGGTCTTGTTCCAGTATAGGGAGTGAGATATGTGAAGCACGTAGAGTACAACGAGCACCTGCCATCTTGCCTTCACATGAGGCACGGTGCTCACTCATGGCCCGAAACGACCCCATCTCTGAAGCCACCTCGTTCCCGTGCTTCACTCTCTCACCCCCTACACTCGGACTCTCACACTTACACACACACAACGCCACCTGTTGAGCAGATAACTCACCAGTTGCCAGAATAGACTGAAAAGTACATCACCGCTACAGAAGGGGTTAAGGCCCTATAAACTTTCTATCTAAGTCTTTTCACTACACACATACACTCGTCTAATATTTACAGTACTCAATTTACACCACTTAATTAACTGCATTTTTCTACCGAAAAATTTGCAATTAATTCTAAAGTCGTAAGGAATCGATCTTTCTCATTGGTATCATAGGCACACATGAAATCACTACTGTACTACTTTTTTCTTTCCTTCACTACAACTCATTCTCTCTCTCTAACCCCTGTGAGAAGGACATGTGCCAGTTTACTGAAGGACTTACAGGATTGACCACTCAACTTAGGGTCTGTCTGACTCCCGAGTCCTTCGTACCGTACATTTTAGCACTATTTTTCTAGTGGTGCATGGCTAGTCCATCCACTAACCTGCTTCACCCTTAGGTGAGCAGTGCGGATTTGTATAAGGTTTACTCCCCTAGACAGGTTGCCGACCAAGGCTGACGAATCCCATCCACCCGGATTTGTATAAGGTTGTCTCCCCTAGATGGGTTGCCGACCAAGGCTGAAGAGTCCCATCCACCCGGAAAAACTAAATAAACTAGTGATAATTAAAACAAACATAACTATGAAGTGAATATTGGAATAGAAAATGGGTGCTCAGTCTGAAAAATATAAAATATCACAGTACAGTACATACATACAATACATAACACTGTATACTGTGCAAGTAAACTACTGTACATATATACTGTGTTTAGCGTAATAATGTTTAAAAATTTAACGCCATGCAAAATAAATTATAGTACCATATAATTCCTTCTACCTGAGAGTAAATACTGGTATATGTTTAATAAGAAAATCAATACTGTATTACGTATTGTATATGAAATCAATTCTAAAAAATCATTCTTAAAAAAAAAAAAAAAAAAAAAAAATCATTATGTAATTTCAATCACAGATTATAAATATATTTATTATGTTTTCTCCACTAACCAACTTTGCTCCTAAACTCGATTAATGAAATTAACAAACACATGTGGTAGTCCGGGGATTCGAACCCAGGACGCTCACACCGAAAATTAACACACTTATGCATTGCACCACTAAGACAGTTAAAGAATGTTGCACAAGCCTACGATTTATTATGCAAACAATCAATATATCGTACTGTACATTAAATAAATTATAAAAAAATCATCTTAAAAAATAATTGATAAATAAACTACAATTTCAATCTCATAGCCTATATTATAAATTAAAATGTAAAACTTGCAAACTAAACAAACCAAAATTGGGACAAGGACAATATAAAGTCAAATTAAATTATCAAAATCGCTATGTGGAAACAACGCTTACTAAAATGAAAATTATTAAATAAAAGAACACAATCCACCACATAGGGTGTACATCACTACATGAGCAAGTTAATCTGTTTCCCAAGCAAACCAATCGCACATATAACAACGCACTATCGTCACGTTAAAGGAAGTAGTCAAGTTTGGGAAGTCCGGGACGTTCTGGCAAATTTTACTAAACTCTGCATGAATAAAGAAACTACATGTTAAATGTCAAAATATTATTTAAAATCAAATTTGCAACATGACAAGACATTAACAATAGTAAAAAATACAAATATTGATAAGATATCTATACTATTACAAAATAATATATAAAATACAGTACAGCACTCACTAACGATAGTGCTATCGGGTAGGTACCTGTAAGCATAGCATGCCTCAAGTGACCCCTATCAATAACTACCCTACAAATAACCTACATTTATAGCACAAATAAACTAAGGAAATCGCAAAAGTAAGCAATTGATACTATCGACAATGAATACATATAATATAAAGAGAAATAATTGCAAAATATGAAGTAACAACAGATTTAAACAAAGAGTACTCTTTTAACAAGAACAATAAATTTAAAAAATCATCAATATTAATAATAATAATAATAATAGAAAAAGAAAAAGATAAACAATAAATACAGACAAAAAGTAAGCAGAGGTTATACAAGAAACTTCAAGTTAAAAATAAATAAAATAAATAAGCCAATAATAAAATCAGCCAAGGAGAAGGATGACAGAAAAACTATCAATAAATCATACGCTATAAAAAATGAAGTAGAAAGCTACAAAAACTACTATAGTATAGCCAATTCATTCTGGCGGGTCTGGATATCTCGACCCCAAACCTCTCGTAACTGAAAGAGAACTTAAGAAATCGAGCTGATATTTCAACCATTTGGGCAGAGTCAATCCATAAACAAGAGTGGTGATGTAGAGCCCGTTTGCTCCAGCCCTCCCTGAGTTACAAGAGGCTAGGGGGATCACAATATCCAGACTGGTCATAAGGAACAGATTATACAGTACTGTAGTGTTCAACTCGGTAGACATGTTCTATACCAGCGACATTTGGTCGATTTGGAAGGACTTGTCAATAAACCAGGGGGAAAATATCTAAATTAAAAAAATTAACATAGAGTATATAATATTAACAGAGGCCTCGGGACTTGCTCATCCATTTTGTTATTCTTGGGAATCGAACCGGGCTCCACTTAGAGACGAAAACACAATCAATGCACCACAGCTATACCATAAGATACCGTACCCAAGAATGTAGAATTCATATGATTAACACATTTTTGGTAGTGGGTAATTTGATTAATTAATTATTATATTTACTATATTAGGTAATGAACTACTGCATGGCAAACAGCACTTGTACTTCAAATTCAGTATACTGTAATTCTCTTCCAGAAGTTACATCGCGGATTTGTAGTAGAAAATTCACATAGGTTAATTAAGGAAATAAATCTTAAATTATTCTTCAAAAATACTTTCTCACAAATTGAAGACTATGATAATCACCAAGCCTGGGATGGTGTAATGGTTTAGATGATCATGTTCTGGGTGTGGTGTCCCGAGTTTGAATCCCAGGAGGACCATATGCTTTCATTAGTTTATTCAAGTGCATTGGGGTTTGTAATTGATGATTAATGTTAAGAACGGGGTGTCACTTATTTGTATTTCCAACAGAGGGGGATATATACAAGTAAAACATTCTTCTCTAAATGGCTGAATGAGTATAGTGGATAATGGCTGCATGTGGCTACCTATAAATGAGTATTGTGGATAATCAAATGTCACTGGCAAACAACACCACTACCTGCTAGTTTACCTGACTGACGAGGAGGGGATCGTGCCGTGCTCTGACCGACTGCTGCGGGGAGCGAGCCAGGCGTGCTGATTGGTGCAGGGGCAGCGGGGAGTGGCACTGGCAAGCTGGGATTGGCTGCGGCAGGCGTGGTGGGCACAACGGCAGAATTGGGGACACTTGGGGTTGGTGCGGGTACAGTACTAGCGGCTGGGGTTGGTGCGGGTACAGTACTAGGAGGGGTAGGTGCTGTTTGGAACGTGCTTAAATTTGGCTGGGACGCGGTGGTAGCTTTGGGTTGGAAGGTGGTGAGAATGGGGGCTCCTGTCAGGGTACCAGGGGGGCTACTGGATGCTCGACTGGGGCTAGAAGGGGTGGACAAGGTGCTGGTGGGGGGGCTGTGTGGTGGAGGGGTGGATATGGGTGCTGGGAGGGAGGTGGGACGTGGCTGGGTGCTGGGGGGAGCTAGAGTAGTGCTCGAGGCAAGCGTATTGGTGTTCTGTGATGGATTTTTGGTGAAGGAAGAGGCGTTGCTCTGAGGCGTAGGGTGCGTGAGCAAAGGAACATTGTTTTGGGAACTTGAATGTGAGAGAGGGATAGTACCAACAGATTGTGGGGCGTGAGAGGGAGCGCTAGATTGGCCAGAGGAGTGCGTGGGGACTATAGAGGAGTGCGTGGGGACTATAGAGGAGTGTGGGGGGAATGTAGAAGAGTGCTGCAGAAGGGGGGCTGTACCAGAGTGCGGAGGCCTCATGGAGAGACGTAGGCCCGCAGGGTGGTCACTTGCGGAGGCCAGACCAATGGGCTTGGAGGCCACCGCGGGCTTCTCAGGCAGGGCAGGCTTCTCGGGTTTCTGCAGGACAACCCACACATTGCAACTTGGCGGGCGCATACACAGAGCAGGCAATGGCTTGGATACTCAACATAAAATCAAACTGCTTATTGTTTACTTTCGATGTCATAACTTGCCCAATTCAGGAAAAAAAACTAAAGCACCGTATTTTTCGGCCTGTAAAACGTAAGTCACAAGTCAGCTCCCAAAACACAAGCATGATCAGTCTCAATTTTGGGACTTGTTTTCATATCTCTCCATTGTTCTTATGTTATCATATTGTATTTTCATCATTTGAAACATCAGCATTGAGTGATATATATTACTATATACAATTATAAAACTTACTAGAACATATAGTGTTCTCAGTGTCCAAAGAGTTCTAGCTATTTTCTTACATTAAAATGTAAAACTTGCAAACATAGTCAAACCAAAACTGGGACAAAGACAATATAATAAGATATTATATAATATTATTTTTATTAATCTCACCACCACACCCAATATTATATATATATAATATTATAAGATACTGTAATGGATTATTTAACAAAGTACAAATATTTGTATTGCTTTAAGATACCGGTATATGAATCAAATAAGAACTTTGAGGAGATATGATTGATAAACAATACTGTGAAGTGAGGTAGTTTGATGAAAAACAAATTCCCAGTAATGCAAAAGATG
This sequence comes from Paralithodes platypus, assembly GCA_032716605.1. NCBI lineage: Eukaryota > Metazoa > Arthropoda > Malacostraca > Decapoda > Lithodidae > Paralithodes > Paralithodes platypus. Next base: position 34,089,041 of record CM064522.1, on the reverse strand, counting down.
TTTTCCACCAAAAACTAATTTCCAAGTACAGTACAGTAGATCTCGAGCCGGCCAACCCCAGCTATGGTGTATGAGCCTGGGTATATACTGTACATACATACATACATCATTGATGAAATAGGGGTGCGTGTAATAGGCCGAAAAATATGGTAGTTGCAAGTTATTATTGTGCGTTATGATATTTTGAGTAATATTGGTGCGAGACAATCATGTGATGCAGTTTACAAATACCCGGTAGTTTGAGTATCCGAGCACAAGCCAAGACAGTATCATAAGATAAATTTTAGCGGCCATATCCTTGGATCACAAAATCAAAGTCATAATTATATAGGATGTAAGTTTACATGATATTTATGTTATGCTTAAGTGTTTGAGGACCTTATTCATGATAGCATATGTAGGGTAGACCAGCAAATTTTTGCGTTGAAGAGATCTGCCTGCAATAGTGGCGCTGCTGGGAGGACACATGGGGGGAAACATGGGGGGAAACATGGGCCTAAGCTAAGAGTCCATGGACCGATGACCTCCCCTGCTGCCCTCTCACAAACAGATCTCACCACACCCTACTCCCCCCCGGGGAGATGCGGCCGAAGGGACTATTTGGATCCCGTGGGATTCTTAGAGATCTGTGCCCCATTAACCCTTCAGCCCCGGCTATTGTATTCTATAATTTCCCCGAAACCCGGGGGTTTTGGCCGAAAAACTTCTATGCCTAGGCTACCGTATCTTTGTTATTTTTACTGCTTCCGCATTCCCGCGCATCCCCAAGTGTAGATGTGTTTCATACCTGTAGAATGGTGTTGAGTAGAGCTCTCTAAGTCAACTGGTTCAGTTGTGATGACGATTTCCGTGGAGAGAACTTTGTGGCGATATCAGCCACTTATCACTACTTTTCACTACTTAACAATAACACACAGCCACACACGAACAAGGACGCCTCTCCTTCTTGTGGTCGGAGATGCGCGGCGTCGGTCCAACCGGCTGTTGTTTACATGCGTCGGACGGACGCCTCGCACACCAAGCTTACAGGCTTTCAAGCTGCCGGAGCCTCAGAGCCCTACCGGGTTCCGCGGGGGGGTATTTGTTATGGGTGCCTCAGATCCCAACCGGGTCTGGTGGGTTAATGTCCTTTCCTTTCACTTAAATATTGAGCTATTTAATGCAATTGGGTTTGAGAACATGATTAGATTGATATCCAGTATTCTTGAGGCTACTACAACACAAACTTGTAACAAAGAACCAAGATCCAAAATATTAGCCGCTAAAATTGTTGATGTGATACCCAATAGATTTCAGTGTGCTGTGGAACATCAGAAAAACAAACAAGCTTTGTACCAAGAGGCTTTTAATATGAAATCTTAAGAATATTGACAAACTTGACAAATGTCATGCTTTTGGGGTTTATAGAACATTCATTATAGATAGGCCAGAAATTGTGAGCCCTAACCTCTGTTACTCAGAAATGGGCTGTAATTTTCAAAACTATTCCCTGTTTGACTCTTCCTAAATGGTAAAAATATTAGCTTGATTAGTTATTTATAAGTTATAGAGGTTAGTGGTTAAGATGTTTGGCCTACCTATAATGAATGGACTATATACGTTAACTTTTTTGTTCAGGGTCACACAAGTTTGGAATTCTGATGCTTGGCTGTGGTTAGATTGGTTAGTGACTTAGCTTATAGAGAGGTTATGCTGGGAGCTCAGATATACAGTCACCCACAAAAGGATATGTGGCTACTCTTGCCTTTCCACAATCCCTTAGTATTATAGGTTTGTTATTTCCACATAGGGATTTTGATAAGTTCTTTTGTCTTTATCAAGGGTTTAATTGCCTAGGTTTTTGTAGCACTGTATTGCATATGGACACACAAGAAGAATACTGTACATTACTTTTGTGGGTGACTGTAAATAAAGCTGGTGAAAATAACATAAACAACATAAATCGCCATTGCATTAATGTTGACACTTTTCAAAACATCACCATACCCAACACCATCCTTAAATTACTGGATGATGATTATAAATGTTTTTATAGTAGCCTAGTGAGCCAAAGCCACTTATTTATATTACTGGAAACCTGAAATGTAATGGTAAAGAGAAGATCAATAATTCCCCCAAAACCTTGCTCTTAAATGGTGACATATTTAAGTTACTATCACTTGGCGGGTGCCCAACCCCGAAAAGGGTTGAAATAGGGGAGCTATCCCCCCGCCAAAGGCGGCTTTCTAGGGCCTTTCCTAGCTGATGCTGAGAGGATTGGGTTCTAGTCATGTGGTGATGGGCTGGTCTATCAGAGTGAGAACTGAGCAATCTCTGCCATACCCATAGCTTACTCTGACTGTTCCTTTTACTTATATATTTTCTAGATCTCAAGTGACGGCGTCTCTAACGTGGATTGACCTCCCAATCTACCAAGATTGGAAGCCAAAGCGTCACATTTTTCCCTTGCCCCTCAACTTTCTCTTCATAATTGCTGAGGGGCACAGGGCCCTGGGTGGGGCTTTGGTTTCCCGGGCGTTTCCGCGCCCTCCTCAAGCTCCCCGCCATGGAGTGGCTTCGGTCACCCCTTTATTGTGGTCGGCGGGGAGGGTTCTGTGGGGGCGCTCGGTTATGGCCTTGGCCTTGCTCGGGGCCTTGGGGCTGTTCGGCCAGGCAGCTTGGGGAACAACAACAACAACAACTATCACTTCCCCTTGACAGTCCTTATTTCTTGTTGATTTTATTTTTTATTTATTTATTTTTGCCAGACGTCGTAATTCCCGAGAAGGGGTGGCCATGAACATGCGTTTGTCACGAATCGCTAGGTTGACAAATAGTTATTATTATTATCATTGTCCCCATTTCTAATAGACCTAGTCAATAACTGAAATTGCACGATTTCTAGATTTCAGACAATTTATCATAATGGCATTAGTTTGATGACTGATTTTGACTGTACAGGTATACTGGTGGTTTCTAGTACAGGTGTCAATATTAATACAGTGATTCCTTTAGTGTTGTTACATTACTATCTTACCGTACAATGAACCAACTACAGACACTACACACATTTTTTGGACCAAATGTAATGAGTTATGAGAAAATGCCTTAATTTTTTTGTTTTTATATTTTTCTGCCTTCATTTATGTATATAAATATTTGTCTTCTTTATGTGTATGAAGGAGACAAAAGGCAAAGCTGCCTGTAACAAGTGTCTCTCCCAAAGTTTAAAGTGACAGAGAGCCAAATTCAAGATACTGTACATTATAGTCAATATGTCTGGACACACGGAGCTTGAAGCAGTTTGAGTCATAGAATAAGGGAAAGACAGATTGAGGAAGAAAGGGATGTATGGAAAAATACTGCATACATATTTGTGTTTACATAATAAAGAGCAATTTTCCCACAATTTTGGCTCATTACATTTGATTGAGATATGTGTGAAGTAATATTCTAATCGCTGTAAGTAGGCCAGATATCATGACCTCTATCCTCTGTAACTCAAAAAGGGCTAGAACAAATTGGCTGTAAATTTCCACATCTATTCCTTGACCGACTCTTCCTAAATGGTAGAAATATTAGCTCGATTACTCTAGTCGTTTTTGAGTTACAGAGGTCTTGACTTATCGCCTACTTACAGCGAATAGACTATAGTTCCCTGTCCCAAGTTAACCCATTATAGCGGTGCTCGTTGCAAGACACATTATTACATAGATATATTGGTGTTTTAATCATCTCAGTACGGCTCACACTATTTTTCCTGTTATTCTGGCTATTATTATACTATTTTATACAGCTTAGGAAGGACATCTAGCAATCAGAGATTTATTATATAATTGCTAAATCAATATTTCCACATAGTGACTTTGATGAGTTCTTTTGTCTTTATATTGTGTCGTCCCTGTTTTGTTTATTTTGCAAGTTTTACATTATAATCAATAATTCGTTGACTATCATAAATCCTTCCTAAACAAGAGTAAAATTGTTTAACCCTTTGCCTGCAGCAGACGTTCCCGAACGACATGGCAATCTACAGCAATTTACAGGCTTCTAAAGCCTCTTAAAGCCTGTAGAATCGAGTGCGAGGAAGCGGGAGTGCGACAGGCCACACGTCGTTCCCCTCGGCACTGAGGGCTCTGAGTCAGAGTCTCGCATTGATATACAATGAAGCCAAAGGCAAATGTAGCGCGATATTAGCGATAATTACTCATTTTAGCGAATGTGTATGGTAGCGCTGCGGGTAAACCCCGCAAGCTACAAAGCTTGTTTTGGTGTTATTTTGAAGCTATTTTCTTCTAGTTTCTGGCAGAATACATTTCATTTCATTCAGAAACTTGCCTAATCAATCAGGAGTGCCTGAATGAGCCCTAATATGGCAGAAATAGGCAGATATATGCCCACACCGTAAGTGTTAATGATAGCCAGAATAAAGAGACAAATAACTTGACCCGTACAGAGGGGGTTGCTCGGTGCTTGTTTAGATTACATGAACCGCACAATGCACGTCCCCCAGGCCATTCGCTACATACCAATACGCTACACTCCGTTGAGATCAGTAAAAACAGTTAATATATAGGATTGATGCTGGTTTACTTGACTCAACATCAATAAAGACAGTTAATTATAAAGGATTAATTCTAGTTTAATTTACTTAAGATCAGTAAAAACAATTAATTATATAGGATTGATTCTAATTTCTTTTATTCTAGATCAATATAAACAGCTAATTATATAGGATTGATCAGGAAAGACAATTAGTTATATAGGATTGAAGATAGATTATTTTATTTGAGATCAATAAAAACAGCTAATTATATAGGATTGATCAGTAACAATTAATTATATAGGATTGATGATAGATTATTATATTTGAGATCAGTAAAGACAGTTAATTAAATAGGATTGATGCTAGTTTATTAGTTCTTTAGATAGGTAAATCAACCACATTCAAAACACCAATTAAGTTGGAACATTTAACAGATGTTCGTCATATCAGTTGCTATTAGTATTGCAATTCTTATTTTGTTATTTTTTGTGTTGAGGCTTTAGTTAATATCCAATGATAATGACGGACAGATTGGGAGAGAAGTATCCTGACCAGGATTCGAACTCACTCATTAGTTCCTTTGCGTTCATCTTGTGTCGTCCCAGTTTTGGTTTGTTTATTTTGCAAGTTTTACATTATAATATTTGGGAGAGTTGAGCACCGTACCCACTAGCACATGACATAAGGGAAGCTACCTTAGTTCTTATTTGAATATTATAATGTAAAATTTGCAAAATAAACAAACCAAAACTGGGACGACACAAGATAAACGCAAAAGAACTAATCAAAATCGCTACGTTATACAGTAGTAGACTATAACCTCGTTCTTCAAATATGAACTAAGGTTGCTTCCCTTATATCCGCTCATGGCCGAGTGGTTACGGTGCCCAACTCTCCCAAATATACCTGGAGTGAGTGGGTTTGAATCCTGGTCAGGATACTGCTCTCCCACTTTAGTTTATGTTTGTTGTGTTGAGCATGCATTTCAGTTAAGGGGAGATTTTCACCTATGGGTTTTCTTTCTGGACCCCCTTCTCCCTCATGTTTAGCCCCATTACTTTTCATATTATAAGACGTTCGCCCCATTAGCCTGGCTATTTTAAAACCTCTCCCACCCATTTCTGGCAATTTCAAGACCCTTCGTGCCATTTAGGCGTCAATTTTTTCCTGGAGAACGAAAGCAAGCCTGTACCGTAGTACTGTTGTTGTTGTTGCTGTTCCTCAGGCTGTCTGGCCGAGCAGCCCCAAGGTCCCGAGCAAGGCCAAGGCCATAACCGAGCGCCCCCACAGAACCCTCCCAGCTTACCACTAATAATGCCCAGGTGACCGAAGCCACTCAAAGACGGGGAGCGGAGGAGGGTGCGGAAACGCCCGGGAAAAAAAAGCCCCACCCAAGGCCCTGTGCCCCTCAGCAATTATAAAGGGAAAGTTGAGGGGCAAAGGAAAAATGTGACGCTTTGGCTCCCAATCTGCCAGGGTTGGCAGTAGGGAGGTCAATCCACGGAAAAGACGCCGTCAATTGAGATCTAGAAAATATATAAGTAAAAGGAACAGTCAGAGTAAGCTATGGGTATGGCAGAGAATGCTCAACTCTCATTCTGATAGACCAGCCCATCACCACCCTGTAGTACTGTTTAGGTACCTAGTCATGTGGTGATGGGCTGGTCTATCAGAGTGAGAACTGAGCGATCTCTGCCATACCCATAGCTTACTCTGACTGTTCTTTTAACTTATATATTTTCTAGATCTCAAGTGACGGCGTCTTTTCCGTGGATTGACCTCCCAATCTACCAAGATTGGAAGCCAAAATGTCACATTTTTCCCTTGCCCCTCAACTTTCTCTTCATAATTGCTGAGGGGCACAGGGCCCTGGGTGGGGCTTTGGTTTCCCGGGCGTTTCTGCACCCTCCTCAGCTCCCCGCCATGGAGTGGCTTCGGTCACCCAGGCTTTATTGTGGTCGGCAGGGAGGGTTCTGTGGGGGCGCTCGGTTATGGCCTTGGAATTGCTCGGGGCCTTGGGGCTGTTTGGCCAGGCAGCTTGGGGAACAACAATAACAACTGTTTAGGTGGGATCGGTCTTTGACCGAGGCATTTTCTACTGAAAAATGTACAAATTTATCTGTAAGAGGGGTCTTGGGGGTATTTTTTTAAAGCTTGATGGAGGTATAGGAAGCAAACTAAAAACCTCCCCTTAAATTATCGAAGTTTCATAAATATTTTGAATAGAATAACGCATTACTGTAGTTGCAGAGGATAAATAGAGATTAATTGGTTGAAATACTGTAGCTAGATTAAAAAGATATATATGTAAGATTTGTTATTAGCTTGTGATAGATATTTAGCTTAGCATTAATAAGAGAAAAAATGTAAATAAGATCTGTTATTAGCTCTGATAGATATTTAGCTAAGCATTAAAGATCTGTTATTAGCTCTGATAGATATTTAGCTAAGCATTAAAGATCTGTTATTAGTTTTGATAGATATTTAGCTAAGCATTAAGCCAGTACCACTCACTTTTTCTGGACTCCCTTCTCCCTCATGTTTAGCATATTAGTTTTGAGGTTTTACGACGTTCGTTCCGTTAGTTTGGCGATTTTGAGACCTTTCGCCTCATTTTGTTGTCAATATTAAAACCTTTCATGCCCCTTAGTTTAGGTGTCAAATTTGTCATGGCAAGCGAGAGCAAGCCTCTAATTTTAGAAGGAACCGACCTTCGGCCTGGATATTTTTCTACCGAAAAATTTACAAATTTATCTTGAAAGGGTGTCTAGGGGGTGTTTTTCTAAGCTTGATGGAGGTCTAGCGAGGAAACTAAAAAAATACATTAATAAATAAATAAATATATAAACCAAAAATCAAGTACTACCCCCTTAAAAAGAGAAAATGTAAATATGACTTGTTATTAATTTTGATAGATATTTAGCTAAGCATTAAAAAGATAAGTACGGCCTGTTATTAGCTTCGATAGATAATTAGTTTACCATTAGATAGACGTTAGTTAAGGTGGGGTTTTTAGTTATCTAAAATTGAGTATATTTAGAGTTATTATATTTTGAACATCTCGTTCTTCAAGTAAGAAAACTAACTATAGTACAGGTCTCCCTCACTATCCGATGCCCCAATTTACCATATTATTATAGGATTTTAGGTGTTTGGGTTTGGGTTTTTGGTGGTCCGAGAACGCATCAACCATTTACCCTATCAACACTTTCACGCTTATGACGCGATTTTGAGCCTATTGGGGATACTTTAAAACCTTTGTTACCATCAGGGTTATTTATAAACCTTTAGTTTAGTTACTTCAACCTCTGTAGTTGTCTTTGAGTTAGCTGTGGGCAGAAAACTAATTTTGGAGAGGTAATTATAAGAGTGAGAGAACTCTATTTCTTATTGCTAATCTGGCAACCTCTGCGTCATAAAAGCGTGAAAGGGTTAATTCAAGGGTTCGCTATACGATTTATCTATTTAAGATCAGGTTTTCAGGAACGTAACTCAATCGTATAACGAGGGAGACCTGTACAGTATTTGGATCTAGCAGAAGTAACTAGAATACATTTAAATAATCATCATTCTAGAGTAGATACTTGATATAGTTCTTTATGTATGAAAACCGTAGTCAGAAGTGACTGGAATAAATTTAAAAATTTTAACCCCTTCCGTACTGGTGACATCCTATTCATTATATTACAGCAATTATTAGACAATTTTATTCAGCTTAGGACAGACACGTAGCAATTAAAAGGCTACCGACTATCTCAATTAACCCTTTTAACTACCACAGATCCTTCCTAAGATGCATAAAATTTTCTAAATATAGCTGAAATAAAACAACCAACAGACATCCTCGGTAGTGAAGGGGTTAAGGGTGTAGTGGGATCAAATCTGTGATATTAACCCTCATGTTTTACACTTAACCCCTTCTGTACCGGCTACGTCCTGTTTACTATATTTTGGCTTCTATTAGACTATTTTATTCAGCTTAGGAAGGATGTGGATCAATTGAAAAGCTACAGACTATCTCAATTAATCCTTTTAGCTACCATATATCCTTCCTAAGCTACATAAAATCGCCTAAATGTAGCTGAAATGAAATACAAAAGACGTCACCGGTATAAAAGGGGTTAATTAAATCCAGGCTGGGCAGAATTAGTGAACTTTAGTGAACTTACCTGGTCGGGTCTATCTGGGGCGGACGTGTTCGTGGTGGTCTCCCTATTAACAGGTCGTAGTGCTGGGTGTGTGGGTGGTATGGTGGTGCGCTGAGCTGGGGTTGGAGGACGGGCAGGGCGCGGCAGAGTCGACGAATTGACAGTGGTAGTTGTGGTGGAAGCTTTAGTAGATGATGTGGAAGTTGTGGTGGGTTCTGAGTCGGTAGTATTGTGGCGCGGTAAAGGGTGCGGGTGGGTAGGTCCTGTGGCTGCCTGGTGCTGTAACACATTCTCCAGGGAACGACGAAAGTTTTGGGACGTGTTTGAACCATCGCTACCACCACCGCTACTACTATCAACCACAAAACCAATATGACTAGTGGCGTTGTGTCGTCTGAGAGTGACTTCAGCCTCATCACTACTACTGCTATTACTGATGTTGTTGTGCTCTCGGTTGGACCCCACCTGGTCGAAGCCCAGCGGGACCCCTGGGCTCTCATTCTGCGTGGTCCGTGGTTCCGGTGGTCGCGATTCCTGAGACTGTGAACGGTCGTGGGGTTTTGACTCCTGAGATTGTGATCGGTCTTGCGACTGAGAGCGATCATTTAGTTTAGAGTCTTGTGATTGAGAGCGGTCTGAGTAATCCAAGACCGGGGGGCTGGGTCTAGGGGGCTTGACAGGGGGTACGATGGTGGTTCCTGGGGGCTTCGGGGGTTCGGCAGTCGGTCTCCTGATACTATTACTGTGGTGGAGTCTGACGGCGGGGGCAGGGCCATCACGGGGCGGGGTGTGGCTGCGGGGCTGCTCTGGGGACCCTGAGGAATTGTTGGGGACTTCTGAATTATTATTGTGCCCTAGGACGGTGCCATGAGTGCTGACCGGGCGACCTTGAGGGGGACGCGGGGCCTGTTTCTTCTTGGTCCTCTGTGGTTGCTTAGGGCTCTCGCAGGGGTCCGGGGCGATGGGGCCACTTGGGGGATTGATGGTAAGGTCGGAGCTAGCAGTGCGGCGATGTGTAGGAGGGGGAGGACGCACTATACTCACTCCACCATTGTGCTCTGGGGCGGGCCGCACCGGGGCAGGCGAGGGGGGGGGTCGGGGCACAACACCAAAATCAACATCCTCCTTGAAGAAATACCCAGAATACTCAACCAGATGCTCCACCACTGCTCTGTAATCAGCCGTCAAGCTCATGTTGCGGCCTAATGTTGACATATCCGGCTCCTCCCCCGGGTCCCTAGCCGCCCAGATGAGGTTAGGGGCCACAACAATGGCTATATTACTGGGTGTCATTTTGTTGAGCGGAGCGTAGGATGCCAGGACTGCCAGGAACTTGATGAGGTAGCGCAGGTTGGCCATGTTAGCCGGGGGGAGCTGCTGGGCTACTAACCACAAGGCTCGCAATCTCTGTTGGTGTTCCTGCTGTCGGGAGGCATCCAACCACTGGTCATGTAGGACGTGGGTTAGCAGGGGTTCCGGCAGTTCCCTTAAGTAGCCTTTTAACGCTCCACCGACCACGTTGACATCGTAGTGATCCTCCGCGGCTGCCAGGGCCTCGTTGCTCACCAGCCCGGCGTCAAAGGCTCCCTTCAGTCGCCGAACTTTGCCTGCGCTGCCGGCCACTCGTAACAAACCTTCTTCCTCCAGCCCGCCCTCTATTAACCGTCTCACACAGATCTGGATAACCACCGCTATTTCCTGTAACACATAACACAATGGCAAAATGGAACGGAAACAATATTCACATATTTTCTTAAACTTAACTGTGTTGGTGGTGTAATGGTTTAGGTTAATCCCTTGCATTATTCTACAGATATTTTCACAGCAATTGTTCCGAGGAACTTGCTTCAATTGTGCCGCCTCTCCACATCTTTCCCCGTAGAACTAGGGCAGCTGAGAGCGCCCATGAATTTACACTTTCTTCTCCACAATGCAGAACTTCTGCTTATCAGAATTCATTTATCCCCAGAGCTACTACTCTTTGGAATTCACTTCCCTCGAATTGCTTTCCACAAACTTACAATTTACAAATGTTTAAATCCAGTTGTTACAAACACTTTATGAATGGAGGATGCCTTTAGGCACATGGACCTTTTTGTTTTATCTGTGTTTTTCCTTCCTCCGTTCATTGTCTCTTTAAAAAAAAAAAAAAAAAAAAAAAAAAAAAATGCTTATGTTCTGGGTGTGGTGTCCAGAGTTCGAATCCCAGGAGGACCATATGCTTTTATTAGTTTATTCAAGTACATTGGGGTTTGTAATTGATGATTAATGTTAAGAATGGGGTGTTACTTATTACTGTAAAGGAACAATCAATCTAGTATAAGAACCCTGCAAATTCCAAGAAGTTGACCCATGGTCGATGGATAGATCCAAAAGTCTCTCATTGCCTGGCATCTTGGTAGGGAGGTTTCAGAAAACCTTGAGGTGTGATCCAGTACTGGGGATCAGCCCTTGGGCTACATCTCCTACATGGGGTAACGCAAAGATGAGGAGCATAGTTGAAAAGTTGTACTATTCTGGAGTTTTCATCCAAAGATAACTTTGGATTATTTTGGTCCATAGATGGGTATTCCCTGTCAGCACAAGAAGGAGAGAAGCTAAAGGTTTACAGAAATATATAGGCTAACTAACTTGATGTGTAATTCTTGGGTACTCATGGAGAGGTACGGTCGCACTAATAAGTTATGTACGGTAACAGCTGTCATTACGTTTGGCTTGCTCTGTGCTGTATTAATGTCTGTCAGATGTTGAATATGGTGGGTAAGTGTAGGAACATGTTTGTATATTTCACTCGATATGAAGAAATGAAGCTTAGATATTGCTGATACCAATTATAATTATTGATCAAAACATACTTGGTGCCGAAACTTATTAGCGCGACTGTACACCACACACCTGGACCAGCTGGTGACTGGTCCAGGTGGTGGGTGTGTGTGGTCCGGTAAGACTTGGTCCATTCTGGCCTAGGCTAAGGTTAGATAGTTTAAATGTAACACCATATACTTCAAACTCAGGGCGGGTGCCCAACCCCGAAAAGGGTTGAAATAGGGGAGCTATCCCCCCGCCAAAGGCGGCTTTCTAGGGCCTTTCCTAGCTGATGCTGAGAGGATTGGGTTCTAGTCATGTGGTGATGGGCTGGTCTATCAGAGTGAGAACTGAGCGATCTCTGCCATACCCATAGCTTACTCTGACTGTTCCTTTTACTTATATATTTTCTAGATCTCAAGTGACGGCGTCTCTTGCGTGGATTGACCTCCCAATCTACCAAGATTGGAAGCCAAAGCGTCACATCTTTCCTTTGCCCCTCAACTTTCTCTTCATTATTGCTGAGGGGCACAGGGCCCTGGGTGGGGCTTTGGTTTCCCGGGCGTTTCCGCACCCTCCTCAGCTCCCCGCCATGGAGTGGCTTCGGTCACCCAGGCTTTATTGTGGTCGGCAGGGAGGGTTCTGTGGGGGCGCTCGGTTATGGCCTTGGCCTTGCTCAGGGCCTTGGGGCTGTTCGGCCAGGCAGCTTGGGGAAAAACAACAACAATAACAACTTCAAACTCAAGACAGATAAATATTATATAATTATAATAATAATAATAATAATAATAATAATAATAATAATAATAATAATACAATCTACATAACGAACCTGGTGCGTGATCTTAAGGTGTTCGTGGAGAGGTACCCCAAATACGGGGCCGGCGGGTGATTGGTCTAGCTGGTGTCGGAGGTCCGGCAAGATTCGATCTATCTTGGTCAAGGCAGAGGTCAGGTAGTTCTTCTGTAACTCCAGGTAGCCACACATGTACTTGGAGATCTCTCGCTCCCGGGCCAGGACGCTGAAGATATCACAGGCGTATGTGTCCTGTCAAGTCAAGAGTTAAGGGGAGGTTTTTAATTTGTTCCCTAAACCTCATTTTTCTACCAACAAATGTACAAATTTATCTTGAAGGGGGATATAGGGGGTGATTTTTTACGCTTGATGGAGGTCTAGGGAGGAAACTAAAAAATGAATGAATACTGTAAATATAAATTAGAAAAAAATAAAAAATAAAAAAAAAATAGCCACTGTCCCTTTAATCTTGGAATAAAATGGTTACAACTCTATCTCAATTCACAGTAAATAAATGAGACCCTATACTTACCCTGGTCTGGTCGAGCTTGGAGAGGGCTTCGTCTAGTTCTTCCCGGTAAGCATCAGCCTTAGCGTTGGGGGTCGGGGTGGCCTGGGTACTCCTTAGTCGAGTCTTAGCGGCGTCCAGATCCAACCCAACCTATAAGAAGCAGTCACAGGCCAGAGTTATTAATGCACTTATTGAACTACCTGTACTGTATTACTGTATAAGTTTAAAGGTTAACCCTTTCACACGCAGGACGTGATTTGAGCCTATTCTGGGATACTTTAAAGCCTTTGTGACCATCAGGGTTGTTTAGAAACCTTTAATTTAATTACTTCAACTTCTGCAGTTGTCTTTGAGTTAGCTGTGGGTAGAAAACTAATTTTGGAGAGGTAATTATAAGATTGATATAACTCTATTTCTGATTGCTAATCGGCAACCCCCGCGTCCACAGGATAGCGAGAGGGTTAATAAACAGTATTAAAATAACTGTGCTAGTATGATTACCCTAACCCCAGTTCAAGTGATAATTTGTGAGAGAGGTATCCTGACCAGCATTCGAACCCACTCACACCAGGTATATTTGGGAGAGTCGGGCACCGTAACCACTCGGCCATGAGCGAGTGTTTTTTTTTTTTTTTGCTGTTCCCCAGGCTGTCTGGCCGAACAGCCCCAAGGTCTCGAGCAAGGCCAAGGCCATAAATGAGCGCCCCCACAAAACCCTCCCTGCTTACCACTAATAAAGCCCGGGTGACCGAAGCCACTCCAAGAGCTGAGGAGGGTGCAGAAACGCCCGGGAAACCGAAGCCCCACCCAAGGCCCTGTGCCCCTCAGCAATTATGAAGGGAAAGTTGAGGGGCAAAGAAAAAATGTGACACTTTGGCTCCCAATCTGCCTATCTCTAGGGCAGTAGGGAGGTCAATCCACAGAAGAGACGCCATCACTTGAGATCTAGAAAATATATAAGTAAAAGGAACAGTCCGAGTAAGCTATGGGTATGGCAGAGATCGCTCAGCTCTCATTCTGATAGACCAGCCCATCACCACATGACTAGAACCCAATCCTCTCAGCATCAGCTAGGAAAGGCCCTAGAAAGCCGCCTATGGCGGGGGGATAGCTCCCCTATTTCAACTCCTTTCGGGGTTGGGCACCCGCTCCGAGTGGTTACGGTGCCCAACTCTCCCAAATATACCTGGAGTGAGTGGGTTCGAATCCTGGTCAGGATACCTCTCTTCCAACCTGTCATACATTATCATATGATAATTTGTGACTGTATAGTTGCCTGCCTGTGACTGACCTGTTTTAGTTGTTTCTTCTGTTTGGCTAGTGATGGTAGGTCGTCCTTGATGAGACCAGACAGTGGAGTTAATACTTGCTTCTCTACAGACTCCTCAAACTCCACCACATCCATCCCCAAGGCTTGTTCCACCTCCACCACACACTTCACTATGTTCCTGGGTTCAAACACCAATAATACAGTATATGTCAGTATTTTAGTACAGTTGGCTAAATAAGTGATGTAGCAGCACCAAGTATACTTCGATCAATAATTGGTATCAGCACTATCTAAACATTAATTCATCGTTTTTGAGTGAGATATACAAACATGTTCCTATCTTTCCACACCCTATTCAACATTTGACAAACTTAAATAAAGCACACAGCGAGCAAAACGTAATGACAGCGGAGACACGACTTATTTGGCCAACCGTACAACAGGAGGAACACCATTGGCTCTGTACGCCTTCTTGATGTACATCCTTAGGGGAGATTAGTATACTTGGTATATATAAGACAGGGGTGGAGAGGGAGGAATAGCACTGGAATCATCCAAGGTGGAGTTTTTAGCAAAAGTTTGAGCGAAGGGTTTAGCTTTGTCAGAGGAAGAAGTGATGTCAGCTTATCAGATTAGGAAAGAGCACCAATAGGCGCCTTTACAGTAGCCACATGTACAAAACAAAAATTCTGATTTGTCTAAATGATCGCTATATATGGGCCAAAGCAAACAATCCAAACATTTTGCCAGGGTTCATCAAGGCATTTTAAACCTTACTGTTTCAACCTGTTAATCCTATATGGTGTCATTGAGGAAATATAAGCTTATGAATGAGCTCAACAAGCATCTGGGCCTCATATCAAGCCACATACATGACAAAAACACTTCACACAATTTATAATACGAAACACTGTGACCCACCTGAGTAAGTCCGTCTGTGGCTGTGGCTGTTGCTGTTGTTGTTGTTGTTGTTGTTGTTGGTCGGGGTGTTGTTCTATATTGTGGAGAAGGTTGAGGCCTTCCTTTAGTGCCTCTGCTGCCTGATAGTGGGGCACCTTCCTCTGTTGGGCGGATATAATATTTAGATGCTGATGCTCTCTCTCTCTCTCTTTCACACAGAATGACGTCACTTAAAAACTTCCATGTGGTTTTCAATTACGCTATATTGCTTCTTACATCTTGCCCCCACTTAGCTTTGTAGCGAGTCAGGCTGTAATCTCAATCTCTCTCTCTCTCTCTCTCTCTCTCTCTCTCTCTCATACACACCTTCCACTCACTCACTCTTTCTTTCACATTCAAAAGACTCGTCAGCCTTGGTTGGTAACTCACCTAGGGGAGACAACCTTATAAATGTCTGAGGTGGTAGAACACGTTAGCTGTGGTAGGCAGCGTATCAAGGAGAACGTAACTATCACGCATTCTCATTGGTGCAAAGCAGGGAATCCTGACTGTATAAATCTCTCAACTTTCACCTTTTGATGGTAGCGGGTAGGCGCAAGGTTAGAAAGAAGGTTCATAGAGTCTGGAAAGCTATGCAAAACCTACTCTCAGATAGGGTAGATAATTTAGAAAATAATAATGCCATATATGAGTTAGCTAGACAGATGAGAAATAACAAAAAGGATGCAGCAGGTGAACAATATATAAAAAAACTACCATGGAATGGTGATACATGCTGAGGACAATATCAAGAGAGCATGGAGCGAGCACTATGGGATAGTGAACATCTGAGTGCTGTAGAGCCAGTGCAGGGCTCTCCCCCATGAATTAGTCAAACCGCTGTTAGAAGCGCAATAATTACAGTAGCCTACTGTATAATGAAAAACGGTAAAGCGGCATGATGCTTGGGCATCGTTGCCAAGAAGCTGAAGGCTTCTCGGAAGGTTAGGGTGTGAATGGTACCACAGCTGATAAACACAGTTGTAAGGGAGAAGAAAGTACCTAATGATTGGCAAAAAAGTGTGATGCTGAATATTTTTAAAGGGAAAGGTAAATGACTATGGACCAGGGCAATTACAGACAACTGAAAAATTAAGTTTGTGAGAGTGTATCTGGGAGTATAATAAGGGAGATGCAGTTTGACTTTAAGCCAGGCCGCGGCACACTGATGCTATCTTTATAGTAAGACAGATCCAGGAGAAGTACCAATTACTAGAGAACAATAAGGAATTCTATTATGTCTTTGTTGATTTAGAGAAAGCCTTTGACAGCATGCCCAGAGAGGTTATGCAGTGGGCCATGAGAAAACTTGGGGTGTAGGAGTGGTTGGTGCGAGCGATAATGAAAATGTATGAGGGCTCCCAAGCGACGGCGAGGGAGAAAATGAAGCGGAGTGATGAGGTCTCGGTGAATGTTGAAGTGCACCAGGGTTCAGTCCTGACCCCGCCCTTGTTTGTCCTGGTCTTAGAGGCACTGGAGAGGGAGTTCAGGTTTAGTCTGCCAAGGGAGCTGCTCTACACAGATAACCTGGTGCTGATTGCAGACAGTGCAGCTGAAGCTGTGACAATGTTCCTAAGGTGGCAGGAGAGAATGGCAGATCAGGGATAAAGAGTGAATATAGGCAAGACAAAATCATGATCAACGACAATGAACGCAAACTGCGGTAGTTTCCCTTGTCCTGTTTGTGAAATGGGGGTTGGGTGTAATTCAAACCAGTGTTGCACATGCCATGGATGGGTGCATGAGAAGTTTAGTTGTTTGTCGTGGGCTGTTAACTTTGAATATGCCATATGTAGGGGGTGTCTTGGCAGTACCGAATACATCTGGTAGCGTTGAGTTCAGGGATGTGCACCTGGAATGTGTCAATAAGTTCTGTTACTTGGGCAACATGATTGCTGCTGATGGTGGGGCTGAGGCCTGCTCAGTCGCGAAAGTCAGAAGTGGATGGAAGATGTTCAGAGAGATGCTGCCATTACTGACCATGAAAGGTCTCTCCCAACGACGGGAGGTTATATAGTACTTGTGTTAGAAGTGTGATGGTGTGTGCTAGCAAAACATGGGCAGACAAGACCAAAGACAATAGGATGGAATTAAATTTAATGAGCATGGTGAGATGGATATGTTGGTCTCCTATGAGAGACAGAACCCCCAGTGAGGAACTTAGAGGGTGCTTAGGCATTGATAGTACAGTATTAGTGAGGACTGAGGAGATGCATAGGAGCAGACTTAGATGGTATGGACATGTGGAAAGGATGGATGAGAATATTTAGGTTAAGAAAAGCAATTCTATGAACGTGGAGGGAGTTGCAAGGACAGGTAGGCCAAGAAAGACATGAGATCAGGTATTACAAACTGATCTCGAAGTCAAAGGGCTACCTAAGAGGGATGCCAAAGACCGAGCTGCCTGGATCGCCACTATAAAATGAATACAAACACTGACCTACACATGTGTAGATGCCATTATTTTTATTTATTTATTTATTTAATATATTTTTTAACCACCATGCACTCCCTGCTCAAGAGCTGGGCTAGGGTGGGTGCCCTGATGTATCAGGGACTTCAATGAACAGTTGCCACAGATTGCTAGACCACCACAGCACTGTTGTCTGCCAAATAGCACACTGGCTGGCCTGAGACTCGAACCCTGGACCTCACGGTTTGCAGGCGGGTACTCTACCAACCACACTACAGCCTGTGACTCATAAGCTTTTAACCCCTTAACCCAGGGTGATGCCTCAACAGGGTTAATGGGCAGCTCCCTAGGTGGCGCCATATGGCGTCGGCAGGTTTTGTGCCTAGCAATCACATTTTCCATGGTGCAATCACGGCCCTATCGGTCTTGTGATGAACTAAGGTCCATCCCCAACCCCTCCTTCACTCCCCTAAGCCCCTCCCTACTCCCTTCCACTATCTCTCCCACCCACAACCATCTCCCCTACCCATCACCTGATTACATCATCTTTTGCAAGTGGAAGACTGTGTTAAACCGAGTGAGAAAGAGGACGACTCATCATCCTCTCTGAGCCCACGTGATCGACACACACACTCACACACACATACAAGTATTGATCGATTATCGGTCCTATATGCATACTGTATAAGCATGCACGGTCAAGGAGTGGAATGTTTCTTGCTTCTCTAGCAGTGATAAACAAGGAACAAAGCAACATAGAACTATGGGGTTAGTAATATTCTCAAGCTGAATAAAGGTATGTGGTTATGGCATTTGGTTGATTATTTTCTGCTGTATATTTTTCAAGCTATAAGCTGCATAAACAAGGCGCTTGTGCGGGGCCCGTATTCCCGGCTAAGCAGACCGGTGTGAATATTCAAAGGCGGGTGGCTAGGAGTTATTGCATGTATGTACTCTGACTCACACGCTCTCCCTCTCTTTTTCTCTCTGGATGTTCTACAGGATGAAGAAGGTTGAGACCCTCCCTCAATATTTCTGCTGCCTGGTAGTGTGGCACCTTCCTCTGTTAGTGGTATATTGTCATTAGTTTAACACTCTCTCTCTCTCTCTCTATCTCTCTCTCTCTCTCATCATCATCATCATGAGACAACAACTGTCCTCTACTAACATCTAATCCTGCCACAGACATTTGTCCCAGGGCAGTCTTCCCTTTCCATTTTTCCCTTACCTACTCTAAACTATTGTTTGGACACCTGACCATCAGTGTTTTGAAGGGCAAACAGCCTTGAGGGGTCGCTGGACCTGTTGTTGCTTAATTTCCTTTGTACTCCTTTGTACTCATCCAGCATTGTAATACTTGGTGTACCCCTGAGTCATGTACTGTATATATTCATTAATAGTATCGGGGGATATAGAGAAATAGCACCGAGACAGATGGACATACAGTAGCCTAATTTAAAATAGATACCGGTAAATTATAATGAACCACAACCCAATTCAGTAAAGCCCTTCGCTTTTGGACCAAAAACTTTCATAAGTAAATTTTTTTTAGATTAGGTAACCGGTCTAGACTTTACCTCCCTCTATAGAATAAAGGTCCTATCCAGAGTGATATTTGGCATCCTCTACCCAACCTTAGCCATTTCTGACTGTCTCTTTTCCTGTACAGCTTTTCCTACTTCAGGGATGGGAGGCTAGGAATTTTCCTCCCCTTGTAAAAAGGTGTTGGAGTGCTGCACTACTGGCCTGGGGTCGAGCCCTGGCTGGACCA
>CM064522.1:34054863-34064863 GCA_032716605.1 Paralithodes platypus | reverse complement strand
ATGCATGTAGCCATCTGTCTGTCTTTTTATATGCATATATTTCATCTAACTTAGTAAACACCATTTAATCAGCCAAACTAAGGTCTTTCTTTCTAACTTGGCATAAAAAGCAACCCCTTAACTGCTGATTATCTCCAATACTTGGCATAAAAAGCAACCCCTTAACTGCTGATTATCTCCAATACTTGGCATAAAAAGCAACCCCTTAACTGCTGATTATCTCCAATACTTGGCATAAAAAGCAACCCCTTAACTGCTGATTATCTCCAATACTTGGCATAAAAAGAAACCCCTTAACTGCTGATTATCTCCAATACTTGGCATAAAAAGCAACCCCTTAACTGCTGATTATCTCCAATTCTTGGCATCAAAAGCAACCCCTTAACTGCTGATTATCTCCAATACTTGGCATAAAAAGCAACCCCTTAACTGCTGATTATCTCCAATACTTGGCATAAAAAGCAACCCCTTAACTGCTGATTATCTCCAATACTTGGCATAAAAAGCAACCCCTTAACTGCTGATTATCTCCAATACTTGGCATAAAAAGCAACCCCTTAACTGCTGATTATCTCCAATACTTAATGGCAAGATAAAGAAACGATAATGTGTCTACGTCATATCAACGCCAAGTCTTCATAACTATAGCCTCTTTATTATCAGCTGATGGTAAATTGTCATGTCCTCGCCATAATTGCTCAGCTATTTCCAATATCTTGCAGTGAAATGTGTTGCTAATTATAAAAAACTTGGTTGTTGGTGGTGTAAAACCGTGTAATGGTTTAGATGCTTATGTTCTGGGTGTGGTGTCCTGAGTTCGAATCCCGGGAGTACCATATACTTTCATTTTATTTTAGTGCATTTGGGTTTGCAGTTGATGATTAATGTTAAGAACGGGGTGTAACTTAATTTATATGATGCAGAGACTTAATAGTTTCATACTTTTCCATTAAGCATCGATAAATTAGTTACTGTGGGATACAATTTACTATCAGCTGAAATCAAATAAACTATAACAACATATTTCGGTTCAAAAGCTTCCAAACAGCTGATCAATCGAGATGGGGGCATGGAAACACATCATCAACCAAGAAAAACAATATAAATCAATTAATCAAATGAAAATAAATAAATAAAATAAAATAAATCAATACAAGTTAATAAATACATCAAATCAATCAAATACAAATACATAAAATAAAAATAAAATAATCAATCAATGAAATAAAAGTAAATACACACTTCATATCAAAATCAATCACTCAATTAAATGATAAGGTCTTTGCCCTTGGTTCAAGCTATAATTAGACGATTTTATCATGTAATGCAGCTTACTAAGAATCTGTGAGAGTTCAAAGGTCTATTATGATTGTATCATGTAATGCAGCTTACTAAGAATCTGTGAGAGTTCAAAGGTCTATTATGATTGTATCATGTAATGCAGCTTACTAAGAATCTGTGAGAGTTTCAAAGGTCTATTATGATTGTATCATGTAATGCAGCTTACTAAGAATCTGTGAGAGTTCAAAGGTCTATTATGATTGTATCATGTAATGCAGCTTACTAAGAATCTGTGAGAGTTCAAAGGTCTATTATGATTGTATCATGTAATGCAGCTTACTAAGAATCTGTGAGAGTTCAAAGGTCTATTATGATTGTATCATGTAATGCAGCTTACTAAGAATCTGTGAGAGTTCAAAAGGTCTATTATGATTGTATCATGTAATGCAGCTTACTAAGAATCTGTGAGAGTTTCAAAGGTCTATTATGATTGTATCATGTAATGCAGCTTACTAAGAATCTGTGAGAGTTCAAAGGTCTATTATGATTGTATCATGTAATGCAGCTTACTAAGAATCTGTGAGAGTTCAAAGGTCTATTATGATTGTATCATGTAATGCAGCTTACTAAGAATCTGTGAAGAGTTCAAAGGTCTATTATGATTGTATCATGTAATGCAGCTTACTAAGAATCTGTGAGAGTTCAAAGGTCTATTATGATTGTATCATGTAATGCAGCTTACTAAGAATCTGTGAGAGTTCAAAGGTCTATTATGATTGTATACCATTGATATCCCGTACAGTACCAGGGACGTCCTTTTCATTATATTCTGGCAACTATTAAAAGATTATATTCAGCTTAGGAAGGACCTCAGATAGCAATATAAATACTGTACTTCAAACTATCTCAACCAACCCTTTTAACTACCGTACCACAGATCCTTCCTTGGCTTCAAAATATAGTGTAAATACAGTATAGATAGAATAATATATAACACGTCGCTGGTACTCAAAGGGTTATGAAGCTCAAAACTGCAGAAGACCGTCCAATAATAATACAAACAAATACACACACACACACATAAACACATCCTAGAACTAAAAGGGTTAATTAATCACAAACGTAATCCTTCATTATCACTGGAAGTCCTGGGAATTGATGTGGAGTAAACTTCACCTTCCCAGTGTAAGATAAAGCCTTCATAGTAGTTTGGCAATACCTATAATCTACCGTATAATATATATACTCTATTTTTTTCCAGCTGATCATAAATTGAATCTCTTATTAGCTGATTTCTCGATATTTAATGGATATATATGAAACTACTATGGCTGTGTGTCGTATTAATGCCAAGTTTTCATAATTAACAGCATTTTTCGCTACAAAATATACCTTATAGCTGAGTAACCAAGATAGTAACATGGCAATTTACCCTCAGCTGGAAAAAAATATACTATAGTCAGTATATTTAGACCAATTATCTTCACCACTAATCTTTATATATATATATAAAAAAAATAAAAAATAAAAAAAAAACACACGCAGGATTATGACTTATAAAAGCTAATATTTCTTGACCACTAATCTATATAACTAAAACAAAATACTAAGAGTTATGAAGCTATTATGCCTACAGTTTGGGAAGAGTCATCCAGGGAGTGAATGTGGAAAATGACAGCCCATTTGCTCCGGCCCTTTTTGAGTGACGGAGGATAAAGCTAAAGATTCCTGGCTTCTACTGAATAGACTATAACCCTATATAAACCGAGGTTGATCTTTCTGGATCTCCACTGTATCACCCTAATCGTTTCGCCCATTAGTTTGGCAATTACAACACGTTTCACCCCATCCAGGAGCCGATTTATTTTCACTGGCGAGCTATAGCGAGCCAGCAATGTCTTTTTTACAGTATATTTTTTTCATTTTTACTTTGAAGGGGTTCTGGCGAGGCGTTTTATAGTTTTATATTGGGGGCAAACTAAACACATTGATCGAAAATGGCAAACACAATCAAAACCCTTACCAATAATTAAACACAAAAAACTCGAACTTGACAAACGTTTGATTAACCCTTTAAGTTTAGATAGTCTTCCTTCATATCATATTACGTTTAATTAGTATTAAGGCGTTTTATTTTCATTATTTTTGTTTTTTTTTGTTTTTTCCAATTTTGAGCAATGTATCTAGTTTGCCTCCTAGGCTTATATATTAAGTAACACCCATTCTTAACATTAATCATCAATTACAAACCCCAATGTACTTATATAAACTAATGAAAGCATATGGCCCTGCCAGGATTCGAACTCGGGAAACCACACCCAGAACATAAGCATCTAAGCCGGTACCGTATATCAAAAAAGCCTCCCAATAACATAATCCTTCTCAAACTGCATATCACCAACTTTTCGCCAGCAACAAAGGTAAAAAGGCTCGGTGGTGCTAAAGGGGTTAAAACTAAGAATAGGTTTGGCACACACTACTACTTTTCCGGGATGACATTCCATTTACCGATTGATCTGGTTGGACAGCTGGTTAGCGTACGACTGTGTCAACATGGGTCGTTTTTCTAGACACCCTTCTCTCTTATGTTTAGCCCCAATAGTTTTCAGATTGTAAGACCTTCGGACCATTAGTTTAGCGATTTTAAGACCTTTCGCCCCATGTCTTTGTCAATAATAAGACTGTTCGTGTCATTTAGGTGTCGAACTTTTCCTGGCAAGCGATAGCGAGCCTGTTATTTAAGAGCGGCGGCACATTTCTCTATCAAAAAATGTACAAATATATCTTGAAGGAAGGTGGGGGGGGGGGGGGGGTAAAGCTTGATGGAGGTCTAGGGAGGAAACTAAAACAAATATACATAATGTATAAATGAACAAATAAATCCGCTCATCCCCCCATAAAGCTAAGAATAGGTTTGGCACACACTACACTAGCCTACGGTACTACTTTTCCGGTATGATATTCCATATACCGATTGACCTGATTGGAAAGCTGGCTATAATGACTGTGTCCTCTTTGTCTTTCCTCCCCCCACACTCTCAATAATTGTGGATAGGAAAAGGGTATTTGAAGTGCCCATTATAATCTACCCACTTTAAGGGGGGAGGGTTCATTGTTCGTCTTAAAATCTCAAAACTAATGGGATTAAAGACGAGGGAGAAGGGGGTCCAGAAAAACCAGCCCCTCTCCCCTTAATACAGTGTAAACATAAACCTTGTGTCTCTCCATGGCGGGGAGCTGGGGAGGGTGAGGAAACGCCCGGGAAACCAAAGCCCCACCCAGGGCCCTGTGCCCCTCAGCAATTATGAAGAGAAAGCTTCGGTCACCCAGGCTTTATTGTGGTCGGCAGGGAGGGTTCTGTGGGGCGCTTCGATATGGGCCTTGGCCTTGCTCGGGGCCTTGGGGCTGTTTGGCCAGGCAGCTTGGGGAACAGCAACAACAACAACAACCTTGTGTCTCTCTCCACTTTTATGTTGTGGTGGTCAAGGTCATTTTCACCAAGAATATCAAGCAGGTTCAGATGGTGTTGAGCATATGGAGAGGACGGATTAACCCGTTCAGTACCGGTGACATCCTTTGTATTATATTCTAACAATTATTAGATGATATTATTAAGCTTACGAAGGACCTCGAGCAATATTAATGCTTCAAACTATCTCAACCAACCCTTTTAACTACCACAGATCTTTCTTAACCTGCATAATACCGTCTATATATAGATAGAATAAAATATAACACGTTGCTGGTACAGTACTAAAAAAAAAAAAAAAAAACAAAAAAAAACACACACACACACACACACAAAACAAAAATCGGGCGAAGTGATGCAAGTCTGTGAACGTGCACGAAGGTGTAGATCTAGAGAGACGTGGGATCATGTCGTACGAAGTGCATTACAGACAGCCCAGAACAGGGTTGCCTGGAACGCCATTCCTCCTATGGATAACCCAATCTTTATAATATACTGAATGTATGTATGTATGTATGTATGTATAATTATGTATGTATGTAAATCAAAATGATGTTATCCACAGATCAACTATAATGACCCCCCCCCCCCCCCATCAGAGTAAGAACAAATTCAACCACTCCTAGCCTCTGTCGTCGACGCAGAAAAAAAGTAGGCTCAGCAAATGACGTCACCTCCAACTGCTTTGTGGTATTCGATTACGTTGCTATAACACATTCCTCTCTGTCTTACTCTTGTTTCAGCTGGCTCGCTCTCTCTCGCTCTCTCACATACAATGATGTCACTTCCTCTCTCTCTCTCTCTCTCTCTCTCATACACAATGATGTCACTTTAAACTGTTTTGTGGTGTTCGATTACGTTGCTTTAACACATTATTCTGTATTAATCTGGTTTCAGCTCGCTCTCGCTCTCTCTCTCACACACACAAACATACACGTAACTTCAAACTTCCCTGTGGTTTTCAATTACGATATTTTGCTTATCTCATCTCGCCTCCATTTAACTCTATACAGTGACTCGAACTATAACACATCCCCTCTTCTCTCTCTCTCTCTTTCTTTCACACACAATGATGTCACACTAGACTGCTTTGCAACATTCGAATACGCTGCTTTGGTAGATTCCAGTATTACCGTACTTGTGTTCCATCTCTCTCTCTCTCTCTCACTGACGTCACTTCATTTGCCTTGAGGTTTCAGATTATGCTTCATACATCTTGCCCTCACTTAACTTTATGTACTGACTCAAACAGGCAGCTCAGGCTATAACTCTCTCTCTCTCTCTCTCGTCTTTATTGATCTGCCCTAGTTTAATCTAACCAGGCCTGCTTTACTTTATATACGCTAATATAACTAATCAAATGTAATCTAAGTAGCTTAATCGAATTTAACACCACTTACTCCAAGCTAGTCTAACTAGATTAACCTAATCTATTAATTCATTTATATTTGTATTTCCTGACATCCCTATGTTAATGTAGTGAGTCAGCATAGTGTAATGGTATATTCTCTCTCTCTCTCTCTCTCTCTCTCTCTCTCTCTCTCTCTCTCTCTCTCTCTCTCTCTCTCTCTCTCTCTCTCTCTCTCCTCTCTCTCTCCTCTCTCTCCTCTCTCCTCTCTCTCTTATTCTCTCCGTCTCTCTCAGTCTCTCTCTCTTATTCTCTCATTCTCTCTCAGGATAGATTATTCTTCCTATTTCACTACATTCTCCCCCCTCGATCTCTCCCTCTCTCCTCTCTCTTCTCCTCTCGTCTCCGATCTCTCATCATCTCCTACATCTTCTCTCTCTCTCTCCCTCTCTCATCTATCCTCTCTCTAATTACACTCTCCTTGAGTCTCTACGTCTCATCACAGATAGATTACGTTTTCTGTCACTCACTCCCCCCCCTCGCCCCCCCCCCCCCCTCTCCTCTCTCCAATAATCCCCTCTCATTAATACGGTGTGTCCTTGTGTCACGTCTCAATGGCGGTTCTGGTAATGTGGTTGTTATAGAATTGTCTTGGTCAGTGGTGTACGTGTGGTCATGGTCGATTATTACCTTGGCGAGCGATACGCGAGCCTTTTTTATTTTATAGGAACCCCGGAACCGGCCGAACTATCGAAAATGTACTAATTTTCTAATCTTGAGGAAGGTCTGGGGGGTTAAGCTTGATGGAGGTCTACGTGAGGAAACTATACATAAAAAAATATACCAATAATAAAACCTATATAGATAAATGATTCAATAATACGGCATCTCCCCCCTTCAAGTGAGGCCAATAAATAGGTCATCCCCTGAACCTTCCCCCCCTTCAAGTGTAGGCCAATAAATAACGGCCATCCCCCCCTTCCACGGCCAGCCCCCCTTCAGTGAGGGTTGGTTGTACGGTAGTTTGTGTTTGTTGACTTGGTTTAGGGGTGGGTTAGGGGAGGCCTAATGTTAAAACTGCTTGAAGGAAGGGACAATGGAGGGGATAAATAGGCTGCCTAGAGAGTTGTGGAGGACGGGGTACTGGGGTACCGATGGTTTCGTGGGTTATTATGAGGTTTAAGTGTGTTATAGGATGAGCTGGATGCTGGTAGTTGGAGACAGATATATAACGACAAGATAGATAGATAGATAGATAGATAGATAGATAGCATGAGGATGGATGGATATATATATAGATAGAATAGCGAGAGAGAAGGGTTAGGCACCATGAGTTACAAGAGGACAATACAGAGTAATCGTGTGTGTGTGTAGTGTGTGTGTTGTGAAAACGTACATCAGGAAAAGGATGTAGAATATCTAATTAACGTTATTCGGGGAACACAAACATCCTCCCCCCCCTCCCCCACACCACCGATCCCCCCCCCGCTCTCTCTCTCGTCATTACCCAAGGATTATTAAGTGTGTGGTAATGGAATGAAAACATTCTCTCTCATCTACTCTCCGTCTTAATCCTCGTCTCCGCTTCTTCTTCTCAAGCCTCATCTCGTCATCGTCTCTCTCCACCTCATCATCAACTCATCATCCTCTTCCTCTCTCCATCTCGTCCTAATTGAAAAGGTTCCAGCAGCACTAGTATTTGTTGAAACTTTTTTTCACATACAAGATCTGTTTCTAACCTGAAACAAACTTCCTCGCAGCAATTGTAAACAGTTTCTTCAGTAGAGCATTCAAGAAGAGAGTAACCGATAGATAATACTCTTGCGACACTCTGTCAATGAGTGCAGTTTTTGGGCACTAAACAGTCCTCTCTCCTTACCACTGAATCCAGTATCTCCCCCGGAATGGGTCCGCAAAGTGTGCTATGAATAACAAAATACAAACATATTCCCCTGTAACTCCGTTGCAACTCACCCTCCGCACGCATCTCTCCACATACTTAACTCTCTGTTGTGACAACTTTTTATTCCAATCACTGTTGGAACTTCAGATATGATTGTGTAGTCTCCTTAGCACTACCCACAATCGCACATGTCCTCTCACTCCTCTCTCTTTGTGCTTTTTTATTCCACACCGTTTGGAACGTAAGATATGATTGTGTAGTCTGGGTTGATCTATATAAATCTCCCCCCCCCCCGCCCGCCCACCCCCCCCCCCTCCCTCTCCTCTCTCTCTGTTTTGCTCTATTTTTAAACCACAAACCACCGTTTGGATCTGTAAGATATGAAGTTGTGTATGTATGAGTTAATCTGCATAAATCACCTCCCTCCACCCCCCCCTCTCTCTCATCTCTTGGGTGTACGGTACTATCCTGTTCTACGTTTGACTCCTTTCTTTTCTCCCTTTTCCTTTTTCTTTCCTTTTTATTTTCTATTCTTGTTGCCACATCACATCTTGGATCGTTAAGATATGTGCAGTCTGAGTTGATCACTATTAATCCACGCCCTCAATATTAAAGGTTAACCAAAAAATAACGTCACCCTCTTCTCTCTCTCTCTACCCATCTCTCTCTCTCTCTCTGGTGTACTATCCATTCCTTTCCACATCGGCTTGGATCGTAAGACTATGATTGTGGTAGCTCTGAAAAAGTTTGATCTAGAAACAGTATATAAATCACCCTCTCACCCTCTCCCTCTCTCTCCTCCTTTTGTTTTCCTCATCACGTCTTCCTCTCTCTCTCGTGATGCAGTAACATACACGAGCAAGAGGAAGGGGTAAATGCTAAAAGTTCAATTAATAATGAATTAAAGACAAAAAGAGTGTGAGACTAGACAAGAAAGTGGTGAATCATTGGGAGAGAACAAAGAGAGAGAGAGATATAGTGTCGTGTGTGTTGTAGACGTGTGTGTCGTGTGTGTTGTAGATGTGTGTGTTGTTACTTACTTGTTCGTCCAAGGGGAATCCACGCAATGCGAGCTAAGCTCATTAGTTTACCAACATCGCACCCTCGGCTTAACTGGGAATGTAATTAAGTGAAATGCATGTTAAGTGTTTTATGTACTGTTTGAGAATGGCTGTGGGATGTGTGTGTCAGTCCTGTATTTTAGCCAATTGGCGACATCGGAAACGAAGGCTTAGGGTGGATCTGTATAGGTACCATTCTCACTATAGACGGTACCGTCTCGCCCGAAGGCCTTAGGTAGCCATACCGCTTAGGTGAACCCATAATGATATCCATCTCGCCTTGTACCCATTTTTTTTGCCAACTCCCAGATGGTACGTCAACAATCGTCGTCCAGCTTATTCCAGGTACCATATTTACAGCTAGGTGAACTGATGGCTAACCACATGGAAAGCCTGAGACAATGCACCACATTGTACTCCGCCCGTGCCGGTCGGATCGAACCACCCGACATCCCTCGTGTGTGAGACGAGATCTTCTACCTACTAGGCTACGGGCTGTTGTGTTGTGTTGTGTGTGTGCGTGCGTGCGTGTTGTGTACACCGCACTATATATCACTAAACCAACCGTTACCGCTTACCAACAATCTTAGTGGTGTGTGTGGTGTGTGTGTGTGTGTGTGTGTGTGTGTGTGTGTGTTTGTGTGTGTGTGTGTGTGTGTGTTATAGAGCCAGAATATAACCACCTGCCTCCACCACACCACCATTGCCCACCCCGGAGATAACGTGAGCGGATTACACCGCCATGGGCAACTTATATCGCCATCGCAGTAATTCCTGTGGTCAATTGTGGAGATCCAAGAACTTTAGTTATTGGGGACGGGTGGCTTAGTTCTATCTATTGGCGTAACTCACCTCCCACGACATTTGCATCTCTCTCTATCTCATCTCACACACATTTGCATCTCTCTCATCATCTACACCACATTTGCATCTCTCTC
>CM064522.1:34045130-34054763 GCA_032716605.1 Paralithodes platypus | reverse complement strand
CACTTATTCCAGGTTAACGGTACCTATTTACAGCTAGGTGAACACTGAGGCTAACACATGAAAGGGAGACAAGCCCCCCCAATTTGTCTCCGCCCGGCCGGCGGATTTGAACCCCCGACCCCTCCTCCGTGTGAGGAGACGAGAGCTCTAAGGGAGGAAAGACCATACCTAGGCTATACCGGGGCTGTGTGTTTGGGGTGGTGTTATTTGTTGGTGTGGTGTGTGTGTTTGGATGTGTGTGTGTGGTGTTGGTTTGTTGTGTGTGTTTGTGTGTGTGTGTGTTTTGTTGAACCTCTTTGCGTCATGTATGTTAGAACTATGTATGTACCTAGGGAATGTATGTATGTATGTATCGGGAATGTATGTATGTACAGGTATAATGAATAGTATAATAATCAGTTCTTAAAGCTAGTGCAGTGCGCCAGCTAAGGATAACCCCAATAAGGCCGATTAGGCTTATTTCCATTGGGGTCCCCATGTACTACTACCCCATCCCCATTGCTCTGAGGTACGGTAAACCGACTCAGTGCTTGTGAAAAACCTTTAATGCGCCGTCGGGGTGGGCGCGACCCTGGGCCCTTGCTGGGTTGGAAGTCCAAGACGCTAGTCACTAACAGCAGCGGAGCCGCTGTATATTGTGGTATGCATGTGAAGCCATCTGTCGGTCTTTTATTATATGCAGGTATATTTCATCTAACTTAGTAAACACCCTTTTAATCCAAGCCAAAACTAAGGTCTTTCTTTCTAACTTGGCATAAAAAGGCAACCCCTTTAACTTGCTGGAATTATTCTCCAATACTTGGCATAAAAAGCAACCCCTTAACTGCTACTGCTGATTCTCTCCAATACTTTGGCATAGAAAAGCAAACCCCTTAACTGCTGATTATCTCCAATACAATATGTGCATAAAAAGCAACCCCTTAACTGCTGATTATCTTATCTCACTATACGACCTTGGCATAAAAAGAAACCCCTTAACTGCTGATTATCTCCAATACTTGGCATAAAAGCAACCCCTTTGTAACTGGCTGATTATCCTTCCAATTTTAACTTGGCATAAAAAGCAACCCCTTAACTCTGCTGCATTATCTCCCATACTTTGGCATACCAAGCAACCCCTTAACTGCTGATTATCTCCAATACTTGGCATAAAACCAAGCAACCCCTTAAACTGCTGATTATCTCCGAATACTTGTCATAAAAAGCAACCCCTTAACTGCTGATTCATCTCCAATACTTGGTCATAAAAAGCAACCCCTTAAACTGCTGCTTCTCTCCAATACTTAATGGCAAGATAAAGAAACGATAATGTGTCTACGTCATATCAACGCCAAGTCTTCATAACTATAGCCTATTTATTATCAGCTGATGGTAAATTGTCATGTCCTCGCCATAATTGCTCAGCTATTTCCAATATCTTGCAGTGAAATGTGTTGCTAATTATAAAAAACTTGGTTGTTGGTGGTGTAAAACCGTGTAATGGTTTAGATGCTTATGTTCTGGGTGTGGTGTCCTGAGTTCGAATCCCGGGAGTACCATATACTTTCATTTTATTTTAGTGCATTTGGGTTTGCAGTTGATGATTAATGTTAAGAACGGGGTGTAACTATAATAAAGATGAATGGAGATATAACACCAGTACTCTTCAATCCTTTATTGGCTAGGGTTGAGTACAGGAGCGCCGAGACGCTAGTTGGTTATGTGAGAGTCTGGTGTGAACTGAAGGACTTGCTGCCTCCACAGGCCTGGGTGCCAGAGGCGCCCGCAAGTCTAAAGTGTCTGTGGTGCCATATGGTGTTGGACAATAGTGGTGTATACATTATTATTATATCTCCCCCCCCCTATTGGCGTCCGACGAGGCGATGGTGGAGTCGGGCGGTGTAGGTTGAGTGGAGGGCGGTAGACGAAGCTGTCCGTAGGAAGCGGCGGTTGCGGAGTGTGGCTCGCCCCGACCCATCCACCCGGATGGTATACTGGCGGTGTGGATGCACCTCCACTACAGTGCCAGTCTTGTTCCACCGTGTCGGGTTGTTGCCCCCCTGGTTCTGGACGGAGACCCGGTCAACCGACGTGGAGTGGTGATAAAGGCCGGGCTGAAGCATTATAGTATGTGGCTAGGGCAGCGTTACGGTGAAAAAGGGCTGCCTCACGAGCTTCGGCCGAGAGAAGCCAGTGGGGGTGGAGGTGGAGAAGTGCAGGATTGCAGGGGACGTGGTCCCGTAGGGTCCTGCCGAAGAGAAGTTGAGCTGGTGACCGTTGTCAATGGTCGAGAGGGGTGTGTTCCCTGTATTGGAGGAGAGGGCGCGGGCTGCGGCGTTGTTGTCTAGAGAGCCAGTGGGGGATGTACAGTCCGCGATGATGGCGGCGGGCTGCTTTAACAGCCAGCTCGGCGCGGCCATTAGACTGAGGGTAGAACGCAGAGCTGACCCGCTGTGACACACCCCAATGTGCCAGGAATTCTTGGAAGTCCCCGGCTGTAAACTGGGGCCCACCATCGCTCGCCAGTACCCGGGGTGCTCCGTAGTGGGTGAAGAGGGTACGGCACGCCGAGATGAGGTGGTGAGCATCACATTTACCTGGTGGCAGGTAGAAGATGTGGACATTGCTGGAGAAGCGATCGACGTAAGACCAGGTAGTGTTTGCCACTGTTGCGGAAAAAATTCGGCGGCTACCTGGTCGTATGGCCATTGGGGTGGGTCAGATGACATGAGTGGCTCTTTCGTCTGGGACGGGGCTTGGGCGCGGCAGTATTGGCAGGTATCCAGGCAGTTGCGTAGGGCCTTGTCAATACCTGGCCAGTAAACACTCGCACGTGCACGGGCCTTCATGCCAGTCATACCCTGATGAGCTGAGTGAAGGGCCTCGAGAACTCTGGACCGAAGATGATGGGGGATGACTGGTCGTTGATCCATGAGGGCTACCCCGTCGACGGAAGTCTCTAACACCCCAGAACTGTCGTAGTTGTGGGGCGGTCGCCTCTCTGGAATCCGGGAAGCCCTCGGGGATGGTCTGAAGAAGGGAGGTATACTCGCTGTCTTGTTGGCCGGCAGATTTAAGGTCAGACCATGATACAACTGGGTCAGGTATGGCGGCGAGCATGGTGAGGGAGGCCAAGGCAACTGAGTGGATATCGAGCTCGCTGGCGGCCGCACTAAGCACATCATGGGCGTCCGCGGGGGGCCTTGTCGTGAAGCCGGTGGCAGCGTGAGGGCCGCGGGGCCATTTGCCAGGCGTATGTTGAATGGTGAACTGGGATCGTATGGTACGTTCCTTAATCTTGAACAGGCGAGGGTTTGGTATGTTGTCCAGGGACCGGTCGTTAAGGATGTGCAGTAGAGGTCTGTGGTCCACGACGACGACGAGGTCAGGGCAGCCCAGGACAAACATTCTGCATCTGTCAAGGGCGTCAGCCACTGCTAAAGCCTCGCCTTCGACGGGTGCGTAGTGGGACTCCGCAGGTGTGGTAAAACGGGAGCCGGCGAAGACAAGTTTCCAACCGACCTTGCAACAGGTGGGGGCAGATGCGGTGGGGCAGGAACAATGTTGTTGGAGTAGGAGGAAGCCAAGGCCGGTTTTGCTCCAGTCTGTGGCGAGGCACGTGGGTCCTGCCGATCTCGAAGGAGCATACCCCTTCCTCAACCAGGCGTGTGATGTGGTCCTTAGATGTGCAAAGGTACAGTCGAGTGCCTCATCCCAGTGAAGGGGGTTTTGGACTGCACAAGTTCCCGGAAGGGCGCCATTTTCCGGTTTGATGCTGAAGGCCCAGGCGACCTGTTCAACGAGACCAAACCACGACCGGGCTCCTGTGATGTCTGTGGGCGTGGGAAAGTCACGGATGGCCTTAATCATGGACGTGCATGGGCTTAATTCCAGTGTCTGTGATGGTGAGTCCGGCGAAGTCACCTGAAGGGTGGGCGAAGGTAAACTTGTCAGGGTTGAAAGTGACACCGTTGGTTGCACAGAGGGCCA
Source organism: Paralithodes platypus (assembly GCA_032716605.1). Lineage (NCBI taxonomy): Eukaryota > Metazoa > Arthropoda > Malacostraca > Decapoda > Lithodidae > Paralithodes > Paralithodes platypus. The sequence goes on along the minus strand of CM064522.1, from coordinate 34,050,794 downwards.
GGTAATCAAAAGTGTGCCAAAATGCCTCCTCGACTGAAGAGTCCCACAAAAGGGAGTCGTCGACACACTTCACCTTACGAGGGACAGCCTGTATGATTGTGTCGAAGCGTCGGGTATAGACGTCGCCAGCTGCCAAGTAACCTTGAGGGGCCCTGATATACCTGTAACGGCCAAATTCCGTGATAAAAGTCGTAGCCTCCCTGCTGGATTTCGTCCGAGTAAAACAGTATGGTATCCATTCCAGGCGTCTAGGACCGTCTTACGAGTGCCTGCAGGGATGGATTGGGCCAAGTTGAATGGGCTCGGGGTGTGATGTGTCTCCCGAAGGCAGGCGTGGTTGAGTGCCTGCAGGTCAACTGTACGGCGGGGTTGTCCCAGTTTTTCGTGGCGACCACCACCATCCTAGAACACCAGGTAGTAGGGGTACCGATGGGGACAGGCTCAATCATGCCCAGAGTGACGTTCCTGTGGAGATCTTCTTTGACCTGGACCTTCCAGTGATGTGTTATATGGGCAGGGGTGTGCACGGCACGTGGAGATGCGCCAGGCCTTGATGTGGATGTGCATGGGAGGGCCCAGACATCGTGGGGAGTGGCCGCTGGTGGTGTTAAATTGCAGAAGATGCAAACTGTGACAAGAACCAGTCACGAAGGTCAGACAGGTGCAGGTCGTTAGGTGGGAAGGGGAGGGAAGTGGGCCGGTGTGGTGGAGGGGTCCTGGTCAAGGTGGGTGGTTTGTTGGGCTGTGTGGGCGGCCATGCAGGGGGTAGGTGTGGGGAAGTCGGGAGGGATGATATGTAGTGCCCTACAAGCTGACATGCTAATAAATAACGGTGACTGTGCCTGAATAATAAAAATATCATCATCAGTACTGTAGGGGGTGCCGGCAACGTCGGTGGCGGTAATGGTAGTCGGCATATAACCCAGGACCTGGAGAGTGTGACCCCCCCACGGCCGTGATCCGTTGGTGAGTAGGCTGTAGGTGGTGGCGTTGGAGGCCCAGTGCCCGTAGTAATTGCAAACCAGCCACAGATACTTGGGCGCCCGTGTCAGGGTGGGCCGTACGCTGGTGGGGTGAGAGTGGGGCGACATGGCAGTAGAAATGGTAATGGGCAAGGAGGGGAGCCGTGCGGGTGGTGGTTTGTTAACAGCCTGTTTGTGCGTACCAATGATAACAGCCGCGGATGAAGGTGAGGGCGTGGAGTGACAAACTGTGGAGTAATGGTTGAGTTTGTTGCACGACGGGCAGGTCTTGCCCCAAGCAGGGCATTTGGATGGGCGTTCGGCTCGAGAGTGTGTGGATAGGCCGCACCCACTGCACTGGAAAGAGGTGGATTTACAAACCTTGGCAAAGTGGTTAGGTTTATTACACGCCGTGCAGGTCTTGCCCCATGCAGGACACTTCGAAGATCGTTGGGCTTGTGAATGTGAAGATAGGCCACACCCGGAGCAACGTGTGGGAGATGAAGTGGGGCCGACGTGGGGAGGTGGTGGGGCGGGCGACGGGGGCTGAGTAGGCTGGATAGGGGCGGGGCGTGGGTAAGTACTCTTGAGACGCTGGTATGGTGATTTCACAGCATGTACCCCCGGTTGCATTGCCGTCTGATCGAGTGCCGCAGATTCGAACCCCACACAGTAGTTGATAACATCTTGTAAGGTAGGTAGGGTGCGGTCTTTAGTTAAAACATCTTGCTGAAGGGACGAATCACTAATCCCGATAGTCACTTGGTCCCGTATGTGTTCGTCAGAGACATCAGTGTGGCAACAGGGGCAGGTAAAGCCACAGTCCAAAGTGGCCTCCGTAATACGTGTGACGTAGTCCCGGATCTGTTCAGTAGGTTGTTGGAGAAGAGACCGGAAGTGGTGGCGAGCGGCTGCGCGGTTCCGTTGTCGGTGGACGAGTTGTGTGATGAGAGTTGCTAGGTCGATTTCTGGCAATGAGGAGAACGCCTGATTGTGAGCAATATGGCGCTCTGAAGGGCAGGGTCGCACGTCTGGTAGAGCTCGATGGTAGCCTCGTGAGGTGGTAGAAGGACGAGCCGCTTGTAGACCTCCCAATCAGCCCAGAATTTGCGTAGGGCGTGTCCCGGCATATGTAAAGCGGCCTGGGGCCGCGTAGGGGCAGCCCGGCGGGGCGGGGCGGGGCGTGGCTGGGCTGGGTAGGAAGGGACTTGAGGGGGTGGTGGTATGATGACGTCATGCGCAGAAGGGGCTGCGCCGTGAGGGTTGGTGCCAGCCGTACGATAGCCAGGGGGGGCATAATGGTCGCCGTAATACCGACCGTCGCTACCGACACCAGTGTGGGCCTGGCCGTCAGTTGGGGAGGGTGTGGGATATTCGCTCTTGAGAGGGTGGGTAAGGGGATTAGTCATGTTCATATGTAATAAAGACATGTGGGGAATAACTGGCATATGGTGGGGCACTGAGACATGGGTAGCTGGCATATGGTGGGGCACTGAGACATGGGTAGCTGGCATATGGTGGGGCACTGAGACATGGGTAGCTGGCATATGGTGGGGCACTGAGACATGGGTAGCTGGCATATGGTGGGGCACTGAGACATGGGTAACTGGCATATGGTGGGGCACTGAGACATGTGGAGATGTATGAGGTGTGGGTGTCTGTGTAGAGGGATGAATAAGTGTATCACTGGTGGGGCGTGAGGCAAAGGATGGGTCAGCCTGGTGGGTAACATTACTGGCCTGGGGCTGATGTTGTAGAGGCTGGTGGGGCTGGAGATCCTGGCGGGGCGGTGGTGGAGCTGTCGCGGGGCGATGTTGTAGATCCTGGCGGGGCGGTGGTGGAGCTGTCGCGGGGCGATGTTTGTAAGTTGTAGATTCTGCTGATCCTGGTGATGCTGTAGAAAGGTGGCGATACTCGATTGGAGGGCGTCGATCCTTTCATTCAAGTAGATGATGGATGGGTATGGAGACAGGGCATCGGGCAATGAAGGCTCGACCGGTTGGGAGGTCGGTGTAGCCGGGTAGGGACCGCATGGCGGCAAGCCGGCTTCCACAGCGGCTGCAGCCTCAGCTAGGTAGTGCAGGTTCTCCATGTAGGTTCAGATACTGATATACACTGCGCCATATAATAAAGATGAATGGAGATATAACACCAGTACTCTTCAATCCTTTATTGGCTAGGGTTGAGTACAGGAGCGCCGAGACGCTAGTTGGTTATGTGAGAGTCTGGTGTGAACTGAAGGACTTGCTGCCTCCACAGGCCTGGGTGCCAGAGGCGCCCGCAAGTCTAAAGTGTCTGTGGTGCCATATGGTGTTGGACAATAGTGGTGTATACATTATTATTATAGTAACTTAATTTATATGATGCAGAGACTTAATAGTTTCATACTTTTCCATTAAGCATCGATAAATTAGTTACTGTGGGATACAATTTACTATCAGCTGAAATCAAATAAACTATAACAACATATTTCGGTTCAAAAGCTTCCAAACAGCTGATCAATCGAGATGGGGGCATGGAAACACATCATCAACCAAGAAAAACAATATAAATCAATTAATCAAATGAAAATAAATAAATAAAATAAAATAAATCAATACAAGTTAATAAATACATCAAATCAATCAAATACAAATACATAAAATAAAAATAAAATAATCAATCAATGAAAAAAAAGTACACACTTCATATCAAAATCAATCACTCAATTAAATGATAAGGTCTTTGCCCTTGGTTCAAGCTATAATTAGACGATTTTATCATGTAATGCAGCTTACTAAATCTGTGAGAGTTCAAAGGTCTATTATGATTGTATCATGTAATGCAGCTTACTAAGAATCTGTGAGAGTTCAAAGGTCTATTATGATTGTATCATGTAATGCAGCTTACTAAGAATCTGTGAGAGTTCAAAGGTCTATTATGATTGTATCATGTAATGCAGCTTACTAAGAATCTGTGAGAGTTCAAAGGTCTATTATGATTGTATCATGTATGCAGCTTACTAAGAATCTGTGAGAGTTCAAAGGTCTATTATGATTGTATCATGTAATGCAGCTTACTAAGAATCTGTGAGAGTTCAAAGGTCTATTATGATTGTATCATGTAATGCAGCTTACTAAGATTCAGTGAGACTTCAAAGATCTATTATGATTGTATCATGTAATGCAGCTTACTAAGAATCTGTGAGAGTTCAAAGGTCTATTAGATTGTATCATGTAATGCAGCTTACTAAGAATCTGTGAGAGTTCAAAGGTCTATTATGATTGTATCATGTAATGCAGCTTACTAAGAATCTGTGAGAGTTCAAAGGTCTATTATGATTGTATACCATTGATATCCCGTACAGTACCAGGGACGTCCTTTTCATTATATTCTGGCAACTATTAAAAGATTATATTCAGCTTAGGAAGGACCTCAGATAGCAATATAAATACTGTACTTCAAACTATCTCAACCAACCCTTTTAACTACCGTACCACAGATCCTTCCTTGGCTTCAAAATATAGTGTAAATACAGTATAGATAGAATAATATATAACACGTCGCTGGTACTCAAAGGGTTATGAAGCTCAAAACTGCAGAAGACCGTCCAATAATAATACAAACAAATACACACACACACACATAAACACATCCTAGAACTAAAAGGGTTAATTAATCACAAACGTAATCCTTCATTATCACTGGAAGTCCTGGGAATTGATGTGGAGTAAACTTCACCTTCCCAGTGTAAGATAAAGCCTTCATAGTAGTTTGGCAATACCTATAATCTACCGTATAATATATATACTCTATTTTTTTCCAGCTGATCATAAATTGAATCTCTTATTAGCTGATTTCTCGATATTTAATGGATATATATGAAACTACTATGGCTGTGTGTCGTATTAATGCCAAGTTTTCATAATTAACAGCATTTTTCGCTACAAAATATACCTTATAGCTGAGTAACCAAGATAGTAACATGGCAATTTACCCTCAGCTGGAAAAAAATATACTATAGTCAGTATATTTAGACCAATTATCTTCACCACTAATCTTTATATATATATATAAAAAAAAAATAAATAAAAAAAAAACACACGCAGGATTATGACTTATAAAAGCTAATATTTCTTGACCACTAATCTATATAACTAAAACAAAATACTAAGAGTTATGAAGCTATTATGCCTACAGTTTGGGAAGAGTCATCCAGGGAGTGAATGTGGAAAATGACAGCCCATTTGCTCCGGCCCTTTTTGAGTGACGGAGGATAAAGCTAAAGATTCCTGGCTTCTACTGAATAGACTATAACCCTATATAAACCGAGGTTGATCTTTCTGGATCTCCACTGTATCACCCTAATCGTTTCGCCCATTAGTTTGGCAATTACAACACGTTTCACCCCATCCAGGAGCCGATTTATTTTCACTGGCGAGCTATAGCGAGCCAGCAATGTCTTTTTTACAGTATATTTTTTTCATTTTTACTTTGAAGGGGTTCTGGCGAGGCGTTTTATAGTTTTATATTGGGGGCAAACTAAACACATTGATCGAAAATGGCAAACACAATCAAAACCCTTACCAATAATTAAACACAAAAAACTCGAACTTGACAAACGTTTGATTAACCCTTTAAGTTTAGATAGTCTTCCTTCATATCATATTACGTTTAATTAGTATTAAGGCGTTTTATTTTCATTATTTTTGTTTTTTCCAAT
>CM064522.1:33825130-34040130 GCA_032716605.1 Paralithodes platypus | reverse complement strand
TCACTATAGACGGTACCGTCTCGCCCGAAGGCTTAGGTAGCCATCAGCTTAGGTGAACCATATGATATCCATCTCGCCTTGTACCATTTTTGCCAACCCCAGATGGGACGTCACAACGTCGTCCACTTATTCCAGGTACCTATTTACAGCTAGGTGAACTGAGGCTAACACATGAAAGCCTGAGACAAGCCCAATTTGTCTCCGCCCGGCCGGGGATCGAACCCCCGACCCCTCGTGTGTGAGACGAGAGCTCTACCTACTAGGCTACGGGCTGTGTGTGTGTGTGTGTGTGCGTGCGTGCGTGTTGGTACAGCACTATATCACTAAGCCAACCGTACCCTACAACAATCTTAGTGTGTGTGTGTGTGTGTGTGTGTGTGTGTGTGTGTGTGTGTGTGTGTGTGTGTGTGTGTGTGTGTGTGTGTGTGTGTGTGTGTGTGTGTGTGTGTGTGTGTGTGTGTGTGTGTGTGTGTGTGTGTTATGAGCCAGAATATAACACCTCCACCACACCACCATTGCCCAACCCGGAGATAACGTGAGCGATTACACCGACAATGGGCAATTATATCGCCTCGCTAATTCCTGTGGTCAATGTGGAGATCCAAGAACTTTAGTTATTGGGGGACGGGTGGCTTAGTTCTATATTGGTAACTCACTCACACATTTGCATCTCTCTCTCTCTCTCACACACATTTGCATCTCTCTCTCTCACACACATTTGCATCTCTCTCTCTCTCTCTCTCTCTCTCTCTCACATACACACACAATTACTCAGACAGAGAGAGAGAGAGAGAGATAGAGAGAGGGAGGGAGAGAGAGAGAGAGAGAGAGAGAGAGAGAGAGAGAGAGAGAGAGAGAGAGAGAGAGAGAGAGAACATTCGTGCTCGCTCTCGCCGGTGCAGAAGGGGTTAAAGTGCATAAACTCACAATACGATCTCAATAAACCCTGTTAGTAACACAGGTTTTTCTTAATGTGTATAAAATCATCTAATGTTAGCCAGACTCAAAGGTAAACATGCGTGATCTTGGTGCTGAAGGGGTTAACCTGAAAGGGGAGATACTCAGCCACACATATTTTGTGTGGCTGAGTTGACAGAAGAAAAAAATAGAAGGAAACATGCTTACATTACTGAAATGTTTGTGGACATGCAGTACGGTAATGCAAGTAATGGTCGCTCTTCTGTAAATATAAAATGGTAAAGGGATGGGACCTTTTTTTTTATAGGAAAAAAAAAAAAAAAAAAAAACAGGAGTTGGCAGACATACGAGGAGAGGAGGAGGGGGGGGGGGGGAATCCGTCACACTTTCTGATGATTGTTGTCACCCACACCAGCCATCAACTAGGCTTCCATCATCAGTAATAGTCACAACAAACACAAAACCACATATTGAACTCATCACCACGGGACGATGAAGACAACTAGATATGAAGAAAGTTAGAGATGAAGAAAGCTAGAGATAAAGAAAGCTAGATATGAAGAAAGCTATGAGCAGCTAGAGTTAAGGAGATAAATTGGGCTAAAACTGACGAACCCCGTAAATTATATACCGGTAAGCCCGAAATGTAGTGAGTAATATAATAATGATAATAATAACAACAATACGAACAATAATATAAATAATAATTCATATTTTTTTTCACTAACCAACTTTACTTCTATACTCAATTAATGAAATTAACAAATACATGTGGCACTCCAAGGACTCGAACCTAGGATATAATAATAATAATAATAATAACAATATCAATAACAATAATCATCATCATAATACTAACCTACTGACCTAGATATGTGTGAATTTGTTTTTGTTCGTTGTTTTGAGTTTTCTCTGTTCTTGCTCTGTCTTGAGTCGGCCACTCCCAAGAAAATAACAACAACAAATAGAATAAAATAAAAAATAAAAATAGGAAAAATGGGGATTGGGCCTGAGCATATAAGTAGATAGATAGATAATACTAATAATCCTCCAGCGTAACCTACTGGGTTGTTTTTCCCCAAGCCCCGCAAGCCAAGATCGGATATGGTACCGAGTCGGAAAATTGAAAAACTCCGGAAAACTACCGCCCCGTGTGACACTATCTTCACACTGCACACACACGTCTCTCTCTCTCTCTCTCTCTCTCTCTCTAGGGTATGGCATTAAGAGCCAGTTTCGGAAAAAGGAATACAATAACAATCTAACAAGACCCACCCGGGATTCGATCCCTGGACACTTTGATCAACAAGCGAACGTGCTACCCACACCACCACACCGGTCACATTATCAATTACCGGTACCCACACAAAATATTTCACAATTTGTCCTCGCAAACCTCACTTATCTATGCTAATCTAATCAAAATGCGCAATTTGTTATCATTGACCGTAAATATCCTAACTACTCCACACTGCAACACCTAGTAGCAGTAAACAACTAAAGGGGCACTCGGTAGAGCGCATATATCCGCCTACGCTGACTGGTTCTTTACGTTACGTACACATTTATGATCCGGATCACCACCTACATTGAATCACTTATTCCTTGGCGCATATCCTGTTGTTTTTTATTTGTATTTATTTATTTAATTATTTGTTTACCCACCAAATTTCGTAAAAATCTTCATATCACCACCTAAATTGAATCCCTTCTTCCTTGGCACATATCATCAGGTCTAACTTTGCGAGATAACTTGCTTACAAACAAACAAGCTAAAGGAGGCGAAAACAAAACCTCCGTCCAACTTCGTTGAAGGAGGTAATAACACTATATCATGTAAATCACCAATGTCAGCCCACTCAAACTAGATTATTAATTCCATCAAGTCAGCAAAAGTCCAAACCACCAATTAATGACCGTACTGTTGCTAATTGACACACACACACAGTTCCCTTAAACAAGACCAAACATTCCACAACCACATAGGCTACACACACAACAATTCACTCCAGCAGGGCCAAACAATCCCCAAACATTCCACAACCACATACACACACAACAATTCACTCCAGCAGGGCCAAACAATCCCCAAACATTCCACAACCACATACACACACAACAATTCACTCCAGCAGGGCCAAACAATCCCCAAACATTCCACAACCACATACACACACAACAATTCACTCCAGCAGGGCCAAACAATCCCCAAACATTCCACAACCACATACACATACAACAATTCACTCCAGCAGGGCCAAACAATCCCCAAACATTCCACAACCACATACACACACAACAATTCACTCCAGCAGGGCCAAACGATCCCAAACATTCCACAACCACATACACACACAACAATTCACTCCAGCAGGGCCAAACAATCCCCAAACATTCCACAACCACATACACACACAACAATTCACTCCAGCAGGGCCAAACAATCCCCAAACATTCCACAACCACATACACATACAACAATTCACTCCAGCAGGGCCAAACAATCCCAAACATTCCACAAGACATACACACACAACAATTCACTCCAGCAGGGCCAAACAATCCCCAAACATTCCACAACCACATACACATACAACAATTCACTCCAGCAGGGCCAAACAATCCCCAAACATTTCTCACCATCCACACACAATACTAACGATTCATGTGACTGGTGTAACACTGATCCTTACACACACACACACACACACACACACACACAACAATTCACTCCAGCAGGGCCAAACAATCCCCAAACATTTCTCACCATCCACACACAATACTAACGATTCATGTGACTGGTGTAACACTGATCCTCACACACACACACACACACACACACACACACACACACACACACACACACACACACACACACACATTTAGTTGAGATAGATCGAGATGAAGTTGTGGGAAGCAATGAACACTTAACTGACTTTCTTGTAGTGGGCTTCCCAGGCACAACCATTAAAAAAGAGAGAGAGAGAGAGAGAGAGAGAGAGAGAGAGAGAGAGAGAGAGAGAGAGAGAGAGAGAGAGAGAGAGAGAGAGAGAGAGAGAGAGAGAGAGAGAGAGAGAGAGAGAAAATGGTGGTGTGACATGGCCTTTAAATACGATACAAAGATGGGAAGACAGGGGAAGTTCGACCCCCGTGTTGATAGGACCAGCACATTAATCTAATAAATCCATTCTTATCAAACGTATTCCCAAATAGGTGAGATAATACTAGCAGGAAGATAAGGGAATATTGCGCTATCATATTGAGAGGGTTGCGGTAGCAATTATATCATATTTAGTTTGTGTGTGTGTGTGTGTGTGTGTGTGTGTATTTACCTATTTGTATTTACCTATTTGTAGTTTACAGGAATTGAGCAGCGCTCGTGTTGTCCTGTCTTAGTTACTTTATAATCAATCCATTTTACTTAGACAAGTATCGTAATGGATATTCCCAGTTCCCAGTATTTTGGACTAACATATCATAACTTATGTTGCCCTATTTCCATATTTACTTTTATCCAACCTAAATTTGAACATGTTAATGTTCCTCGCTCTCACCACCTCCTCCTCCAAGTTGTTCCAAGTCTCTATACTCCTATATGGGTAGCTGAATTTCTTTGTGTCCTTACGACATCTGCCCTTCCTCAGCTTAAACTCGTGCCCTCTTGTCCTTCCATTATCCCTCACGAATAGATCTTCCCTATCTACTCGTTCCAAACGTTTTACTCCCTTGAACATCGTTATTAAGTCGCCTCGTTCCCTTCTCTCTTTCAAGGTAGGCAGTTGTAGTGTCTTAAGTCTGTCCTCATATGTCAACTCCTTCAATCTTGGGATCATCTTCGTTGCTATCCTTTGGACTTTCTCTAATTTGTTTATATGTTTTTTCAAATGTGGTGACCATATCACTGCTGCATATTCTAATCTTGGTCTTATCATAGTCATTATCAGTTTTCTTAACATTTCTTCATCCAAATAGTTAAATGCCACTCTCATATTGGTTATTATTCCATATGCTCCTCCAATGATCATGTTAATATGCTTCTCCGGGGATAGATCATATTGTATTATCACTCCAAGGTCCTTCTCATGCCGTGTTTTGACGATTATTTCAATTCCTAATTTGTACTCCCAGCTTGGCCTTATCTCACTTGTTCCCACTTCCAAAACATGACACTTTTCTGCATTGAAACTAATTTTCCAGGTTTGGCTCCATCTGTGCAACTCATCTAGGTCCTTTTGAAGATCCTGACAACTTTCTATACAGGTGACATTCTTCATGATCTTAGCGTCATCCGCAAACATATTCATATGTCTATTCAAGTTTTCTGGTATGTCATTTACATAAAGTAGGAACATTATCGGACCCAACACTGATCCCTGTGGTACTCCGCTCGTCACACTCCTCCACTGTGAATATTCGTCTCGTATCATGGTCCTCATTTCTCTTCCTATTAAAAAGTTTTCCATCCATTTTAACATCCTACCATGTACACCTCCAACAACCTGCAATTTCCACAATAACCTTTTGTGAGGCACCCTGTCAAAGGCCTTTTTCAGCTCCAGGTAAACACAGTCAACCCATCCCTCTCTCTCCTGTGTAACATCTACAACTCTGCTATAAAAGCTTAATAAATTAGATACACAAGATCTCCCTTCCCTGAATCCAAACTGTTTCTCGCTAAGCACCCCCTGTCCCTCAATGAAGTGTGTCCACTTTTTCCTTATAATTTGCTCACAATTGTGTGTGTGTGTGTGTGTGTGTGTGTGTGTGTGTGTGTGTGTGTGTGTGTGTGTGTGTGTGTGTGTGTGTGTGTGTGTGTAGATGTATGTAGGTGTAAAAATATATGATAATAATTGTCGGTTTATTGTTCACTTGCAGCCGTGATGCTAAAAATATAGATTTTTTTTATCACGTGCGGTTAATCTGCTTATTCTATATTAACTACGAGGTCACATGCGACATTTGGCAACCGTGAAGTGCCGAGTTCCCACCAAAGTACATACGCAGATGCACTGGTGTAGGCTGTACGTGTAGGCTAACACAAGTCGATAGTTGAGTAGCTTGGCTAGAGAGGGACCACAATACAATCCTCTCCATTGTGATAGCCGAAAAATCCTTTAGGATTCTGGGGGACTCTAACCCTCGACCTTGCGGTCAACGTACACTACGTCGTACAGCACTTTGAACCACTTGGCAAACCTGACCCGTGTGTGCATAGATTCGTGTGTGTGTGTGTGTGTGTGTGTGTGTGTGTGTGTGTGTGTGTGTGTGTGTGTGTGTGTGTGTGTGTGTGTGTGTGTGTGTGTGTGTGTGTTAGCATTTACCAATACACTAGAGCCTGCTAAGGATATAAACAACAACAATACAATAATTGTTAACATCAACAGGATATTATTATCTAATCTCTCCTCTTTCTTTTGCCGGGAGCGGAAACACTAGTTAACTCACGCTCACTCTTGTATATAAATCCATATAATATACGGTATACCGGTATATATATATATATATATATATATATATATATATCACGCTCACTCTTGTATATAAATCCATATAATATACGGTATACCGGTATATATATATATATATATATATATATATATATATATATATATATATATATATATATATATATATATATATATATATACAGTATAAACCGTATACTGGCACTCGGTTTTATTTGATTTATTCTTGTTCAAACACTGTTTTCATTTTTATTTTCTATTTATATATTTTATTTTATTTACACTGACGCAATTTCAGTCTAGTCTACAAATATTCAAGGATATGAAAAGGGCATGAAACAATGGTATAATAATCATTGTGTATATTGATAATAATTAAATGTCTATCCTTGTATAAGATAGGTTTATTACCACCAACGAACCTTTAAAAAAGTAAATCACCATGGAAACTTGAATTACCCTATTCATAACCAATATGCTGTACAATCAAGGGGTTTAACTAGTTTAACTCCAGCCGCACAATTTAAGGATCTCTCTCTCTCTCTCTCTCTCTCTATATATATATATATATATATATATATATATTGAGTATATATCACAAATACACGTGAGCCACTAAATGTTTCTAATCTCTCAGTGGGGTTCGAACCGCCGACCGTCAGGACGATAGCCGATGCCGTGGTGTAGTTGATTAAAGCGTCGGCTATCGTCCTGACGGTCAGCGGTTCGAACCCCACTGAGAGATTAGAAATATATATATATATATATATATATACAAACTGTATTGCTATTGTATTCACATTAATACTAAGATTATGAAGATTACACATGATGTTAATAACTTAATTCAGCTTACATTTACTATCTCACTCGTAATCTTGTGAGCACGCACACACACACACACACACACACACATACACACACACACACACACACACACACACACACACACAGCCCGTAGCCTAGTAGGTAGAGCTCTCGTCTCACACACGAGGGGTCGGGGGTTCAATCCCCGGCCGGGCGGAGACAAATTGAGCTTGTCTCCTTTCATGTGTTAGCCTCAGTTCACCTAGCTGTAAATAGGTACCTGGAATAAGTGGACGACGTTGTGACGTCCCATCTGGGGTTGGCAAAAATGGTACAAGGCGAGATGGGTATCATATGGTTCACCTAAGCTGATGGCTACCTAAGCCTTCGGGCGAGACGGTACCGTCTATAGTGAGAATGGTACCATACAGATCCACCCTAAGCCTTCGTTTCCGATGTCGCCAATTGGCTAAAAATACAGACTACACACACATCCACAGCCATTCCAACGATACATATAACACCTACACATATAGGAGGCGGGAAATAACGAGCATGCTCACTCCCGCAATACAACTAGAGTAAGTACACACACACACACACACACACACACACACACACACACACACACACACACACACACACACACACACACACACACACACACACACACACACACTCAATTACTCACATTTCTCTGCCACTCATGTCCCCTGTCAATTAATCCAACTCCCCTTCTCTCTCTCTCTCTCTCTCACTGACATCTCGAGAATAACAGTATAGTCTTTTTGCGACCACTGGTGCTTCTATCAAACAGGATTACCCCCGAAGGTCAAGCCATACTTACACTACACTCAATATATAGCACAAGAAACAAACATAAAAACTCTATATCACGTTACAAGATTTAGATAGATAGATATAGATAACATAGATAGATAGACATGTTAACTATAGCTGGTCATTCATAGCATAAACTAACAGAAAACATATCGTAGCACAAGAAAAAAACATGAAAACTGTATATCATGTTACGAGATGCAGACAGATAAGATATAGCCTAGATACTGAAAGATAGATAGATACCGGTACATAGATACTGCAGATAGATAGATAGAGATGGTAGATATAGATGGTCATTCATATATTATATTACATGAACTATAGCACAAGAAACAAATATATAAACTGTACACCATGTTACCATAGTCCGTTCCTTCTAGGTTGGGCATAAATGTAACATCTAACCTAGAGCTGTAACTCGAAAAGGACTAGAGTAATCGAGCTAATAATTCCACCAAAATAGGAAGACTTGCAAGGGAATATGTGTGGAAATTGACAGCTCATTTGCTCTAGCCCTTTTTGAGTTAGAGGTTAGAAATTACGATTTCTGCCCAACATACAATGAACGGACTATAGATGCAGATACATACCGGTATTACTGTGGGCAGATAGATAGATACTGTAGGTAGATAGATATATACTGTAGGCAGATAGATATATATACTGTAGGTAGATGGATAGATACTGTAGGTAGATAGATATATATACTGTAGGTAGATAGATAGATATACCAGTATACTGTATGCAGATGGATAGATACTGTAGGTAGATGGATAGATACTGTAGGTAGATAGATAGATACTGTAGGTAGATAGATAGATAATGTAGGTAGATATAGATAATGTAGATAGATATACAGATACTGTAGGTATATAGATATATATTGTAGGTAGATAGATATATACTGTAGGTAGGTAGATGGATACTGTAGGTATATGGATATATATTGTAGGTAGATAGATAGATACTGTAGGTAGGTAGATGGATACTGTAGGTATATAGAAATATGTATATTGTAGGTAGATAGATATATACTGTAAGTATATAGATATATATTGTAGGTAGATAGATATACCGGTATACTGTAGGTAGATAGATAGATAGGCTACTGGTACTATAGATAGGTATGGTACATTAGATAGATATATATAGATACTGTAGGTAGATAGATATATATTGTAGGTAGATAAATAGATACTGTATGTAGATAAATAGATACTGTAGGTAGATAAATAGATAATGTAGATAGATAGATAAAAACATCTACACTATTGGGAGCGTTTAAGAGCACTGAATCTGTACTCACTGGAACGTAGAAGAGAACGTTACCTAATAATATACACATGGAAAATCGCAGAGGGTTTAGTACCAAACCTACATACTCCGATAGTCATGAAATTCAGTGATAGGAGAGGCTGGGAATGCGAAATCCCCCGGATGAATAACTGGGGTGCTATGGGCTCTCTGCGAGAGGGCTGGTTATCACACAGAGGCCCACGTCTCTTCAACAAACTCCCACGGCGAGTAAGAGACATGAGGGACATCTCGTTAGACAACTTCAAGAGAGCCCTAGATGTCGAACTGCAAAAAGTGCCAGACGAGCCCATCCTCGCAAGGGAGCGAGCTGTCGCTTCAAACAGTCTACTGCACCAAATCACCACCCATAACGAGGGGCGTCGCGCTCCTTGGTGCCGCTAGAGGAGCGGCGAACACATCCAAAGGTATCCAAAGGTATATACTGTAGATAGATAGATATATACTGTAGGTAGATAGATATATATATATACTGTAGGTAGATAGATAGATACTGTAGGTAGATAGATAGATATATACTGTAGGTAGATAGATAGATACTGTAGATAGATAGATACCGGTACTGTAGATAGATAGTTAATGTAGATAGAGATAGATAGATACTGTAGATACATAGATAATGTAGATAGATATATACCATACTGTAGATAATAGTTATAGATACTGTAGATAGATAAATACTGTAGATAGATACTTAAGATAATAGTTATAAATACTGTAGATAGATAGGCCTATATAGCTTACTGTATATAGATACTGTAGATATATAGAGATACCCGGTAGATACTGTAGATATAGATAGATACTGGTACTGTAGAGAGATAGATAGATATAGACACTGTAGATATATAGATATATACTTTAGGGTGAGACGGTGAAGCACTTGAACGAAGCAACCAGCCGCTTCAGAGATGGAGCTGCTTCACATGTCTCACTCCCCAGACTGGAACAAAACCTCACGGCCTTCACCATGTTGAGCGGTGGAATGCACAGGCTCTCAGCCTATGCCCGAGAGGGAGTAGTTGGAATATAAAAAAAAAACAAAAAAAAAAAACACAAAAAAAAATATACCGGTATATATATATATATACTGTAGATAGATAAAGATACATACTGAAGATAGATAGATATATACTGTAGATAGATATACCGTATATAGATACTGTAGATAGATAGATATATACTGTAGATAGAGTACAAAGGAGTACAAAGGAAATCAAGCAACAACAGATCTAGTGACCTTCTAGGCTGCTTGTCCTCCAAAACACTGAGGATCAAGTGTCCAAACAGTGGTTTAGAGTGGGTAAGGAAACATTGGAAAGGGAACTACTGCCCTGCCACTAACGTGGCAGGACTAGGAAGTTAGTAGGGGACATATGGGTTAGTAACTGAGGGGAGGATAAAGTTATTCATTTACAAACGCAGTCAGTCGCGGGTTTGATGCGAGATATTTGTCTAGGCGGAATTTAAATGAATCAACGGTGCTGCAGTCTATAACGTCTCGGGGAAGCCCATTCCACAAGTTGACAACTCGATTGAAGAAGAAATTCTTAGATTCGTGTGAGTTAAAAGATTTACCAATAATTTTGCAACCGTTTCCCCGCGTGTAATTAGATTGGTCGATAGTGAAGTACTTACTACAGTTCATATTGTCGATGCCTTTGAAGATTTTGAACACTTGAATTAAGTCACCTCTTAATCTGCGCTGGGTTAAAGGAAATAGATTTAATTCTCTAAGACGCTCTTCGTATGGTTTGTTCTTTAGGCTAGGTATCATTTTGGTAACTCTACATTGAACTCGTTCTAGCTTGTTTATGTCTTTTTGGTAATAAGGGCACCAGCATTGAACGCAGTATTCCAGAAGAGGGCGGACTAAGGAATTGTAAAGGGTTAGGATTACGTCTTTGGATTTATGCTCAAATGATCTGCTTATAAAGCCAATTATTTTGTTTGCCTTCTTAACAACTTCTGAACATTGTTGACTCGGTTTTAGGTTACTCGATATTGTTACTCCCAGATCGGTTTCTCGGTTTACATTCTTAAGCTGAGTGCCATTCATTGAATAGTTTGCTTTCTCATTTAGGTATCCGATATCGGCGATATGTAGTACTTTACATTTATCCGCATTGAAACTCATTTGCCAAATTTGGGCCCAATGTGACAATTTATCTAGATTGTGTTGCATATCGTCAACTTGATCTTTTGAGAGTATGCTATTTGCAATTTTTGAGATTGTACAGGTAAGACCCTCATCTATGTCGTTGATGTAAATTAGAAAGAGAATTGGTCCTAGTACCGATCCCTGGGGTACCCCGCTACTTACATTGGTCCATTTAGATGCCTTACCGTTTATGACTACTCTTTGCTTTCTGTCGCTGAGCCAATTTTCTATCCATTTCAACACACCGTCTTGTATTCCATGCGCTTTTAGTTTTAGCAGTAAACGTTTGTGGGGAACTTTGTCAAAGGCCTTTTGAAAATCAAGGTATATAATATCTACAGCTTTACTCTCATCGTAGAGGTTGAGGATATCGTGGAAGGAGTCTAAGAGGTTTGTTAAACAGGAACGTTTTTTACGAAAGCCGTGTTGAGTATCTGTAAGTATGTTATTTTCCTCTAAGTGATTTACGAGTCTGTCTCTTATGACCGTTTCTAGCATTTTACATACAACTGACAGAGATACCGTAGATACTGTAGATAAATAGAGATACATACTGTAGATAGATAGATACATACTGTAGATAGATAGAAATAAATACTGTAGATAGATAAATAAACTGTAGATAGATATAGATATAGATAAATACTGTAGATAGATATAGATAGATAAATACTGTAGATAGATAGAAATAGATGCTGTAGATAGATACTGTAGATAGATATAGATAGATAATGTAAATAGATAGATATAGATATTGTAGATATATAGATATAGATACTGTAGGTAGAAATATATACTGTAGATATACCGTATATATATATATATATATATATATATATATATATATATATATATATATATATATATATATATATATATATATATATATATATAGAGAGAGATAGAGAGAGATAGTCTACCGTAGATAGATAGATATAGATAATGTAGATAGATAGATATAGATACTGTAAATAGATAGATATAGATATTGTAGATAGATAGATATATATACTGTAAATAGATATATAGATATAGATACTGTAGATAGATATACTGTAGATAGATATACAGTAGATACTGTATATAGATAGGCCCTATATATATATATATATATATATATATATATATATATATATATATATATATATATACCGTATATATATATTATAGATAGATAGAGGTAGATACTGTAGGTAGATAGAGGTATACTGGAAATAGATATAATGTACAGTATATACTGTAGATAGGTAGACATAGATACTGTAGATAGATAGAAATAGATACTGGTACTGGATATAGATATAGATAGATACCGGTACCGTAAATAGATATAGATACTGTAGATTGATAGATATAGATAGCTAGAGGAGATACCGTAGATAGAGATAGATATACTGTAGATAGGTAGAGATGTAGATAGATACGACACAGTATCAAGATAGGTAAAATAGTGTAAAATAAATAAAGATATCGATACGGTAGGCAAAAACAGAGATAGATCGAGATGGTAAATACTGTATAGCTAGCCACTCATAACTTACACGTAATGAAATAGGCCTATACCAGTAGCACAAGAAACAAAAATAAGAAATGTATGTACCGGTATTGTTACGAAAGATAGATAGACAATGATGCTGAAATAAATAGAAACCGGTAGATCATACTATCATAGATACAAACTGCAGATAAATAGATACCTTGATAGACTTTGTAAAGATATAAAGCCAGACGGTAATACCAAAATTAGTTGTCGACAGTACAAAAGATATTAGGCCTATTCAAGTTTTCACTTGAAATAAAATAATGAACATTGCTTTGCCAACCTTTCACAAAACCATATGGTACCGGTAAAATGACATAATTTCGGGACATTCTGGAAACAAATTATAATGAACCGCAGTTATGGGATAAGTACATGATGTAATGGAAAAACAAGTATGTCTGCGGTGTTCTTCCATAATGCAGAGCCATTTTGCCATAACTGTAGCTTATATAATTTGATCCATAAATGTTCGAAGTATAGGCTACCCCCTTGTCTGAAGTTAGGTAATTTTACCGTACTGTTCTGTACTGGTATTATTCACTAATTCAAGCAATCTTTTGCGGCGATTCGCACGCTCTGGGTCACGACCATTACGTTCACTTCTAATTTGACCGCTTAGCATATGGGTTAAGGGGGACAAGCCCCCCCAGGACTTATTGTCATCATCATATATACCTTACCTTTGGATACCTTTGGATGTGTTCGCCGCTCTTCTAGCGGCACCAAGGAGCGCGATGCCCCTCGTTATGGGTGGTGATTTGGTGCAGTAGACTGTTTGAAGCGACAGCTCGTTCCCTTGCGAGGATGGGCTCGTCTGGCACTTTTTGCAGTTCGACATCTAGGGCTCTCTTGAAGTTGTCTAACGAGATGTCCCTCATGTCTCTTACTCGCCGTGGGAGTTTATTGAAGAGACGTGGGCCTCTGTGTGATAACCAGCCCTCTCGCAGAGAGCCCATAGCACCCCTGTTATTCATCCGGGGATTTCGCATTCCCAGCCTCTCCTATCACTGAATTTCATGACTATCGGAGTATGTAGGTTTGGTACTAAACCCTCTGCGATTTTCCACGTGTATATTATTAGGTAACGTTCTCTTCTACGTTCCAGTGAGTACAGATTCAGTGCTCTTAAACGCTCCCAATAGTGTAGATGTTTTATCGAACTTATATGCGAAGTGAAATTTCTTTGTACACTCTCTACATCATTTATTTCACCTGCTTTGTATGGGGATGTTAATACGCTACAGTATTCAAGCCGCGGTAGCACTAGAGATTTGAAGAGCGTTATCATAGGCAATTCACCGCGTGTTTTAAAAGTACGCAGAATCCAACCCGTTAGACGTTTCGCAGCCGCCACTTTGACCTGGTTATGTACTTTGAAACCCATATTTTCAGACATTAATACCCCAAGGTCTTTCACACTGTCTTTCCGTTCTATTATGTGGTTAGATTCTGTTAAGTAATTTGTAATTTCTTTAACACCATTATTATCTCTGTACCTTATTAATTGGAATTTTTCCTCATTGAATTGCATGTTGTTTTCCCTGGTCCACTGGAACACTACATTCATGTCTTCCTGCAGTCGGCCCGTGTCCTCTTGTGTGTTTACTATCTTGCTTAATTTTGTGTCATCAGCAAAAGACGACACCGTACTGTGTCTGGTGTTGGTATCTATGTCGCAAATTAGTATGAGGAACAGAAGGGGCGCTAGCACTGTTCCTTGGGGCACTGAGCTTTTGACATCCGAAGGCTCAGAAGTGACTTGGTTTACTGCTACCGATTGTTTTCGGTTTACGAGGAAATTGTATATCCACCGTCCGATTTTCCCAGTTATACCTTTTGCTTTCAGTTTGTGGGCTATTATACCATGGTCACATTTATCAAATGCCTTAGCAAAATCGGTGTAAATGACATCCACGTTTTTCTTTTCTTCTAGCGCTTTAAGAATTTTGTCATAGTGTTCCAAAAGTTGTAAGAGACATGATCTTCCCGCTCTGAACCAATGTTGACCGGTGTTGTGTAGTTCATTTGTCTCCATGAATGTTGAAATTTTGCTTCGCAATATAATGCCAGAAGAGAAAAATTACAGCTGGCCGTGGGATAATTTTGAAAAAAGAACGGTCAAACTAGACGCGTAATGGTTGTGACCGCGAGCATGCAAATATCACCACAAAATGTTGCCTGAACTTAACCTTTGTTTTTTCCCTCCCACATATTTTTGTTTAGTAATTTTAGTAATAAATCTGTGGTGGTACCTGTAAAGTGTGTGATACTAAGGTAAAATTTCATAATTTGTAAAAATGTTCTCCCAGAGTATTTTTATGTACCGTAATAGGCGGCTAGGCCTATACTGATTAGGCTTAGCCTACCGGTATTATAGGCAAAGTGAATTCTGAAAATTTGGGATGAAAATAACCAGTACAGTAGGCCTAGGCTAATACCACTGTGAGTGTTACTTGGGTAATTATAGGGAATAGGCTCGCACCCTTATTTTTCATGTTTTTTCCTCCAGATTTTGAAGAATGAGTGTTTTCATGGTCATAGTTATAATTCCAATGTAGGATACACGATGGGTCCCTCATCCCCTCCCATGAATTATTGAAATAGTCATCTATGTTGCCAGAACGGGGAAAATATCGATTATACTGCATAAAGAAGGCGTTTGTAAACAGTGAGGATGTCCGAAAGAGCTTTGAGATTGATTAGAATGGGATTTTTTTCTATTAAAATATATTTTTTATTAATTTCACCACAACACCAAACACCTCCAATGAAATTAATGAAAGCATATATGTGATCCACCAGGATTCGAACCTGGGTTATCACACACAGATTTTTAGACACCTTAACCATTACCCCACCAAGACGGTTAATATCGGGTTTTATAAATGTGATCAAAATTATTGATAATATTCAAGACCTCTTTCGCCGCCCTATTAGAAATAATTTATTAGGGAAAATAGGGACCTAAAGACTCGCCATATTTTTCTCATTATAGTCCGGATAGAGGAATTTCGGGTAGGATGTAGTGACCGGGCGTACCGCCATCTTTGTTTACATTACGCGTATTGGCGTCGGATCTTTCCCATCATGTTCTCGTCTATTTTAACCTAACCTAACCTAACCTAGTATTCATGCAGTAATGAGAGGGGGCAAATAGCAGAAAATATAGCGTTGAAATAGACGTGAACGTAAGTGCGAGCGCGGCGATCGCCCTATGTAAACAATGACGACCGTACGCCCGAACTCTACATCCATCCCGGAATTTCATTATCGACACTTGAAAAACCCCGATTATATCGAAAAATAACACCAAAATAATAAGTCCCGACCGTAAACAAAGCATTGCGCACAATGAATCCTTCTACTTGACTCTCCTTCTTCGGTAAATCTACAGTTATACTACCCCTCCCCCATTACCCCCCACCACCTCCCCCCTTCAAAACACGGCTTTTAGCGTGTTTTTGGATGGTTCAGCAGACGCGGAAACTGGAAAAAAACATATTTTGATAACAATTTATCACCAATCAGATACAAGTTTTTCAGGTAATTTGTGGTTGTTTTTAATTTTTTATTTGATATACAGTGTTGTTTAACCCTCCTGGCCCGGTTGTCATTTTAAAATGACACCACGAATTAAGGGCAGGAGCCCGGGTGTCATTTTAAAATCTGTAAGCTTGAAAGCCTATTCAGCTTGGTCTGAACGCTGTGCGTCCGACGCATGTAAACAAAGCCGATCGTTACGTCACCGCACCTCCGAAAACAAGAAAGAGAAGACTCGTTTGTTATTGTATGTCTGTATGTCGTTGTTTTAGTAGTGAAAAGATCGTCATATTGCTAACATCGCCTGCAAGTGCTCTCCACTGAAATCGTCATCACAACTGAACCAGTTGACATAGAGCTCTACTCAACGCCAGTCTACAGATTGGAAACCGCACTACATTTATAGATGCGTGGGAAATTTCTAGCAGTTAAACTAAACAAAAATACGGTAGCCTAGGCCTAGACGTTTTTCGGCCAGATCGCCCGGGTAGCCCACACTGTAATTTTGAGAGCCTGCCCGGGCCAGGAGGGTTAATACCGAGGACCGTCGCATTTTAGTATTTTTAACATTAGCCTAACCTAACCGAAAACTAACCTGTCTCGCGACCGGTCTAAACCCAGCTCATGTTCCCTGTTTATGGGTGCGCAACAGTCTAAACCCAGCTCACGTTCCTTGTTTATGGGTTCGCGAAGGTTTGTAATACTTCAATGTATCTATTTCAAGTCAAATATACATTTCCACGCATTATCAAACCATACTAAGTCTGCTACTAATAATATTAACCCATTAGAACCAACAGAATAGCGACAAAATAGGGGTAGTATAACTGTAGATTTATTAATAAAATAAATACTTATAAATCTATAATACTAGGTTAGGTTGTTTGGTTAGGGTAATATATTTTTGTATCCAAAGGCAGTCAAAATAGACGGGAACATAATGGTGAGCGTCCGCATAGTGTAAACAAGACGGGCGGTACACCCGGTAACTACATTCTTGCCAACGAAATACCGGCAACCTGTTTTTGCCCCCTTACTGATCTACATATATGAGGATGACAATAAATCAAGGAGAGGGGGGGGGGGGGTGAGAGGGGGCATTGCCCCCCTCAACCCATCGTGTATTAATTTTCCCTACAATTTCCCTTAACCTACTGTAAAAGCGCGATTCACCCAATAAATGGCGTCATTTAACGTCGTATCTTCAGATTAATGAATAATGGGTAAGTTAATGCTAATCCTCCACTCCAACCATGAAAAACAACAATAAAACACTATATTCCTTGAAAAAAATATACAGAAAACTTGGTAAATAAGGCGGCTCTAGCTGTCTTGAATTTTACCAAATTATTCTCCCACAGTGGATTATACATGAGTACAGTACAGTATAAGGATTCCATAGACCTACATTGTACCTAATAAATTATGTATAGGGTAAGACGGGGTAATTTCGCCGCGGCGCTAATAATTTGCATTCAAACGCCGATATCTCCGAAACTATTGCATGGATTTGGCTGCAGTTTGGCTTAGGTTGTAGAGCCGTTTTGGGTTCAATGTTATTTTAATACCTGTACCACAAATTTTGTTGATATATTTGAAGATACATATTGAATCTATATGCTCTAAAGATCATAAGAAAATTTGGGATTTTTTTTTATTTTAATACCACAAATTTTCAGTGTTTTTTATAAACAAAATTGGTCATTTGCATCAATATATAGTGTTTGTAATTAATTAGAAATCTCGGGAAAACCTATTTTCCCCATTAGGCCTATCGATCGATGTTGAGACACGCTCGCTCCCCGATAGTGATTTGAAAAGACACTAGCCTAACCTAACCTAGTATTATGGGTGGGGGCTGCCGCCCTCACACCCCCGCTAGTTGAGTACTAATCCCTTAATAAAAAAATTGGCTGTCGATTATACGAAGGTGAAAGAAAAGTCGATGAAGTCTATGGTGTTTACTCTGCAATCTTCAACTTGATTGTACATTGATAACGGGAAAGTACCGTATTGACAACCTTGTTACGAAAATTAAATTTTAGTACAGTACCATACTTTTATATTAGGTTTTTCCGAGGGTTTAACACATTTTCATATGATCTTTAGAGCTATCGATAACTGAAAGTACCGTATTGACAACCTTGTTACGAAAAAGACATTTTAGTACCATACAGTACTTTTTTATTTATTTTTCAAGAAAGTTAGGGAAGGTAGCAAGGGAAACAGTAAGGGTGTGAAAGATAAGAATGGGAGAATGCTAGCCGAGAAGCAAGAGAGAGTCGAAAGATGGAGGGAGTACTTCAGTGAGTTGCTAAATGTAAGGAATGAAGAGCCAGCAAACATAGCTGGATATGGTAGGAGAAGAAGAGAAGTAGTGGAGGAGGAGGTGGGGATCAGGAGGTCAGAAGTGTGGGAAGCCATGAAAAGAGTGAAGTTGGGGAAAGCACCAGGAACAGATGGAGTGTGTGGGGAAATATTGAGGTATGGTGGTGAGATAGTGATAGAATGGGTATGGAAAATGTGCAAACTAGCATGGGAGAAGGGAGTGCACCCGATGACTGGAAGACTGCATAATAGTCCCCCTATATAAGGGGAAAGAGGAGTGTGTGTAACCACCGAGGAATATGTCTTCTAAGCGTAGTAGGGAAGGTATACAGTAGGGTAGTGACTGAGAGAGTGAGAGTGAGAACGGAGAAATGGATAGGCGACGAGCAGGGAGGTTTTAGGAAGGGAAGAGGATGTGTAGATCAGATTTTTACCCTGAATTGTGTTGTGGAGAAGTATCTGGAGAAGAAACAAAAGGTGTATGTTGCCTTTATGGACTTGGAGAAGGCCTATGACAGAGTGGATAGAGAAGGTTTGTGGAAAGTACAAAGAATATACGGAGTAGAGGGCAAGTTGCTGAAAGCAGTGAAGAGCATGTATGAGGGTGCAAAGGCGGCAGTACGTGTGGAGAGTGAGCAGAGCGAGTTCTTTGACCTGAATGTTGGTTTGAAACAGGGTGTGTGATGTCCCCATGGTTGTTTACTGTATATATGGATGGAGTCATGAAAGAAATACTATCAAGAGCAGTGGATGTTGGTGTATCGCTGAAAAGGGAGGGAATTGAGTGGAAGCTACCTATACTGCTGTTTGCGGATGATACAGTTCTGATGAGTGATAATGAATGGGAGTTGCAGGGTCTGGTAAATGAGTTTGGAACAGTGTGCGAAAAACAGAATTTGAAGGTAAATGCGGGGAAGAGCAAGGTTATGGTCTTCGAAAGGGGTGAAGTCACAGAGTGTGAGGTGAAGCTGAACGGTCAGGCTATGGAGATCGTCAACTCTTTTAAGTATCTGGGCAGTGTGTTGAGTAAAGATGGGACTATGGATGAAGAAGTGCGGGAGAGGGTACAACAGGGGAAGAGGGTTGTAGGAATGCTAAACGCAATAACAAGAAATAGGGTGGTCAGTATGGAAGTGAAGAAGTCCTTGCATGACAGTGTGGTAATCCCGACACTGACTTACGGAAGCGAAGCATGGACGTTGGTTGAGAGACTCAGACCAAGAGTGAGAGCAGTGGAAATGAATTACTTAAGGAGTGCGTGCGGAGTTACATGGAGGGATAGACAGACTAATGAGGAAGTAAGAAGGAGGTGTGGTATGGAGGTAGATGTGCTGGAAAGTGTGAAAAGGAACAAGTTGAGATGGTTCGGCCATATGGAACGTATGGAAAGCGAGAGAATGACTAAGAGGGTGTACGAGAGTGAGGTGGAGGGACAGAGAGGGAGAGGTAGACCGAATGAGAGGTGGAAGGATGGAGTGAGGAAGTACATGAACGAAGGCGGTGCTGGTTGGGGGGAGGGGCGTCGACTGACTGGGGACAGAGGTGCATGGGGGCGGTTCATTCGTGGCCACCCCT
The DNA here is from genome assembly GCA_032716605.1 of Paralithodes platypus. Lineage (NCBI taxonomy): Eukaryota > Metazoa > Arthropoda > Malacostraca > Decapoda > Lithodidae > Paralithodes > Paralithodes platypus. The sequence goes on along the minus strand of CM064522.1, from coordinate 34,019,636 downwards.
TCGGGGATCACGGCGTCAGGCAATAGATAGATAGATAGACTTTTTTATTAGGTTTTGCCGAGGATTAAAACAAATGTTCTTATGATCTTTAGAGCATATAGATTCATTATTTAAATAAATCTACAGTTATACTACCCCTATTTTGTCGCTATTCCGTTGGTACTAATGGGTTAATATTATTAGTAGTAGACTTAGTATGGTTTGATGATGCGCGGAATGTATATTTGACTTTAAATAGATACATTGAAGTATTACAAACCTTCGCAAACCCATAAACAGGGAACGTGAGCTGGGTTTAGACCGTCGCTCACCCAAAAACAGGGAACGTGAGCTGTGTTTAGACCGTCGCTCACCCAAAAACAGGGAACGTGAGCTGGGTTTAGACCGGTCGCAAGACAGGTTAGTTTTCGGTTAGGTTAGGTTAAGTTAGGCTAATGTTAAAAATACTAAAATGCGACAGTCCTCGGTATTTAACAACACTGTATATCAAATAAAAAACAACAACAAATTACCTGAAAAACTTATATCTGGTTGATGATAAATTTTCATCAAAATAAGTTTTTTTCCAGTTTCCGCGTCTGCTGAACCATCCAAAAACATGCTAAAAGGCGTGTTTTGATGGGGGGAGGTGGTGGGGGGGTAGTGGGGGAGGGGTAGTATAACTGTATATTTACCATTATTTATCTTCAAATATATCAACAAAATTTGTGGTATTAAAATAACATTAACTCCCCCAGACATATATGACGCGATCGCGTCATATGGACTAGTGAACCAAAAACTCATATGACGCGATCGCGTCATATGGACTTATCTCCATACCTCTATAATAATTTATATGACGCACTAGCGTCATATGGAGCTCAGTAAGTCCGATAAGTTACCTTACGATAAAACCGTTGGTGGCAACCGCATCCACCTCCGATAATTCTAACGGCCGCAGTGTTGTTGTGAGTGTAGTGCGGGGCAGTGGCAATGATCCCGGGGCTCCCGCCTCCTCGGACTTATTGGAACATGATATGTCTGAAGGAGTTAAACCAAAATTTGTTTTAACCCTCGGCAAAACCTAATAAAAAAGTATGGTACTAAAATTACTTTTTCGTAACAAGGTTGTCAATACAGTACGGTACTTCCAGTTATCGATAGCTCTAAAGATCATATGAAAATGTGTTAAACTCTCGGAAAAACCTAATATAAAAGTATGGTATTAAAATTTAATTTTTGTAACAAGGTTGTCAATACCTTACCTTGTGATGTGTTCGCCACTCTTCTAGCGGCACCAAGGAGCGCGACGCCCCTCGTTATGGGTGGTGATTTGGTGCAGTAGACCGTTTGAAGTGGTACTTTCCCGTTATCAATGTACAATCAAAGCTGAAGATTGCAGAGCAAACACCGTAGACTTCATCGACTTTATTTCACCTTCTTATAATCGACAGCCATTTTTTTTTTAATTTACTAAGGGATTAGTACTCAACCAGCGGGGGTGTGGGGGCGGCAGCCCCCATCCATAATACTAGGTTAGGTTAGGTAAGGTTGTTAGGTTAGGCTAATGTCTTTTCAAATCACTATCGGGGGCGTGTCTCAACATCGATCAATAGGCCTAATGGGAAAAATAGGTTTTCCCGAGATTTCTAATTAATTACAAACACTATATATTGATGCAAATGAACAATTTCTTTTATAAAAAACACTCGGAAAATTTGTGGTATTAAAATTAAAAAAATCCCAGTTTTGGTTTCTAATTTCGCCGCGAGTGACTTTTTTCAAAAATTTGGCAGCATGACCAAAACATTATAGGCCTAGCCTATTTTGTTTTCGTTTTTGGGGCATCTATAGCAGAAAGGCTGAATGTATAGCCTAGATAAAAAATTTAAAAATTTTAAAAATTCCATTTGTGGCAGTATAGGCTATAGGCCTATATTCGTCAAAATACGCGATTTTCGGCGAAATTAAACCGTCTTACTCTAGGCTAATAGGCCTAAGGCTGCAAGCCTATTATCTTTACTTGTTGCTTGCCGTATCTTTTTGAAAATTACCAGGAGTAATACAGTACCGTCTACTGTACACTCTACGGTCTCTACCGTTACCGTAGGACTAGGCTAGGCTAATAAGTAATAGGCCTATTGCCTAACACCACAAAAATATAATTGGAAATTATCACTGGCAGTTTAACAGTCGAGTAGCCTTGCCAATAGCATAGCATAGCCTAGGCTGCCTAGCATAGCACAGCAGCACACCCACAATGAGTTTGGCACTCAATCTACTCAAAGGTGAAGGTTATTAAATAATCTCCCCCAAACATCAAGCCTACATAAAAAAGGACTGTAGGCCTAGCCAATAGGCCAACATATACACATAAAATCAATAAACCATACACATAATAATAACACATTATAAATTTATACATAGGCCTAAGCCATTAGGCCAGAAATTAAAGACGAGGAAGTGCCAAAGATAAGAAACAACTCGAGGGATCGGAGGTGAAGGTTATTAAAAAATATGGCCCAAAGTTCCCCAACGAGCCAAATAAGCCAATAGGCCTATACCTTAACAAAAACCACACCTTAGATGGATAAGACGATAATTAAGGAGTTTGTGAATAAATTAGGCTGAGGATTCATTAAGGGAAGTGCCACAGATAAGAAATAAATCTACGGAGAGGGAGTGCGAGAGAGACAGAGAGAAGGGACTAAAATGGGTTGGGCCCTCTCACCTCAGAAATAAATGATCTGCCTGCTGTTTCACCCTCTTCAACTGCCTCCCGAAATTCATGGTGCCGAGGTGCGGAGTCCTAGACCACGCCCTCGCTCATTGGCGGGTTATTAGCGGCCCGGGAGGCGATACTGGCGGGGAAATTCACGGATAATCCAACCTCGAACATGACCAGAGCCAGACTGTCGTGTTTACGTCTGAAGAAAATTGAGAGGCTATCGTCTGGGAGCTTATTTTCCCATTTTATATGTCCTTCCCTAACTAAATTTGACTATTATATTCAATTTAAAGTCTTTCTTTACCTATTAGGTGATTTGAGGCCTAATTGCTTATTTAATTGGTGCTCAATTAACAAGTGAGAAACAAAATAAATGTCACGAGCTAATCGGAGTTATCATTGGTTGCAAGTCGAGTCTCTCAGCCAATGAGAACGCCGCTTCATGCCGTCATGAAGGCGTGCCACATTCCCGCGAATTTTAAAGCTAATTAATTTGATTAAACTTCATAGACTCTGAAGTTTCTATGAACTTATGTAATCTCAGAGCAGTAGATGACAAGAAAAAGTGAATGTAATAAAACGTTTATCAAGGATTGTCTATGTATTTCCTAGAATGCCGTCAACTAAACAGCTGAATATTTTTCTTTTTATATACTAAACACTCCAATGACATTTATAGCTCTCCAATATATTATGCAATAAGCAGTCATCACGTCATAAACCAAAAATAGGTTTTACACACTCCAAATTCATGCAATAACGTCCCAAAAGAGAATACAATGCAAAGTATTATGGTTACTTTTACAATGGTCGATAACCTTCCTGGGAAAAAAAACCCGGGACAGGTGCATGACAACTGCACATGCGCCAATGTGAATTCCTCCCCAGTAGCTGTTTGACTGGGGGAAATACCTGAATGGGAACTGGCTGCTGGGCTTTTAAAAGGTAGGATCGTATAAGAAACTACAATACAGTAGTTGTGAACCCGCAGAGGGATACTCTCGGGCAGCAGGATGTGTGGGGGATTGGGAGAAAAGATACAAGACTATAGAAACACAACATAATTGGGTCAAATTGAATTTTAGGTCACGTTAACTCACCTGGTAGGGCCGCCAATCGGTAGCGCGTGACAGGCCAAGGATTAGGCAGACAAGGAGATAGCATGACACGCCAGTCAGATGCAACATTTGAATGTACTGGGGATGCTTGACAATGGGGTGACTGGTAGTGTGTGTCGGACCAATAATATGATGGGGTAGTTTATCAGGGGTTGAGATGTTGCTAAAAAAATGGGAAGGGGGATTTTATGGGTTGAAGAGTGAGTTGTGGAGGTGTTGGGTCAATTTAGATTTGAATTGAGCAAGGGAGGGGGAATTAACTATTTCAGCTGGTAGGGAGTTCCACTGATGGATTATACGACAGGAGAAAAACCTTTTTCTTGCTTCGGTTTCTGTGTGGGGAACAAATATCTTGTATTTATGATCTCTTACTCCTTGGTGGGGTGACATATATAGTGAACAGGTCATGGGGTTTAATGGGCGAGAGATTATGGAATATTTTGTAACACTGAATAAGGTCGGTCCTCAACAATCTGCCTTTAATTGAAAACAGGTTTAAGGTAGAGAGACGATCACGATAAGTGAGACTTGAGTAGTTGGTTACTTGTTTCGACCATCGACGTTGAACAGACTCTAGAAGATTAGGATCGCCTTGAAATCCAGTATTCCAAACAGGAGAAGCAAAGTCAAGCAAGGGTCTGATGTCGGAGATGAGGAGGGAGATCATAAAGGAAGGTGTAGGAAGGAATATGGTAGATTTTAGTAGGTTTGTAGCTACTCCTCCAGCTTTAGCCACAGTTTCTCGAATGTGTGAATGGAATCTTAATTTAGTGTCTATGGTAACCCCTAGGTCTTTGTGTGAAGATACTGTACTTAAAACATTTCCATCTAGATGATAGATAGCATTGTTTTGTAGCTCAAGTCCACGCTTAAATCGGAGATGGACACACTTGTTGGGTGCGAACTTTAGACCCCATCAACATTCTAGCAGGAAGAAGACGGCCGTACTGTTCCGACGTGCTGGTCTCTTGTGCTTTTCATTTTCATTTTCTATTTCACAGGCTATTGCTCAGGTGGGCCATCGGGCTTGCCAGCTGGCTTTCCTGGCTAGAGTCAGTGGGACCGTGGTGGGTAGTGCTGGGGGATGAGTGTGTGTAGTGGGGGTGGTGAGGGAGATGTGGCGGGCCTGGCGGCCATGGACGATCAGTCGTTTGGTGGCCTGAAGCGGAGTCTGGTCCTTGATGAGGTCGCTGATGGCCCTCCCGGGCCTCTCAATGATGGGGCCAAGGTGCAGAGGAAGTTGTCGGTGGATGGGGTGCCCGGTGTGCCGGTGGGCCTGGCCCAGGGGGCCGTGGGGGTGCCGGATGGCTCGGACGACGCTGACTTGGTAACGTACATTATCCATTCTGTTCCTCGGCGGCGTGTCTTTGACAATTCTGCCAGGGTTACGGCGGCTGTGGGGGCCGCTCCATTTGGTGAGTATGTGCGGCCACATGGCATCACGGTACTGGGTCGGGGTGAGGCCCTGTGTGTCTCTCTTCCCCGCGGGGTTATTGGTGTGGGGATTAGGCCTCTAGAGGAGTTGACTAGTTTCGGGGACTGGACGGTGGTGTGCCGGGAGTCCATTTCCCCGGGGGATAGCAGGTATTCCTGGGGGAAGATCGGCCCTGTTGACCCTGTCATTTCTGAGAGTGCCATCATGGGGTCCCTTAGGGTCCTGTCTGATGATCATGGGGTTGCGTCAGCGGCCCTGGAGGAGGTCACGCGGCTCTCTAAACGCGTGGAGCGGGATGGTGGAGGCGAGGGGGGTGGGTCGGGTTCTCCCTCGGTGAGTTCAGGGGTGGTCCGCTTGCGTTTTCGGGGTTGCTTGCCTTCCAGGGTTGTCTTAGGCTCGGTGTGCTATCCAGTTTCGAGGTACTCTTTTAGGCTGCTACGGTGTTTCACCTGCCATTTTTTTGGTCATGGTTCGATCACCTGTCGGAATAAGGTGCGCTGTCGGAACTGTAGTGGGTTTCATCCTATGGCTTCGGGTGACCACTCGTGCCCTAATTCCCCTAGTTGTTATTTTTGTGGTGGTGGACATCGGGTGACCTCCCGCTCCTGCCCCGTTTTCTTGAAGGCTCTAGCGATCCATGAGGGCTACAAACAGGAAAAGTTTGGCCTGCCTGATCTCAACCGGAAGGTTCGGGAACTGAATCCTACCCAGCGTCGGTCTCCTCCGCGTTTAGGGTCGTCTCCGGTTGTACGTGGCTCTGCTGGCCCGCGTCTCCCGCCGAGGTCGGCGGCGGAGGGTGACCGGCTGTATGCTTCGGTGGTCACGGGCAACAGGTTTGAGGTGTTGGGGGATCGGGCGGATGACCTGGATGTGATTCGGCCGCATGGTGTTGGCGTAGGGGTCATGGACGAGGTGGTTCGGCGTGAGGTTCGGGTCTCCGAGGGGGCCTCCTCTGACGCTGAAGTGGTCCTTCATCGTCCATCGTCCCCGAGGCATCTGCGCCGTCGTAGTGGTCCTCGGCCTCGGCCCAGGTTGTTGGATGCCTCTCCTCCCAGGGCTCCGTCGCCAGTCCCCCTGATGCTCCCTCCCCCTTGCCCGAATAATATTTCTGTCTCTCCCCGGCCTACCTCTGGTCCTTTAGCGTCTAGTGCTGGTCGTCCGACGGTGAGGCAGCAGTCTGCCCCTCCCCCCCCTGTACCTGATACATTTGGCTCGTTGGTGACGGATTTCTGGGAGTGCATAGTGTCAGGCCGTACTCTCAAGGAAGTTTGTCTCGCATTGATACCCAGACTGTTGGCTCTGTTGGTGTCCCGTTAGGGTTGCCCAGGTTATCGGAGAAGTTTCTATTGTGGAATGCTCGGTCAGTTCACCGTAAGACTCAGGATTTGCGGTTGTTGGTGGAACGTGAAGCCCCTATAGTGGTTGGGCTCTGCGAAACTTGGCTTTCTTCCACGTTACATTTCCGGATCCCTCATTTTAATGTGTATCGGGCGGATAGGGACTCTAGGGGTGGTGGTTTGGCTCTAGCGGTGCGGGATACGGTCCCGAGCAAGATGTTCGGTTTGCAACGGTTTGCTGGTGGAGACCTGGAGGTTCTGGCGGTGAGCGTGGCCTTACGGAAGGGGTGGGCTACTGTGTTCATCTGTTATAACCCTTGTCGGAATATTGCTCTGCCGGAATTCCAACATTATTTTAATCAATTGCCGTCGCCCTGTCTGGTGATGGGGGACTTTAATGCGCGTCACCCGTACTGGGATCCGTTGGTGCTCAGGGCGTCTCGGAACCGTACTGGTACCTCGCTCTTTGAAGCGTTATTGGATAGCCCTTCCTTTGACCTTTTAACCCCACCTGGTCTCCCTACCCGCGTCGATCCGCATACCGCGTCCTCCTCCACCTTAGATCTCTGCTTGGGTAATGACCTGTTTTTAGGTGCTCGGGTTACCACGGGTCCATACATGGGGAGTGATCATCTGCCAGTCTTGATTGATGTCTTTGGGTTTTCCTCTCCTGCCCCTCCGCGTTCCCGCCGAGGTGGAGGTTCAGTGCTGAGGGATGGGGACAGTTCCAACGTGGCCTCCGCTTGGATCCTCCCTCTCTCGCGGAGTCGGTGGGCTCGGGTGCTGAGGCCATTTCAAGGGCGCTAACTGCTGCGGCAGGTGGGGCCTTTCGGATGACGGGCCGGCCCCCTACGGACAGGCCCACTGTTCCTTGGTGGACCGCGGAATGTGCGGTCGCGGTCCGGGTTCGTCATCGGGCTTGGTCTGTCTGGCGCCGTCATCCCTGTGTAGAGTTCAAGCGGGAGGCACGGAGGGTGGATGCCCGGTGCAAACGCACTCTCTTGAAGGCGAAGCGTGGGTCTTGGGCTGCCTTCTGTCCTACGTTGAGGTTTGCCAGCTCCAGCAAGAGGGCGTGGCGTTTTGTTAGGCAGATGAATGGCCAGAGGGTGGACGCTTCTTTCCCTCTTACTGTTGGCGGTCGGCTCGTTGGCGATGCGCAGGAGCAGGCGGATTGTTTGGCAGATCACTATCGGGTGCTGTTTGCGGCCCCACCGCAACTACCGGATGTGGATCGGCTGGAGTCAGTAATTTCGTACCATCTTGAATCTCCTGATCCTGACGGCCTTGCGGATCCGCTGACCGCCCATGAATTGCACCGCACTTTGGACTCCCTCCCCAAGGGTAAGGCTGTGGGTCACGATGATGTGGCGTATGAGATGCTTGCCCATCTGCCGCGGGAGGGGTTTGATGTGTTGCTGGACTTCTATAACAGGAGCTGGTCTACTGGTACCTATCCGGCTCTGTGGAAGTCGGCCCTCCTCCTTCCGTTCCCTAAACCGGGTAAGGATCCCTCTTTGCCATCTTCACGTCGGCCCATCTGCTTGTTGTCGGTGGTGGGTAAGGTGATGGAGAAGATGGTTTCACAGCGGCTCACTTGGTGGCTGGAGACTAAGGCACTCCTTCCTGATGTTCTTCATGGTTTCCGCCCGGCTAGGGGCACCGTGGATGTGCTCCTCCAGCTGGAATATCGCATCCAGGATGCGTATCGGAACAAGAAGGTGCTCCTCGTGGCGTTCATCGATGTTGCGAGTGCCTTTGATTCGGTTTCCCATGCCGGGGTCCTATACAAATTGGGTATGCTTGGTGTACGTGGGAAGGTTTTATCGTGGCTCTGCAGCTACTTGCTTGAGAGGTCCCTTTCTGTGGCGGTTGGTACCTCTACGTCGCGGCCTTTCCCTGTCCGCCGTGGGGTGATTCAGGGGTCGATCTTGGGTCCACTGTTCCTGAATGCCATGTTGTCTGATGTCCCTCGGTCCCGTAATGCTACGACGATGGTGTATGCCGACGATCTTGCCATCGTCTGCTCAGCGGACACGCTCTTCCAGGCCCAGACTGCTCTGCAATTGGCGGTTGATGAGCTCTGTGAGTGGGCGAGGGACTGGGGCCTACGACTCAATGCCCAGAAGAGCGCTCTCATGTGCTTCACGTTGAAGACTAAACTCCCGGGTCTGCCTACGATTACGTTGGGGGGTGAGCCTCTCACGTATCGTACGTCACACACCTTCTTAGGTCTGCGTTGGGATGGGCCGGTATTGACGTGGAGGAATCATGTGGACTACCTGCGATCGTCTTGCATGAAGCGGCTGGGTATTATGAAGTGTATAGCCGGGTCCAAGTGGGGGACGTCTCGGGATGATCTGCTGTGTTTTTATGAGTCTTTCATCAAGAGTAAGGTGACTTATGGTAGTGCAGTGTATGGCTCGGCTTCGTCGTCAGTTCTTAGCCGCTTGGACCCTATTCATAACACGGCCCTCAGGGTGGCGTTGGGGGCTTTTTGTTCCTCCCCTACTGTGTCCCTCCTAGCGGAAAGTGGGTCGTTGCCTCTGTCCTGGTCTCGGGTGTTGTCGGATTGTAGGTGGGCGGGGCGAGTTGCTACTCTTCCTGGGCATCACCCGTTGTCGGGCCTGCATGCTTCGTCAGGGGTCTCCAGGACTGCACCATCGTGGCCTGTGAAACGGCGTCAACCTTTCCTGGTGAGGAGCCTCCTCCACTATCGGCAGATAGCTGTGGACCCTCCCTCTCCCTCCCCGACCCCCTCTGTGTCTCCGGTCCCGCCGTGGGTTGATCTCACTCCTCGCATCCGGGTTACCTTCCATGAAGGTTACCGGACGTCGACGGATGCTGGACTTGCCCGGGCCTATTTTGCTGAGCTGGTGGGGTCGTGTTATCAGGGGCACTTCGGTGTCTTCACGGATGGTTCCTGCGTCCCTCCGGCCTCCTCGTCCGCGGCTGTCTACTACGAGGACCTCTCCCTCTGCCAGACCTGGAGGTTGTCTGGACACCATCCCATCGTAGCGGCGGAACTGTTTGCCATTCTCCGAGCCCTGGAGTTTGTGCGGTGTCATATTCGGCCTCAACGGGTCGTCTTGTACTCGGATTCCCAAGCCTCCCTCCATCTGCTCCTTGCGGCCCGCCCGGCTACATATCCTCGTCTTGTCTTCGCCATCCAGGTGTTGCTGGTTCACTTTTTAGGTCATCCGTGGGAAGTGGTCCTCCAGTGGGTTCCTGCGCACTCGGGCATTCGTGGCAACACGGTGGCTGATGCTGCGGCGACGCTGGCGCACGATTCGGTAGAGGTTGAGTCGGTTGACATGGATGCGAGGACGCATGCCCGGGTTGTCGGGCGGGCTAGTCGCGGTCTTTGGGACAGGGAGCTACGGGTGCTGTTGCTACAGACGACCATGGGGAGATACCGGTGGGATTCGTGCCCCCAGCCTTGGAGTCGACACCCCCTGCGGAAACTCGATGTCTCGCTGGCCAGGCTGCGTATTGGACACACTGCGCTGTCGGCACACCTGTTCCGACTCCGCATGGTACGGTGCCCGGACTGTCGCTGGTGTGGACAGCCCGAAACCCCTGAGCATCTGGTGGAGGTGTGTCCGCGGTTCTATAGTCACAGGGTCAAACTTAGGGACTCGGTTTGCCGTTTGTCGTCTCGGGGGTTCAGCTTAGGGCTCTTGTTAGGCCACGGTGTCCGGGATGCGGATGTGTGTTCTCAGCTCTCTCGTGCCTTATGTGTCTTCCTCTTGGCGACTCATGTTGCCGATATAGTATAGGGTCCCACTGACGGTTAGTCTTCTAGGGCCAAGCAGGTGGCATCCACCCGAAGGCCCTTTAATAGTAACAACAACAACAACAACATTCTAGCATCTACCGCCTCGGTAGATGCTAGAATGTTGATATTTTGTTAGAGATCTTGAGAGCTTGATTGTGGTGACTTGCTTGGATGCTGGATGTAGAGTTTGAGGTCGTCAGCAAACAACTTGTAGTAACAGGTGAGGAGGGCTCCAAGGTAATTAACAAATAGGAGAAACAACAGTGGTCAAAGGACTGAACCCTGTGGAACACCACTTGTAACAGGTAGGGCTCTGCTATGGATGCCACTGATGGACACACTCATCGTTCGGCTGGTAAGGAAACTCTTAATCCACAAAAACAAATTACCTGAGATGCCGATGGAGGACAGCTTGGAGAGTGCTTGGTCAGTAGGGTCTTGTGATGAACTCTGTCAAAGGCTTTGACAAAGTAAACAAGGATCAGATAAACAGTGAGACCAGAGTCATACCATTTTGTGATTTTGTCATATGAGAGCAGAAGTTGATCAGTCACTGACCTGTTGGCACGGAACCCAAACTGCGCATCATCAAGGAGCAGATGATCATCGAGAAAGCCATACAGAGTTTTGGTTATGATGCGCTCAAGGGACTTGCATGGAACAGGGGTGAGGCTGATTGGCCTGTAATTGAGAGGGTCAGTACGGGAGCCTTTCTTAAAAATAGGCGTGACATGAGTGTTTCCAGATATCAGGTACGACGTAAACGTATGTGTTTTTTGTATTATAATCCTTTTTCTCATTAGTTTCTTCATTGATTAGTGTGTTTTAAGGTGTTTTTCCTTCTGGAAATTCATATTTACCCATTATTTTGCAATATTAAAACATGCCCCCTAAAACCATTTTTTGTCATTACCCTAACCTAACCTGGGGGCTGCCGCCCCCAGACCCCCGCAGGGTTAGTATTGATATAGAATATGACAAAATACTAAAACTATATATACGGTGAAAAAATGAAAAATGTTAGTTCTCAGCTGATCCAAGATGGCCGCCATCACCCTTATTTAACCCACAAAGTCTAAGGAAAAATTATTTAATCTGCAGCGGTGAAGACATATATTGTGGTGACTAATACTCTATGACAAAGCTATAGTATACATTTAGAACATTATATCCCATACGTGACCTAAAATCCAGTTTGTCCCATAATTGTAGCTAGGCTATAGGCCTACCTGGATACTTCCCAGCATAAACCAAAACCATGATACCTTAGCTTGTTCATAACTATCCTAGAATAGTTATATCTTCCATCATAATAAATCTACTGATTATAAACACCACACGGTGCACATTATTATTATTATTATTATTATTATTATTATTATTATATATATATATATATATTTTTTTTTTTTTTTTTTTTTTTTTTTTTTAAGCCAGACAAAAGAAACAGAAGTTGAAGTTGTACATGTGAAGTATTAGCTCTTGTTTGGTTGCTTCAAATATCTCTAAATAAAAACTTGATTGCCTTTTCAGATTAACCATGGTGGTGAATCGCGCAAACAGCAGTAGCAGTCGAACTGGGAGCAGTCGGGCCGGGAGCAGCAGTCGGGGCGGTGCAAACAGCAGAGCCAGCAGCGGGACATCTGGTGGTCTGAGTGTGTGGGACTTGGCGGTCATGGAGGCTAAGAAGAAACGACAGGAGCCCAGCGGACCGGAGATGGACAAAGCACCCAGGGAGGCCACTCTGCTCTTCTTGGGTACACGCTCGGCGGTAAATTCAACATAGCTGCATATTTTCTTGTCGGCAGGTATAATGGGGTAGGACAAATATTGGTATATGTCCGGATCCAATTAAACAAATCAATAATATCAAGAAGGAATTGAATATTGGCTAGAAAACAAGAATGTTGCAGTTGTAACAGCATTATTATCTATGATATAATTTTCTCCACAAATCCTAACTTATATACAGTACTCAGATAGACTATCACAATAGCTAGAATAAACATTGTACAGTACTGTATTATATAAACAATCATCCTAGGATGGAAAATATTGTAAGGTAATACTAAGGCCAATATTTGTGTGCTTGTGTTTGTCAGGGCAAGACCACACTACTGCAGAGGTTCCTGGACCGAGATGAGGCTCCGCGCCACACACTGGCCCTGGAGTACACCTACGGCAGAAAGTCTGGAAGGACGTTGGTAAGTCATTGATTACAATATGCACATTTGTTTTCATATACTAATATAATTTTATAATGAGCAGAAAGGAACAATGGAGTATGCTCGAAAAGAGTGTGCTCCGATCAAGTTGTAGACTTAGTAGTGATGGTACGGAATGTATTGGCCTAGCAAGTTATGAGGGATCGTTGCGGTGGATGGACACGGAGAAGTACAGGAAGTGAAACAGAAGATAGTGGTAGTGAGGACAGTGGTAAAATGTACTTATTTTGATTTAATCTATATATTCCTGCAGAGATTGGACGGGAACAAGTACATGAGATAAAACAGAAGATAGTGATAGTTGACAGAAGTATGGATTTGGGTGTCTGTTTTATCTATCCCCCCTTCTTCTCCATAGATCAAAGACGTGTGCCACCTATGGGAGTTAGGTGGTGGTAGTGGTCCCCCCTCTGCCCCCCTACTAGCCACCCCCCTCACCCCCCGGTCCCTCCCCGGCCTGGCTGTGGTACTGGTGCTGGACCTGTCTCGACCACACTCCCTCTGGCAGGATCTAACCACACTACTGCACGCCGTAAAAGTAGGGGATATATGAGCGCCCTTGGGCATGTGCGGATTTTTTGGTTTATTTTTTTTTCGTGTGAGTGTATATTGTGTGCACATTTGTTTACTAATATGGAAATTTGTCTTATATGAGCATATAATAAATAATACATAATTTTGATTACTATGTCTTTCTCTTTCAATTCTTCAAATTTCAGTCTGAAGTGGCCAAGGCAGCAGAGGCGGCACCAGGGTTGAGGGAGACTCTAGAGGTAGCTGCAACAAAGAGGATGCAGACAGCTGGACAGGTCAGATTTATGTGTGTGTGGCTACACACATACATTTATGCAGGAAAGAGAAAGAAGGCATCAATCTGGCCCATATAAGATTATACAACAATATGCCTACACCATGTTCCATTTTCGAAAATCATTGTTTTCCTTTACATTACACGGGAGCCACCAAAATCCATAAACGATAGTATCATATTCGACCATTAGTAGCCTTCACTGGGCTTTGACTAAATGCTTTAAGGCCATGAGACCCACCTCCCAGCATTGGTATGACCGTGACCAAACGTACTCCAGCCAACAATTGTTAGTTGTTTTGTCCCATCATCACAAATGGTAAGGCTGATTTGTTATTGCGACGTTTCTCTATCGAAACTGGGCCCATGTCCCTATATACTGCTAGGTGAACAGAGGCATGGTCTGTTAGGAGACTCCAAGTTAAGTAAGTTGCAACCCAACTGTCAGTTGTCCTATTGGGAAGCCAAACCCCAATATGTTCTAATGAGAGCTGAACATGCTAACTTAGTGTGGGTTTAAACCTAGGACATATAGACATAATGTCACTGAGTTAGTGACCTGAACAATCCTTGTATCCAGTAGTCCAAATGAGACCCTATATACTATGCAATACATGTGCTTGTGTTCCATTAACCTAATTTAATTAGGGGACCCAAAGATGGCTGTTCTTGGGCAGTATGATGTACGAGGATTGGAGCCAAGAATTAGGAGAGGACCTGAAGAACATAACATGTCAATGCATAACTACATACACCATACCTAGATTCTTATATTTCCTCATTCCACTCAGTATCACCACATCTATCTGCTTTTCCATTAATTTCCCTATCAAGAATTACGATCCCTTATCCTCATTACGGGAGCAGTATGGATGGGAGTAACGGGCTGCAGGATTCTGGTTTTGCATCAAAACTAGAATAATAAACTCTTAATTAGATTCCTTGACAATGAGTTAAAAGTTGTGCTTACTAATTGTTTGGATTTAAAGGACAATTAAATATAATACAAAGTTTCTTATCAACTTCCGAGGGTAAGGTGTTATCAGCTGGGCCACAAATATGTAAAGGTAGGCTATCTCTCAACCCTTCAGTTAACAGACACTAGACAACTGCTCTTGTTCTGGATTGTCACTATCAAGCAATTAAATGAGGCTTAACCCTTTCGCTGCGGGTGACGTTCTGGAACGTCCTGGCAAGTTACAGCAATTTCCAGGCTTTAAAAGCCTGTAAAAACCGTAAAAATCGAGTGTCAGTGGGCGGGAGCATGAGGGGCCCACCTCCGACCCTCAGAGCACCGAGCGGCTCACTGAGGTTGACTGTGTCTCGTGCGGGTCTCTCTCTGTGTCTCCCAGCAGTGTAGCCAAGCGGCTCGCTTGGTGTAGTGACTAGCGTCTCGGACTTCCACCCAGAAGGCCCGGGTTCGCGCCCACGCTCGGCGCATTAAAGATTTTTCACAAGCACTGAGTCGTTACCATCCCTCATGAACAAAGGGATGGGGTAGTAGTACAGGACCCCAATGGAAATACGCCTAATCGGCCTTATTGAGCTATCCTTAGCTAGCTTAGCATGCGCTAGCTTTAACCCGTACAGCCCCAGCGACGCGCCTGACGCGTCGGCGATGTATGTAACGCACAGCCCCAGAGACGCGCCTGGCGCGTCACCCTAATTGCGCCGACCGTAACCTCAGGTGTAGCCACTCAAGAGGGCTCAGATTTGTATGGGAACTGTGTACGTATCCCACGCAACCGTGCCGATGGTTGAAAACTCTCAAAGTCCACGTGCGTGCGCGTGAGCGCGCAATAACCTGGTTTTTTGGGGTAATTGCCTTCAATTTTTTACTCTTGTAAAATACGTTTTCGGGGGCTCTGTAGGACCATTCTTTAAGCTTTTTGAGCGGTTTTTCGTGGTTTTTCCTTCATTCCTAACCCATTCGCTATTGTTTCTGGAATAAAACCATTTTTTGAAAACCGGCCGGGGGCTGGTGAACAAACATTACAAAACTAGCCGGGGCTGGACGGGTTAAGAACTATTATTATTATTATTATTATTATATAATAGCGGGTTTCCCGCGTTTCACTGGCACCACTGCGGGTGAACCAGATCACGTACGGGGCCCGTTCTGGTGTCATTTTGAAGCTATTCTCGCCTAGTTTTTTGGCAGAATACACTTAATTTAATGCAGATGCTTGATTTATCATTCAGGAGTGCCTGAATATGCCCTAAATAGCCCAAAAATGGCCGCAGCCAAAGGGTTAAGCTGCAGTGGTCCATAACTATACTCACATTCCGATTCCACTCATGGGGGTTTCTTTGGGCGAGGCTCTAGGCTGCGACTCTTCCCATCCCAAGTAGCTCTACATGATTGATTGACTTGCCGCAGCTATAAGACACATTGTCTTTCAGAACCCCTCCACTCAGGATTGTAACTCACCAAAACCATCACAAGAGCAGCTAAACTTTGCTCGATGCTGAAATTGTCACCCGATAATGTTTGAGGGAGCTATCCTGGGGTGGGATTTGAACCCAGGTCCCCCAGCGTACGAGGCGAGTATTCTACCACGAGACTAATAAAAGTACCTCACTTGGGCTGATGGTTCAAGTATATTTCCGTATCTGGTTTTCCGTTTAGGATATTGCCAAATTTTTTCCATTTCCAATATGGCATACTTAGTGAAAGTGTTCATTCTCTATTTCCTAAGGGATCTCTGGTAATCTCTAGTATGTGCTCCTATCAATTATTCAAGTCATCCCTAGGACTGCCTCAATAACACCGTTTTCTAAAGGGAAAATGTGGCCATTTCTGTTTCATAAGTGCCCTGTTGAATAACTTGAAACATATTTTGTCTCCATTTCCAATTGTACTCCTACATATAAATCATGTCAGTCATCAATTATGCTTTGTTCACTCTGCACTGTAGTAATGTCCGACAGATGTTAACTGATGATTATATAAATGTAAACAATTACTCTACAGTACTTACTCCAATTTTGCGTGTTCTGATTTTACGAAACACCAATTTTGCGACCGAGACCCCACTAACCAATTTTTGATGAAAACCTAATTTTGCGAGGTAACTCTACTTTTGCGGGTGGCGCCGTAAGAAAGTACTAGTTTTCGGGGGGGAGGGGTGGCCGGGCCACCCAAGCCTCAGACACCCTCCCGCAAGCCCAGTCATCTTTCGAGTCTAGGTAAATGCTCAATTGCTCATTTAATTTGATTTTCTCAAGGATAATGATAATGTCTAAGTTTTTCTGTATTTTTCTTTATTGTGGGATGTATAATTACATGTATGTGTGTACAAACAAAGCAAATAAATGACGGAAATCACGAAAAATTGGGCCGTCACTGATGAAATGTCGACCATATTCATTTTTCCCTCTATTTATCTATCTATTGCCCGACGCCGTGATCCCCGAAGGGGTGGCCACGAACGAACCGCTCCCATGCACCTCTGTCCCCAGTCAGTCGACGCCCCTCCCCCCAACCAGCACCGCCTTCGTACATATACTTCCTCACTCCATCCTTCCACCTCTCTTTCGGTCTACATCTCCCTCTCTGTCCCTCCACCTCACTCTCGTACACCCTCTTAGTCATTCTCTCGCTTTCCATACGTTCCATATGGCCGAATCATCTCAAGTTGTTCCTTTTCACACTTTCCAGCACATTTTTCCCCATAAGGTTAGTTAATCCAATTTTGCGAATTCCACTTTTGCGGCCTGCAATGTCGACCAATTTCTCGCAAAATTGGAGTACATACTCTACTTGGAACACTCTTTTACTATATAACTGAGCCAGTGCTGGGTGTTTTTCATTAAAAGGAAATCTAATTGGAACTGCGACATTTATGTAACCAGCTGTACATCGCTGATGAGTAAACATGACATAAGTGTAAAGCATGTATCATGCTAATTCCTATCAGAAAAGATGATTAATTCTGCAAATGTTAGGCCTACTACTATGTGTGTACTATATGTATGTGTGATTAAGCAGTTATATAGTTAAGGATTTACTAGTGATACATCATTATTTAAAGCTCTTTATACTATTAAATCAAGGGTACACTCGGATACCATAGTCTCTAGTCCACTCAGGAGAATTCGTGGACCCCCTATGTTTTTCTCTATGCAATTATATCTATCCGGATTGATTTTTGGATATAACTTGCTTTTCTATAAATAGCATATATAGTTTTGTAGTTGATTTATAGAAAATTATATTCATAAATTCGTTTCCAGAGATTTGCTTCCATAACTAAAAATAGTTGAAGTCCACGAATTTGTATGAGTGGGCTAGAGACTATGGTATCCGAGTGTACATAAAGGATATGAATTATTATACAAAATCATAAGGTATATTGATCGTTAATATTACCTTTGGATATACTACCACCAGTATACAGTACCTCTATAAGGGTATTTAATTTATTATGGACACTATAATTACCTTTTTCATGCCAAATATAATGTTTACTGTGTACAGTATATTGTTACCTTTATTGTCACTAATAAAACCTCTACTTGTGACCCACCAGGAGGAAGGGGAGCTTGAGCCATTTCTGGTGCCGCTGGTCATAGTCGGGGGCAAGTATGACATCTTCCAGGACCTTGAACCGGAGGGCAAGAAACTCATCTGTCGAGCATTGAGGTGGGAAAGAAAAAGGGAAAGAGTGTGTGTGTGCGTGTGTGTGTGTGCAAGTGTACTATGTATTTAACTATTTGTGTTTACGTATGTGTTTGTTTATGGGTGCGTGTGTGCATTAAAGTCAATGAGTGTGTGTGTGTGTCAAAGAGAGAGAGAGAGAGAGAGAGAGAATGTTTAGTGAGTATATGTGCGAGGTATTGTAGAGTCATTCGGGTACCATTGGTCATTATTGGCGACATGTAAAATTTCCACAATTCATGAACCAAAGTACGAGTAAAAGTGACCGCAAGAGGGAAGAGATACAAAACAAATACCAAAGGGGAATATTCATTTGTATATCTGCCCACTTGAGGTAATTTTTACTTATACGTTATTAAGTAAATGACCATGGACCTTCAATTGGTGGGCAAGAAACTCATCTGTTGGGCTCTCAGGTCAGGTCATTATTAACCCTATCAGTGCAGGCATATTCTCGCTATAATAGGGTTCATTCAGGCACTCCTGATTGCTTAAGCAAGTGCCTTAATTAATTAAATTAAATTTTTGCAGCAAAAGAGAAAAAAAAGAAAAGAAAAGAGCTTTCAAATGACACAAGAACGAGCTCTGTAGCTAGCGGGGTTCACTCGCAGCAGTACTACAGATATCGGCAATATTCACTAATAATTAGCAATGCTCCGCTTCATTTGCCATTTGCAACACTGAATATATCTCCTGAGACCCCACCACAGACCCTCAGTGCCGCGGAAAACGTTCCGGAGAGCAGATGGGGGCCTACCGCGCTCCTGATCACTCGCACCCGTCTCCACAGGCTTTAAATTTCAGGATACTTACAGGACGTACCTGTATGGCAACCACAGTGAAAGGGTTAAGCTCACACTGTATATATTTACCCCTTGAGAATCATGACAAGTTTTGACAGTTTATTCAGGCTATCATTAGACAATTTTATACACCTTAGGAAAGATCTGTGGGAATTAAAACAGTAAAGACTATCTCATTTAACCCTCTGAATTTCATATACCCCCTCCAAATCTGAATAAAATGATCTACTAATAGCCAGTATAAACTGTCAAAATCATAAAAACTCCTCAAGGGGTTAAAAATACCAATTATAACTATTAATAATATTGTTAATCTCTTCCTCTCTCATCATTTGTATGCTTTCCACTCTCTCTTCTTCCTTCCTCTTTCCTTTATCTTTCATGACACTTAATTTTGTCGTCTTTACCCTCTTCTGTGTTAGAGAGAGAGAGAGAGAGTGTGTGTGTGTGTAAGTAATTGGACCCTTTATCACAAAACACAGGTACGTAGCACACACCAATGGGGCGTCATTGCAGTTCTTCTCAGCCAAGGACGCGGGACTGGTCAAGAAAGCTAAAGAACTGCTCAGCCACTATGCCTTCGGAACTACTGAAAGGTAAGACGTTTCTGTACTAGGTGAATGTTATTTTATATATTATAGATTCCTGTCTTCAATCATCTCACTCAGGGTATGTGCTCAGTTACTGATTGACTAACATTAAGCTCGTAGTTGAAAAAATATAACATAAATGCAATAATTACATTGCTGGGGGGATAGCAGAAGAAAGTCATATACCAGATTTGCTGGCATACAAGATGCTCATTTTTCCCCTAAATATAATCTCTGGACACTGAATCTTGCACTCCATCAGTTACTTTTAATGCTGTTGAACCAAAAGCACTCAATAAATGAATGCTTCAGGGGATTGTGCAATATAAATAAGGCCACCAAGTGACTGTCACACGTCACACCAATAAATATCGTGGAACTACCTTTCGATACAATTCTTAAAAGATAACGATGATGATTCTGATTGATGAAATATTCTACTTTCCAATTAAATCCGCCTCCGATTGCATGTCTTCCCCACAGTCGCAGCCTAGCCCAAGATTACAACAAACCTCTGATCATACCCGCCGGCAGTGACAGTCTGTCTGCCATCAGTCCGGGAGAAACTCATGATCTCAATGCCTGGGCTCGGACATACACCACACGTTTCCCTCCGGTTAGCACATGATTTATGTTTCTTGCATTTCATTAATTGAGTTTAGGAGTAAAGTCGGTTGGTGGAGGTAACATAATAATTCTTAATTTGCTATTTGATCTACAACATATTGATTTCTAGTTTAGCTATAATATACGAGGCCAAGTACTCAAAACATTTACAGCACCTTAACTCCCTCTGACCGTCATATCCTAAATGCCGACATCGTAATTCCAACGTTATTACTACTCAAAAACAAGTCATAACTGGGCATTATAAATTATGATAATCTAGTTTTCCTGAATCTGAGAAAGTGATGACATTCTGGACAAGGAATTAGCTATTAATTCATTGGTTTGTTATGCCTCTGAATCGCCTTAACTTATGGCATCTTTGAGCATCCAGGTCATATAAAAATAGGCATAATACTCTACATTCTCCCTTGTATACCAAGTTAAAGGTTAGCTCAACCACCACAGGGCCAAGACACAGAGATGGGCACTGTGGAAATGTACATGTTAGAGTATGCATCAATTGTCCCGTAATAGTAGAAGCGTGCATCTTGATTTGCATTTATAGGTTTCTGTTGTTCCAATGGAGCCAATACACAATTACAAAGCCTTGGTTCAGGTAACTTGAGGAGCACTGTACTTGTTATCTTGTTTATCATAATTAGGTCAAATCAGCCATCAAGGGATAATGACCATCCCCAGGTCCCTGGCTAGGAGGCCGTTCCCAGCAACCTCACCTTTGTTATGAGTTATTATGAGGTATATGATACAATGGCTTTAAAGCATAACAGGACACTATCAACTGTATTCTTAAATCTTAAACCTTCCCATTGTGAACCCTACTCCTTCAAGAATAAAATTATTAATGAACACTCAGTTCCAATCTTCGTTCATTATGGGCAGTTTATGTCCAGTTAAATCTCTGTAACAAGGGCACGCCCTAGCCATGTTAAATCAAAAGAGTGCACAGCGTTAAAAACAGCAAGACACCCACCTATGTCAAAGAATATGGCTCCATGTTCTGTACCAGGCCTGGGGTGCAACATTTGATGCCAACAGGCCGCATTAGGTAACTTAGACAGTAGTTGGACTGTAGAACAATAAAGGCCTGCCACAACATTACCCCACCATGTAATCACTGTGATTGACACTGACAGTGAGCTAAACAGCATTTCAGGAAGACCCAAGTAGAGTAATTCATATTTTTTCACCAACCAACTTTACTTCTAAACTCAATCAATGAAATCAACAAATACATGTGGCACTCCAAGGACTCGAACCTTGGATACCCACACCAAAATTTCACGCATTTATGCATTACGCTATCAAGACAGTTAAAGAATTATGCACAAGCCTACGAAGCAGTTTTGAATCCTGCACATTATTCTGAGCATGTACATACATTCCAACTGTGCTATGGTAGTCTAATGTATAGACGAATGGCAGGAGTAATTAATGGGGCACTTAACCCTAGGGAAGGCCTTATTCAAGCCACTTCAGCCCCAGCAGTGCCATTCCAGGACTTTACTATATTGGATGAATGTTGGTACAGAACTAGCACTATCCACTCATTTAGTCGACATGTATGACACAGTAGAATATGTAAACAAAATAAAGTTGGACTTGTAAGGATGGCATATGACATTAAGGGAACCCACCTCGCTTTTTTTCTCTTTCTCTCCCTCTCTCTTTGGCTTGTATCCATTCGGCCCCATTCAGCCTACTGTTTTAAATAGTTTACCCCCATCCAGGGTCAATATTTTCCTGGCAACCGGCAGCGAGCCGGCATATATATATTTTTTTTGACAGCAAGCTAAATTTGTACATTTTTCTATAGAAAAATTTCTCCGGCAAAGCCAGATTTCTCCATACAATGCTGGCTCGCTATCGCTCGCCAGGAAGAAATCGACACCTGGATGGGGATAAACGTCTTAAAACAGTTGGCTGAATGGGGCCGAATGGATACAAGCCAGGGAAAGAGAGAAAAGGAGAGAAAGATAAAAAAAGCTGGTGACTCCACTTAAAGCATGACTGTCCCTTATCCCCGTCCGCCCCTGACAATGGCACCTCCTTCCTTGACAACAGGAGGAGGGTGGTGAGGGTGCTAATGTGGTGCCAGAGGACCCAGCACGAGACCCAACCTACGCCGAGCCTGATATTGACAATCTACGTACACAGAAGGACGAGGTAGGCTACTCTTATGTTAATATTAAAACCTATGTCAACAGCCTATTGGGTAAAAACCCTTCTAAGGTTAGAGATGAGGCACTGTGATCACTTAAGAAATATACTGAAGAGTAATTATATAAGTCAGTCAGTAGCCAATAAATACTCCCTTAAAGGGGTAGGGAGGATCATCAAGAAACATTAAATTGAAATATTGTTAATTGCAGATACTAATGTACACTCAAGGATATAACTTGAATATTTCTGAGAGACCGTAGAGAATTTAAGGCCAGCATTATTGTCCTAGAGTGTACTTACAGGAATTTTATTACACAATATCTTATTAACCCCTTGAGGATTATGACACATTTTGAGTTAGTTATGGCTATTATTAGAGTATTTTATTCAGATTAGAAAGGGTATGTGGAAGTCAGAGGCTTAATTAAGATAGTATTTACCCTTTTGATGCTCACAGATCCCTACTAAAGCTGGTATCACATGAGAGCTTTTATAGTCAACATTCGATGATCAACATTTTTCTGGCAACATTTCTGGAATATTTTACACTGTTATCGGAAACTAGACTGAGGATAGATGAATTAAGGTGACCGATATATTAAAAATGTTGACCTCATAAGCTGCCAGACCAGTGTTGAGGGTAAATGTTGAGTGAAAAAGCGCTCGTGTGATACCGGCTTAAGTTGTATAAAATAATGTAATGATAGCCAGCATATACTGTCATAATGCGTCATAATCTTCAAGGGGTTAAACTGAAGTACTGTACTGTACAATGTTCTTGTGCGACAAAGTACTTATTTAGCCCCAGAACCTCTGTATCTACCGTAATGAAATACTTGGTTACAAACACTATAGACTTTCTTTCCAGCTGGAGGTAAACTTGATCCCTTGGCTGTAGATTTCTCGATACTTAACCCCTTCTATACCGAGTTGTCCTTGTCATTATCTATCTATTGCCTGACGCTGTGATCCCCGAAGGGGTGGCCACGAACGAACCGCCCCCATGCACCTCTGTCCCCAGTCAGTCGACGCCCCTCCCCCCAACCAGCACCGCCTTCGTTCATGTAGTTCCTCACTCCATCCTTCCACCTCATATTCGGTCTACCTCTCCCCCTCTGTCCCTCCACCTCGCTCTCGTACACCCTCTTAGTCATTCTCTCGCTTTCCATACGTTCCATATGGCCGAACCATCTCAAGTTGTTCCTTTTCACACTTTCCAGCACATCTACCTCCACACCACACCTCCTTCTTACTTCCTCATTAGTCTGTCTATCCCTCCATGTAACTCCGCACGCACTCCTTAAGTAATTCATTTCCACTGCTCTCACTCTTGGTCTGAGTCTCTCAACCAACGTCCATGCTTCGCTTCCGTAAGTCAGTGTCGGGATTACCACACTGTCGTGCAAGGACTTCTTCACTTCCATACTGACCACCCTATTTCTTGTTACTGCTTTTAGCGTTCCTACAACCCTCTTCCCCTGTTGTATCCTCTCCCGCACCTCTTCATCCATAGTCCCATCTTTACTCAACACACTGCCCAGATACTTAAAAGAGTTGACGATCTCCATAGCCTGACCGTTCAGCTTCACCTCACACTCTGTGACTTCACCCCTTTCGAAGACCATAACCTTGCTCTTCCCCGTATTTACCTTCAAATTCCGTTTTTCGCACACTGTTCCAAACTCATTTACCAGACCCTGCAACTCCCATTCATTATCACTCATCAGAACTGTATCATCCGCAAACAGCAGTATAGGTAGCTTCCACTCAATTCCCTCCCTTTTCAGCGATACACCAACATCCACTGCTCTTGATAGTATTTCTTTCATAACTCCATCCATATATACAGTAAACAACCACGGGGACATCACACACCCCTGTTTCAAACCAACATTCAGGTCAAAGAACTCGCTCTGCTCACTCTCCACACGTACTGCCGCCTTTGCACCCTCATACATGCTCTTCACTACTTTCAGCAACTTGCCCTCTACTCCGTATATTCTAAGTACTTTCCACAAACCTTCTCTATCCACTCTGTCATAGGCATATTCCTCGGTGGTTACCACACACTCCTCTTTCCCCTTTGCCCTTATATAGGGGGATTATTATGCCAGTCTTCCAGTCATCGGGTGCACTCCCCTTCTCCCATGCTAGTTTGCACATTTTCCATACCCATTCTATCACTATCTCACCACCATACCTCAACATTTCCCCACACACTCCATCTGTTCCTGGTGCTTTCCCCAACTTCACTCTTTTCATGGCTTCCCACACTTCTGACCTCCTGATCCCCACCTCCTCCTCCACTACTTGTCATTATAATCTGGATATTATTAGACAATTTTATCCAGCTTCGGGAGGACGTGTAGCAATTATTAGGCTTAACACTATCTAGATTATCCATTTTAATTACCACTGTTTACTCCTAAGCTGCATTAAATAGAAAAATTCAGCTGGAATAACACAACATACATTCTCGGTAAGGAAGGGGTTAATGCAAATATATGAAACTGATATGTCTGTCTCATAATATATGAAACTGATATGTCTGTCTCATAATATATGAAACTGATATGTCTGTCTCATAATATATGAAACTGATATGTCTGTCTCATAATATATGAAACTGATATGTCTGTCTCATAATAAACAACATTATTCGGTGAGGGCTGGTCCCATCCAATGTGAGGTTTGGCATTCTTTACCCAACCTTAGCCATTTTTGTGTGTCTCTTTTACTGTCCTACTTTTTGGGTTTGGCATCCTCTACCCAACCTTAGCCATTTCTGTCTGTCTCTTTTACTGTCCTACTTTTCCTTTTGGGTGTAGGGGGCTAGGAATCCTCCTCCTCTTGTAAAATTCACCTACTAGACGAGACAGAGAAAGGGACGAGAGAATACTAAAGTGGTCCCGGACCAAGTCCCGGGCCGAGTCAGCCACCCCCAGCTATGGGGTGTGTGCCTGAGTACAGTATATACATACATTCGGTACAAAATATTAATAATTTCATATCATCACCAACCCACCAATTAACTTACAAATAATCCTAATTATGAAATTAATGAAACAATGAATAAATGTGGTACTCCGTGAATTCAAACCTAGGATACTCTCACCAAAATTCCGCGCACTCAATAGCCAAGTAATCAAAATGGCGACATGGAAATTTACCGTCAGCTGGCAACAGAGTATAGATACCGTTATTTACATTACTGACCCACTAACTGAACGGTTTGTCCCACAGGAGTTGGAGAGGATCAGACGAGAGGTGGGGAGGAACTCGGCACGCTGGGAAGGAATTGAACTCGCTTAAAGGGGAGGTATTTGTTTTTTATGGACCCCATTCTCCCTCGTCTTTAGCCCCTTTAGTGATGAGATTGTAAGACGTTAGCCCCAGTAGTTTGGCAATTTTAAGATCTTTCACCCAATTTTCTTTGTCAATTTTAAGACCTTTCGTGCCAATTAGGTGTCGATTATTTCTTGGTAAACGATAGCGGGCCTACAATTTAGGAGGAACCGGCCTTTGGCCGAGAAATTTTTCTACTGAAAAGTGTACAAATTCAAATCAAAGGAGGATCTTGGGGGTGTTTCTGTTTAAGCTTGATAGAGGTCTTGGGAGCAAATGGAGGAAAACAAAATATATATATAATAATAATAATAAATGAATAAATATAATAAATAAAAACCAACCCTTTAACAGTAACTCTTCATCAAATCAACTTATCAATCATAACAATTCACACTCGTATATTCATACCGGTTAAACTTCTTCTTAACCCTTTGAGGATCATGGTGCGTTTTGCCAGTATTTCTGGCTATTATTAGACAATTTTATTTAGATTACGAAGAACTTGTGGGAGCTAAAGAGGTAAATGAGATAGTATTTACCCTTTTTGATGCCCACAGATCATTTCTAAGATATATAAAATCATTTAATGATAGCCAAAATATATTGTCAAATTGTGTCAAAATACTCACATGGTTAATTTCATAAAGTTTGGCAAACATATTATATCTTTCACTTTTTAATTATATCTGTTAACATGGAAAATAAAACTTATATCGTTATACGGTATATACATTGACCTTATTCAGGTTAATTATTTTTAATGGGTGGATTGTGTTCGTTTATTTCAAAATTTTATTTTAGTAAGCGTTATTTCCACATAGCGATTTTGATAAGTTATTTTACCTTTATCTTGTATCGTCCTAGTTTTGGTTTCTTTAGTTTCCAAGTTTTACATCTTAATTAAATTAATAAATTGTATGGTGGGCTGGGTGTATCAAAGAGAGGGTTGGTGTCCTTTACATGCTCCGGGCAGCCCTGGCCAGAGCTGCCTCACTTGTCATTTTTTTTTTCCCCCCCCACTAGACACCAAATTCCTTAGAAGGGGTGGCCATGGTTATTAGGCATTAGTCACAAATCGCTAGGTCAAGTTGCCCGGGCTTGACATCTACCAATAACATTTTGACAGTGTGGCCTCGATCCGCCAACCATTTGATCAGCAGCCGGCGCTTTA
Organism: Paralithodes platypus; assembly: GCA_032716605.1. NCBI lineage: Eukaryota > Metazoa > Arthropoda > Malacostraca > Decapoda > Lithodidae > Paralithodes > Paralithodes platypus. The sequence continues at coordinate 33,992,866 of CM064522.1, read as the reverse complement.
CTGTCTATGCCATGGCTCATGCTTTTATTCAAGATCAAACCTGAAAATGAATGGAAATCTGGTACCCGGCTGGGTGGCACAGTCAATAAGACGGGAAACTGGGAAACCAATTCCACTGATGTGGGTTTGAGTCCAAGCAAGAGATATGCCATACAATCCTGCTTTTTCCAATGGTTGTTGTTGTTGTTGTTCCTCAGGCTGCCTGGCCGAACAGCCCCAAGGCCCCAAGCAAGGCCAAGGCCATAACCGAGCGCCCCCACAGAACCCTCCCTGCCTACCACAATAAAGCCTGGGTGACTGAAGCCACTCCATGGCGGGGAGCTGAGGAGGGTGCGATGGTAATACAGAGCACTACAGTTTAAAATAACATGGTCAACTTGAACCTACAAAATCACTTAGGGAAATCAATATAACCTTTTGCATTTCTTGATGGTTTATTAAAGTATAAATATGTACAGAGTATAAAACTTAACCTAGTACAGTACAGTATAAGGAAGAAAATGTAGATTGGTTAAGGGGAGGTAGGTCGTTTTTCTGGTCACTTTTCTCCCTCGTGTTGATCCCCATTTGTTTTGAGATTATAAGTCATTCGGCCCATTAGTATTGCGATTTTAACACAATTTGCCCCATTTCGTTGTCAATTTTAAGACCTTTCGTGCCATTTAGGTGTAAAAATTTTCCCGGCGAGTGAAAGCGAGCCTGAAATTTTAAGAGGACTCGGCCTTCGGCCAGGACATTTTTCTACCGAAAAATGTACAGATTTATCTTGAAGGGGGATCTAGGGGGTGTTTTTATAAGCTTGATGGAGGTCTAGCGAGGAAACCAAGAAATATAGGAATAAATGAATTAATAGACAAAAAAAACAGCCCATCTCCCCTCAATGTGAATCCCCTTGGCCCTAAAGCATGTGGCAAGTAACACCCTGGGCTCAGATTAATAACTAGTATGACCTAAGATCTATCAACAAAATTTAAAATTTATTTTGTTTTCTATTTATTTATTTTTGTTTTATATTCATTTATTTTTATTTTTGAATTTATTTATTTCTTTTTCTTTTTATTATTTTACAAGTGTGAACAAATTATCCCCTAAGGTGTTAACCCTTACAGTACCAGTGCCGTTCCATTATTAACTATATTCGGGCTACTATTAGACCATTTTATTCAGCTTAAAAAAGATCTCCAGCAATTTAATGGCTTTGAACTATCTCACTTAACTCTTTTACAACCACAGATCCTTCTTAAACTGTACAACATTTTCTAAATAGAGCTAGAATTCAATATAAAGACCGGTACAGAAGGGGTTAATCCTTACTTATCTCCACTCTTTTAACCTCTACTGTACCATAGGGTACTACCATAAATGTACACCCCCAGTCCCCAGCACTGTGGCCAATATGGCTTCAGAGGCAAGATATAACAAACTCCCACCTCAAAAGATGGAGAAATACTGCCTCTCCCAGCCTGGGGGGGGGGCTTGGATATAAGCTGATAAGTGTTGCCAAGGTCTTAGAGCAGTGCTTAAATGTTGTAATACCAGGCACTGCCTCATATTGGCAGTTACAAGGATCTTATATTACTGACGGATGGCAGTCATCGCTGGGACTGGGAGAGTGATTTATCTATTGACGGCTCTCTGCCGTCGCTGGGATTGTATGGGTTAAGGTCAATTTGGTTAGTATTATAGTTCATATTAGTAGGTAAATCTGGCCCTAGGTCAAGTATTCCCCAAACCTCTGGAAGATCTTGCAGTAGCATAGCAATCATATTTACACTCACTATATTTTGAACAACTCAACCTAATCTATCCAAACTGAACCTAATAAGACAAGATTAACTTAAGTTATCAGTAGGTGAAATATGGTTAGCTTATGGTATGGTATGATATGGAAGAATAGGTGAGATGCGATTTAAGCTGGTATCACACGAGCGCTTTTTCCCAAAACATTTATCTTCAACATTGTCTGGCAACTTATGAAGTCAACATTTAATATATTTCGGCTACCTATATTCATCCATCATCGATCTAGTTTCTGATACCAGTGTAAAATATTCCAGAAATGTTGCCAGAAAAATGTTGTTTATCGAATGTTGACTATTAACCCTCCAGCCCCGGCTATTGTATTTATAATTTCCCCGAAACCCGGGGGTTTTGGCCGAAAAACGTCCACGCCTAGGCTACCGTATCTTTGTTATTTTGACTGCTTCCGCATTCCCGCACATCCCCAAGCGTAGATGTGTTTCGTACCTGTAGAATGGCGTTGAGTAGAGCTCTCTAAGTCAACTGGTTCAGTTGTGATGACGATTTCCGTGGAGAGAACTTTGTGGCGATGTCAGCCATATGAGCCACTTTTCACTACTAAAACAACAACATACAGTCGCACACAAACAAACGACGCCTCTCCTTCTTGTGTTCGGAGGTGCGCGGCGTCGGGCATACCGGCTGTGTTTATATGCGTCGGACGGACGGCTTTCAAAACAAGCTTACAGGCTTTCAAGCTGCCGGAGCCTCAGAGCCCAACCGGGTCTGATGGGTTAAAGCTCTCGTGTGATACCGACTTAAGGGTAGGTAAGGATTGGCAAGATGAGATGAAGGCTAGGTGAGATTAGCTTATGCTAAGGTTAGGACCATTAGTTTACGAAGATTAAAGATTAGGTCAAGTTAACTCTATTGATCTATCAACCTATCTATCTAATTATCCATATCTCTTCCTCCCCCCCAATACATACATGTACACTTGAATACACACGTGTAATATAGGCCTATATATACATACATAGGCTACATATACAGTACATATATATATATAGTGTATATACAGTATACACATACATACCGTACAGAGAGAGAGAGAGAGAGCTAGACAGACACAGTAATTATGATAATAAGAGGAAAATGGTGAAGTGATACTACAATGCCTAGAGGAAGCATGGGTATATAACTAATATTCTTATCATGTACTGTATTCATTACAACAAATCAGATTATCTGTCCCCCCCTGACCTATCACAGCTCAAAATTAATATGACATGAGTAACTGAGTTGATAATTCTAGAATCTGGGAAAAGTAAAATAATCAAATAGGTATGGACATTTTCAGACCTATTATTGCAGCCGTGCCCGAGTTACAAGAGGCCAGGGATCACAATTCCTAAACTCGTTATAATGAACAGACTAGTATAGGGCCGGATGCTGAACAAGGTTGACGGGGCATTATGTAGGACTGATATTTCATTGCCCACAAGTTTAAGCATTATTCTTGCCATCTCTCTTCCATGTTTGTTTTCTTGTTTTTTTTCATTCTCTCTCCGTGTCTCACTCTTTCTATCGGTCTGTTTTTTACCTCCGCCCAGGAAGTTGAAGGTTATGTTTTTGCCTCCGTTTGTCTTTCTGTCTGTCTGTTTTTTATGTTTGTAAACAAGATATCTCAAAAGTTATGAACCGATGGTCACAAAATTTGGTGGGCAGATAGGATATGTGCCGAGGAAAAAGTTATTCCATTTAGGAGGCGATCGGTAGAGCGCATACATCCGCCAGGTACGCACTCTCTCAAGTGCTCCTCTAGTTATATCTGTCACAGTCTGAAAAGTTGGTAGTCTGTCTGAGGGCATTGATAAGACCGGTACCGGTAGTAATAAAGTACAGTGTATGGGACACCCAAATATCAATGGTAGAATCAAAGCCTAAATTCATGAATGAAAAATTAGCCGTACATGTGTGTATGTGTGACTGTGAGTTACCAGTATTTGTCTGTCTTTCCTTAACCTGACAAGCGCGATATAGACCTAGGGGCTAGGGTAGTTATTTGTGCATTTCTAGCCTTGGATTCTGACAGAATTCGTTATATTATGTTCTATCCAACAACCAACTCTACTCCTAAAATCGATTAATGAAATATTACAACCACATGTGGCAGTCCGTGGATTCGAACCCAGGACGCTCACACCGAAAATCAACACCTTATGCATTGCGTACGAAGACAGTTAAAGAATGGTGGACACTGCCTACGATTTATTATGCAACTTCGAATCCTATTTACAATATAGAGCATTATTTGTTTTCGGTATGCTTTTATTTTACATATATCATGTATATATGAACCTTTAAGAGTGCTAAAATAAGTTGGAAAAGCATTTGGGTGGTGAAAAACGAAGATATTGGCCACCCGGTCATAATCTCAGGCGAGAGAGAGCCACAGGCAACCCTCCCCTCTCGCTGTCTGTGAGGTAACTGAGACGAGCGGGGCGGTGTGGGCCGGTGTCTGGGTGTTACATAACGATCTTTTATGCAACCCACTTGTGCTACATTATCGCGGGAGAGAAAAATAACCGATAAATGATGATAATAAGAGGAAAAATAGCTGATAATTGAGGAGGGGAGGGAGGGGGGAATAAGGTAGGGGAGGGAGGGGGGAATAAGGTAGGGGAGGGGGGGTGGGTGAGAAACACATGGATGAGTACTGGAGGGGAATTATCTCACCTAGAGACAAATTCCTTTGTTTTGATAGGCCCTTTTTTTATGGTCTTGCTTCCGTGAGGCCTATCGCGTTTCCTATAGGAAGCCTTCCATGAGGCCCATCGCGCTTAAGGGGTTAAACTTGGTACAGCATAAAAAATGGGAGGGGAAAGTGATATATTTTCAAGAAATACAAGCACTTTTGAGCATCTTGCCATAAATCTGGATCTTATACGAGTTGCTTTGAGAAAAAAAGTAGTTTAAAAAATAAAAATAAAAACAGATTCATGCAAGAGAAAATGATTGATTGAGCCTAATGATTGATTGAGCCTAATGATTGATTGAGCCTAATCATATAATAAGTATACAGTAACTCCTCACTTAAGTTGTAGTAACGTTCCTCAAAACTGACACATTGACTGAAACAACTAACTCAAGCTATTATTTGTTGTCATTTGTTTTGAACTATTTTTTGTCTTATTTACAACTAAATAATGAAGCATAATAACTTTAAGTGAATTATGTTCCTTAACCCTTAATTAGCGGCTCACCACATAAGTCGAGTTAAATAAAGCTGGACTATGTGGCGGCGCTCGACATAACTCGAGTGGCAATTTCAGCACGTAATGTTGCTGAGAGAGAGAGACAAGTGGTGGCAGGAGAGTAGCGAGCGTATGACTACTCCAGACCACCGCGGCGAACATACTGACACGAATCCCAGCTCCCTCCTCCCTCTCTCACTCGCTATATAAGGAATTGTATCGGGAAAGTGGCTAATTACATGCTTTTTGCACTCGCATTGCACGGTTATTGCAAGAAAACTAGCCATCATAAAAGGATCGTTATGGTGTCATTCGAAAGCTCTGTTTATGCCCTTTCAGGGATAGGTACTTGTTTTACGTTCTGGGTCTTATTTAGGCATGAAAATGATCACGTAAACAGCCCTATTTTGGCTAAAAACACCCCGCTGGGCGGTACATATAAATAAACCGCATAGGCCGCTCGTAAGGTGTTAATTAAAGAACAGTGTAATTAAAATGTAAGAATGCAAACTAAACAAACCAAAATGAGGACGAGATAATATATAATAACGAGATAAGGCAAAAGAACTAATCAAAATCGCTATGTGGAAATAACAGTTAAGCAAAATAAAAAGACATTAAGTGAGGAGTACCCGTACAAGGTACAGGTATTACAATTATTCAGACCTTAGCAAGCATATTGATATTGCAACCTGTATCTATTATCAATTTTTTTCTTTTCTGGACCTCCTTCTCCCTCATGTTTAGCACCATAAGTTTTGAAGTTTTAAGAGATTTGCCCCATAGTATGGCAATGTTCAGACCCTTCTTTCGCCCCAATTCTTTGTAACTATTCAGACCTTTCATGCCATTTAGGTGTCAATTTTTTGCAAGCCTACAATTTAGGAGGAACTGGCCTTCGGCTGGTGCATTTTTCGATAAATAAATGTCCCCGCCACAGGTCGATTTCTTCCAAGTTACAGGCTTGCTATCGCTCGCCCAGAAAAAAATTGACACCTGAATGGTGTGACGCGTTTTATCATCGCCAAACTAATGAGGTGAAACGTGTTAATATCTCCAAAATAATGGAGCGAAACAGGGGAGGTCCAAAAAAAGATCCCCCTCGGACCAAGTATCTCACCTTGGAAAGCAATATCCAAGCAACACTTTTATTGCGGGGATTGTATCAAGCTTGACAAAAAACTAATAATTTGTTTTAATAAATGATAAGATATATAAAGCAAATAGGCCTATAAATATTTTGATTTAACTAAAGAAAGCTTAGACCTCGGCTCGAGATATGTTCCTGTGTTAATGTCACTTAATCAGAGCTTTCAATAACATTTATATTTTAATGATTACATAATTTACTCAACCATTCATATTGCTTATCCCTCTCACTGCAGCCATGTGGTGATGGGCTGGTCTATCAAAGTGAGAGTTAAGCAATCTCTGCCATACCCATAGCATACTCTGACTGTTCCTTTTACTTATATATTTTCTAGATCTCAAGTGACGGCGTCTCTTCCGTGGATTGACCTCCCTACTGCCAACCTAGAGGTTGGCAGATTGGGAGCGAAAGCGTCACAACTCTTTTTTCCCTTTGCCCCTCAACTTTCCCTTCATAATTGCTGAGGGGCAAAGGGCCTTGGGTGGGGCTTTGGTTTCCTGGGCATTTCCGCACCCTCCTCAGCTCCTTACCTTGGAGTGGCTTCAGTCACCTGGGCTTAAATTAGTGGTAAGCAGGGAGGGTTTTGTGGGGCGTTCGGTTATGGCCTTCGCCTTGCTCGGGACCTAGGGGCTGCTCGGCCAGACAGCCTGGGGAACAGCAACAACAACTGCAGCCATGATATTTATAGATCTATCTATCTATCTATCTATCTGCTCAGGCCCAATCCTCACTTTTCCTATTTTTAATTTTTATTTTCCTCTATTTTTTTATTATTATTATTATTATTATTATTTTTGTTTTTTTCTTGGGGGTGGCCAACTCAAGACAGAGCAAGAACAGGAAAACACAAAACAACGAACAAACACAGACAAAACACAACATTCACACACATCTAGGTCACCCAGGAGATTACCCAGAGACCAGGGTCACCAAGGTCGCTCCAGCACTCCCCCGGCGAGGCTCCGATCTCAGCAGGCAGACATGCAGCGGAGCCAAAGCCACAAGCCCGCCCACCACACTTCCAGGCGCACCCTTCATATTAATAGGCTCCCCGGGCCAGGCGCCTGATGGACTATTATCTAGTCCAACTTGCACCCGACCCCTTCCCCCAAATGACCACGTGTTCACTCAACTATTCACAAGCAGTCTCCATTCATTCCTGTTTATTACCACTTCCATTGCCTGATCTATAGTCATTCCTCTATCATCCAAAGCTTGTCTTACACAGTTTCTCCATCTCAATGGGGGTCTTCCTGCCCTTCTATCTGACTCATATATTCTCTTTGTAGTTACAAACAAAATATACCAGAATAATTAGTTACTATAGAACTGATGTATTCCACATTACCCGGTGGCCTTTAAATTTTCACGCCACGCCTATCGAGGGGGGGGGTTGTTAATTTTGTGTTGTTCACCTATCCATATCTCCGCAATGGAACGGCCTAACTTAGGGCAATAATGTGTCAAATTGTAGCACTCACAGTTGTCTTGGAAATGGTGAACAATAGAACAACCTACAGTACATCAAGTATGGTAGTTCTTGTAAAGTGTCATATTGGAGAGAGCCGTTTTGGCCCGATATTGCTGACATTGTCAAGGGAGCGTTCTAACGTTTGCCCGGCATACGACTTCAGCTGGTAAACACTTGTTGTTGTTTTTTTAATACAGTAGTTTAACCCGACCACCAATGTAACCATTCTTATGTTATTTTACACTGTTTGCGTGCTTGGATTCAGAGGCTTAGGAATTTATTAATTGGCTGTACTTGTGTGACCATAGTAGACAACATACCGAAGTGAGTGGGGTTTGTTTGATGTTGCGAGTACCGTCCACCTCACACACATAGCCGGTATTAATAGCGCCTTAAATAGCTCCATCCTTTTAAAAGGACGGCCGGGTGGGAGGAGTTTCCAAAAACAGTGGCAAAGATCCCAGGAATGTTGCCAGCATAATGTTGATGATTGAAAGTTGATCATAAAAGCTGGTGGGGTTTTCTGGACCTCCTTCTCCCTTATGTTTAGCCCCATTAGTTTTGAGATTTTAAGATGTTCGCCCTATTAGTTTGGCAATTTTAAGACCTTTCGCCCACTTTTTTTGCCATAGACTAAAAACCTTTCATGCAATTTAGCTGACAATATTTCCTGGCGAACGAAAGCGAGCCTGTAGTTTAGGAGGAATCGGCCTTTGGTTGGGACGTTTTTCTACTGAAAAATGTACAATTATATCTTGAAGGGGTGGGGGGGTGTCTTGGAGAGATCTATGGAGCAAAAACAAAAAATCTATCAATGGCACTTTTCTGACATAATTTACTGGATGATCTAATTTATTAATTTCACTCTCCACACCAAACTCCTCCCAATGAAATTAATTAAAGCATGTGATCCTACCAGGATAGTAGATGTCCCACGATTGTTGGCATTTAAAGAAGTATCCATGGCACTTTCCAAAGACAATGAAGTGAACTACAACTGTTACTCACTCACTCCCTTGGCTCACTCGGGCGTTCCATCCTTGTTCAGTCGAGTCATTATCTGAAAAGTCATGATTATATTAGTAGGTAGTCCAGCTTATAAAGTGTAAAAACAATAAAATTAATACCAACACAATATGAGAGAGAGAGAGGAGAGAGAGTGTGTGTGTGTGTGTGTGTGTGTGTGTGTGTGAGAATAAATGATAGCGTAATGCATAAATACACAGAATTTCGGTGTGAGTATCCTAGGTTCGAGTCCTTGAAGTGCCACATGTATTTGTTGATTTCATTAATTGAGCTTAGAAGTCAAGTTGGTTGGTGAAAAAATATGAATTATATTAATAGGTCCATATTATAAATTAAAATGTAAAACTTGCAAACTAAACAAAGCAAAGCTGGGATAAAGACAATATAAAGGCAAAATAACTACGGTAATCAAAATCGCTATGTGGAAACCGGTTACTAAAATAAAATTTATAAACTGTAAAAACAATAATGAATGATAACATGAGAGAGAAAGAGAGTGTGAGTGAAAGTGTGTGAGTGTGAGAGACTGAATTTAACTCACCGATGATAGCTTCCCTAAACTGTTTGGCGACAGCTGCGACAGTTGACTGATGATGGAGTTCAACTGAGGCTCACTGTTCTGTTGTTGTTGTTGCTGTGCTTGAGGCTTCTTGACTTGCTCCTGCTGTTGCGATCCCAGTCCCTGTTTTCCTGTAATAAGCTGTCCCTTGGCCCCCTGCTGTTCACCCATTTGTGTTCTTGCCACCTGCTGTCCTTTAACTCCTTGTTCCCCAGAATTAGTGTCTCCCCCTTCAGTCCACCTTTGTGCTGTGAGATAGGGATGCCGCAGCAGTTCGTCTATACTGGGTCGATCCTTGGGGCTGTACTTGAGACACAGCTGCAATACTTCCAACAGCTGACGATCTGGGATGTCCGGGAAGGGTATGCGCTCCACCTCCCGCTGACTGGAGATGGCTCGCAACTTGTCCATGGGGCTGAGGATGTGTTGGAAGGGGGTGTGCCCGTACACTAGGTTGTACAGGATACAACCCAACGACCACACGTCAGATTTTACACCGATCTGTCAAGAGAAAAGTTTAGATATATTTTATGTAATGCCAAAAACATACCATTAATATAATATATTTATACTAAATGTATTATTCTCTGTTAACTTTTACGTTTGTGGGTAGTTTTGTCATCAAGATCACATATTAATTGGACCAGCATATATAAATTGATTAGTCTTCCCTACAAATATACTTTCTATAGGACTATCACACAAATATACTGTAATGACAACTGCATGTAAACCAACTGACCTAATCTGAGCTCTAGGAAGTAAGGTAGAAATTCACAAAAAATAGAATTGTAAACGTAACCAACCAAAGCTATATACGAGATACGAACCTTGATGGTGCTGGGTGCAAGACCACGGTTTCTCATGTCAGGTAAAGACTCGGGACTCATGTAGTTGAATGTGCCAGCCTGTAGTGGAGAGACAAAAACTTTTAGCATTTTTACACACGTAAAGAGAATATGTGAGTATTATAATGTAAAACTTGCAAAATAAACATAAAATATGTGAGTCAGATACAAGGGGAGATAGAAAGGCAAGAAGACCCCCATTGAGATGGAGAGACTGTGTAAGACAAGCTTTGGATGATAGAGGAATGACTATAGATCAGGCAAGAGAAGTAGTAATAAACAGGAATGAATGGAGAATGCTAGTGAATAGATAAGTGAACAGTGAACATGTGGTAATTTGGGGGAAGGGGTCGGGCGAAAGTTGGACTAGATAATAGTCCATCAGGCGCCTGGCCCGGGGAGACGATTAATATGCAGGGTGCGCCTGGAAGTGTGGTGGGCAGGCTTGTGCTGGTAGGGCTTCGCTGCATGTCTGCCAGCCAAGATCGGAACCTCTCCGGGTGGTTGGGGGCCGGGGGAGTGCTGGAGGGACCTTGGTGATCCTGGTCTCTGGGTCTTCTCCTGGATGACATAGATGTGTGTGAATTTGTGTGTTTGTTGTTTTCTGTTGTCCCTATTCTTGCTCTCTCTTGAGTCCCCCCCCCCCAAAAAAAAAAAATAGGAAAAGTGGGGATTGGGCCTGAGTAAATAGATAGATAGATAGACACACGTTTTGAAAGGAAGAATGATCAGTAATTAGAAACATACAAGAACTCCTAAAAACTGAGTGATCCATAACAAGTAGGGTTTCAGTCTCCTGTCCTAATGGTGAAAAAGTGAACGTACTGCTTCCAACACGATTACGAAAACCAGACTTGGACAGTACACTATGAGGATTAATCCAAACTAAGAGCTGTAGAAATGCTTATGTTGTTGTTGTTGTTGTTCCCCAAGCTGCCTGGCCGAACAGCCCCAAGGCCCCGAGCAAGGCCAAGGCCATAACCGAGTGCCCCCACAGAACCCTCCCTGCTGACCACAATAAAGCCTGGGTGACCGAAGCCCCTGGGTGACCGAAGCCACTGCATGGCGGGGAACTGAGGAAGTTGCGGAAACGCCCGGGAAACCAAAGCCACACCCTGGGCCCTGTGCCCCTCAGCAATTATCAAGAGAAAGTTGAGGGGCAAAGGAAAAATGTGACACTTTGGCTTTCAATCTTGGTAGATTGGGAGGTCAATCCACGGAAGAGGCGCCGTCACTTGAGATCTAGAAAATATATAAGTAAAAGGAACAGTCAGAGTAAGCTATGGGTATGGCAGAGATCGCTCAGTTCTCACTCTGATAGACCAGCCCATCACCACATGACTAGAACCCATTCTTCTCAGCATCAGCTAGGAAAGGCCCTAGAAAGCCGCCTTTGGCGGGGGGATAGCTCCCCTATTTCAATCCCTTTCGGGGTTGGGCACCCGCCCAGAAATGCTTATAATGTAGGGTGGCTAACCTGAGTGTCTTTGGTGATGCTGGTCATGTCCGGTTGTATTGATGAAGCAATACCAAAGTCAATGAGCTTCACTGTTTCATTCACCAGCAGGAAGTTGGCCGGCTTCAGGTCTGAGTGGATGATAGCGATACCTGTGGAGAGAGGATATTAAAATGTAAAACTTTCAAAATAAACAAACCAAAACTAGGACGAGACAATATTAACCCCTTCAGACTCGTATGATGCAGAGGTTGCCAGATTAGCAATAAGAAATAGAGTTCTCTCACTCTTATAATTACCTCTCCAAAATTAGTTTTCTGCCCACAGCTAACTCAAGACAACTGCAAAGGTTGAAGTAACTAAACTAAAGGTTTGTAAATACCCCTGATGGTAATAAAGGCTTTAAAGTATCCCTAATAGGTTCAAAATTGCGTCATATGTCGGAGAGGGTTAATGCAAAAGAACTTTAACCCTTCCTACCCAGGCTGTCTTACCCAATGACGGTCGCCCCTACCCGGGCGAAATGGCTGAAAAACGTCTAGGCCTAGGCTACCGTATTTATGTTTATTTTCACTGCTAGAACTTTCCCACTCATCTATAATCGTAGTGCGGTTTTCAATCTGTATTTTGGCGTTGAGTAGAGCTCTGTAAGTCAACTGGTTCAGTTGTGATGACGATTTCAGTGGAGCCAATATTGCAGAGATGTTGCCAATATGGGGGCTTTTCAGACACTAATTTCGTCTGACGTCAGAACAATAACATTGAAGTCTTCTCCTTCTTGTTTTCGGAGGTGCGGTGACGCAACGCTTGGGTTTGTTGACATACGTCGTACGCACAGCGTTCAGACCAAGCTTAATTAGGCTATTAAGCTGCTGCCTTAGGTAAGGCATACCGGGTAGCGGCCCTTCTTTCGAGCTGTCCTTACCTAAGGCAGACCGGGTAGGAAGGGTTAATCAAAATCACTAGCAAAATAAAAAATAAATTGAAATAAAAGAACAATCATCACAGTTATTTTTTAAACTAATAAATAATGAACGAGGGGCAGCGCGCTCCTCGGTGCCGCTAGAAGTGTGGCGAACACATCACAAGGTATCACAAGGTAAGATGTTACTATCTTTATATTTTCAGCTGACGGTAAAATGTCATGTCTTTGTCTTGATTTCTCAGCTATTACAAAGATTTTGTACCGAAATCTGCTGTCATTTATGAAAGCTTGGCATTAATATGACGTAGATATATATTAGTTTCATATTTCTCCATTAAGTATCGGGAAATTTGCTGCCAAGATAAGAAGTTTACTATCAGCTAGAAAAAATAACTATATAACACACAGTGATACATACACACACACACGCACACAAAGGAGTCAACCTATATATAAGCTCATTGTCACCGAACATATATACATTTACAGATAGCACAGTTATTTTTGTAAACCAATAAACTAATTTTTTTTTTTTTTTTTTTTTTTTTTAAGAGACAATGAACGGAGGAAGGAAAAACACAGATAAAACAAAAAGGTCCATGTGCCTAAAGGCATCCTCCATTCATAAAATGTTTGTAACAACTGGATTTAAACATTTGTTGATTGTAAGTTTGTGGAAAGCAATTCGAGGGAAGTGAATTCCAAAGAGTAGTAGCTCTGGGGATAAATGAATTCTGATAAGCAGAAGTTCTGCATTGTGGAGGAGAAAGTGTAAATTCATGGGCGCTCTCAGCTGCCCTAGTTCTACGGGGAAAGATGTGGAGAGGCGGCACAATTGAAGCAAGTTCCTCGGAACAATTGCTGTGAAAATATCTGTAGAATATTTAATGAGTGTATATTTAATAATATAATGAGTGTTACTATCTTTATAATGAGCATGTTACTATCTTTATACTATTATAATGTAAAACTTGCAAACTAACAAACCAAAACAGGGACGACACAACATAAAGGCAAAAGAACTCGTAAAAATCGCTATGTGGAAATAAGTAACACCCCGTTCTTAACATTAATCATCAATTCTCCCTACCAACAATTCCTTTGAGACCTCTGGTGGACGTTTCTGAACTAGCGCCAGAGCTACGACTGTAGACATCACTATACCCAACACCTAGGATAGTGAGTGCTGTACTTTTGGTTTGTTTAGTTTGCAAGTTTTACATTTTAATGTACAGTTTATCTCAATATTTGTGTGATTCTACAAGTTTTTATTATACAGTATACGACTACACTAAGTGCTTATATAGTATAGTAATAAAGGGAAAGTCCATATGCAGCTGATAATGACTACAACCATAATTATAAGCTGATTAATTATAACAAAATTGGCGGGAAAATACCTGCTGACTTTGTATAGTAATTATACGTTATTTATTAATTTGGGTGATTTTAAGATATATAAAACAAAGGTATGCATAGACAGAGATGGAGATCGTCAACTCTTTCAAGTATCTGGGCAGTGTGTTGAGTAAAGATGGGACTATGGATGAAGAGGTGCGGGAGAGGATACAACAGGGGAAGAGGGTTGTAGGAACGCTAAAAGCAGTAACAAGAAATAGGGTGGTCAGTATGGAAGTGAAGAAGTCCTTGCATGACAGTGTGGTAATCCCGACACTGACTTACGGAAGCGAAGCATGGACGTTGGTTGAGAGACTCAGACCAAGAGTGAGAGCAGTGGAAATGAATTACTTAAGGAGGGCGTGCGGAGTTACATGGAGGGATAGACAGACTAATGAGGAAGTAAGAAGGAGGTGTGGTGTGGAGGTAGATGTTTGAAAGTGTGAAAAGGAACAACTTGAGATGGTTCGGCCATATGGAACGTATGGAAAGCGAGAGAATGACTAAGAGGGTGTACGAGAGCGAGGTGGAGGGACAGAGGGGGAGAGGTAGACCGAATATGAGGTGGAAGGATGGAGTGAGGAACTACATGAACGAAGGCGGTGCTGGTTGGGGGGAGGGGCGTCGACTGACTGGGGACAGAGGTGCATGGGGGCGGTTCGTTCGTGGCCACCCCTTCGGGGATCACGGCGTCAGGCAATAGATAGATAGATAGATGCATAGACCAAAGTATGTGTCGGCTACAGAAATTTTGACTAACTGCATACATTATAGAATTGTTGAGGGTGGATAGCTCCGCGATGTCGCCCATTTCCCACAATGCACCGCGGTAAACCTTGCGTTCAGCACCTCTATCGGCCACTGTAGGCATTTATTGGTAGGGAGAATTACAAACCCCAATGTACTTGAATAAACTAATGAAAGCATATGGTCCTCCCGGGATTCGAACTCGGGACACCACATCCAGAACATAAGCACCTAAACCATTACATACATACACATACTCACACACTGTACAAGTGTACGTACCATGTGTATGTATATCCTTAACAGCCAACAACATGCCGTGCCAGTAGTGTTGTACAGTGAAGGTGGTGAGGTTGCTGCTGCCTTTCTTTAACACCGACACCAGATCTCCGTTACCTCTCTCCATCACCAGGTACAAGTCCGTCCCTCGCTCCTCACTGATCACACACAAACACAATAATAGGCCTAATGTAAAACTTGTAAAATAAACGAACCAAAACTGGGACGACACAATATAAAGACAAAAGCAATATATATAAAGACAAAAGAACTTTATCAAAATTACTATGTTGAAATAATGATTAAAGCAATAACTGTTGGTGTTAAGCTTACTAGTCAAATAGTTTGATGACCCTAGGTAGTGCTTGGAGTTGTTGTAGGATGGTGATCTCATTCTTGTAGGACTTTTCAGTATCCTTGTCCACACATTCTAGATCAACCACCTTCACCGCCACCGCTCGACCGCCCTCTACGTCGAACATCTGGGGGAAGGAAAAATTATGGAGTTGGCGGACATTTGTGATGTTCCAACTGGGTTAAGTGTTTTGAGTACTAGTGAACTCCCCTGAAAGAAATTTTGCTTAATGAAAGATTAGATGGGACACTGAATACCAATTGTCCAGACTACCCTGGGTAAGTTGACAACACACAACCACAGTCATTCGAACAGTACATAACATTCTAAATGTGCAACATACATCCTGGCCACTTCACTCTATTTGGCGGGATATGACTGTAGAATAGAAAAATAAAGAAGAAAGAAAAAGTGACTGACCTCATAGACTTTGCTGGAGCCACCTCTCCCCAAGAAGTTTAACTGCAGGTACTCCTTCCCATTGATGATCCATGTCTTCATCTTCTTGGCCTTCTGTGTACTAGGGGGCTTCATCATAGAGGGCTGGGTGGGCTGAGGGCGGTAGCATGGCTGTGGTTGGGGGGGTTGTGGCTGGGGTCTTGGGGTGCTTAGATGGGATTGGGGTATAACTGCTGCTAGGGTGGGTCTGGGAGCTGTGGTGTCCTGGTGGGGCTGTATGCTGTGAGACTGAGGGGGAAGGTGGTGTGCTGCACTGAGTGGTGGTAGTTGTTGTCGTTGTTGGGAGCCCGACATTGCTGTCCTGAGCTGTGTGCTGGTTAGGGATTTGCTGAGTTGTTGGCCGGTAAGTGATGCACTGTTCTGGCTAGAGACGGTTAATGATTTGCTAGAAATGTGCTGTGGCTCAGTTAGTGATCCGTACTGTGTCCCTGTAAATGATCCAGAGCTCTGCTGTGTTCTGATTGATGATCCAGAACTCTGCTGTGTTCCAGTTGATGATCCAGAACTCTGCTGTGTTCCAGTTGATGATCCAGAACTCTGCTGTGTTCCGATTGATGATCCAGAACTCTGCTGTGTTCCGATTGATGATCCAGAACTCTGCTGTGTTCCAGTTGATGATCCAGAACTCTGCTGTGTTCCAGTTGATGATCCAGAACTCTGCTGTGTTCCAGTTGATGATCCAGAACTCTGCTGTGTTCCGATTGATGATCCAGAACTCTGCTGTGTTCCGATTGATGATCCAGAACTCTGCTGTGTTCCAGTTGATGATCCAGAACTCTGCTGTGTTCCAGTTGATGATCCAGAACTCTGCTGTGTTCCAGTTGATGATCCAGAATTCTGCTGTGTTCCAATTGATGATCCAGAACTCTGCTGTGTTCCAGTTGATGATCCAGAACTCTGCTGTGTTACAGTTGATGATCCAGAACTCTGCTGTGTTCCAGTTGATGATCCAGAGATGGAAAGTGATCCAGTACTCTGCTGTGTACCACCTAGCAAGACGGTATTCTGCTGCGAGCCATTCAGTGAACTGGTATTCTGCTGCGAGCCATTCAGTGTCCTGCTCAGCTGTGATGTGTTTGTTGACCTATTGAAATAGTAGGACCCTGTTAGTGTACCGCTATCTTGGTGCGACAGATTCTGGTTCACCTCCAGAGTTCCTGAGTGTGAGCGAGACATGGTGGCTGTGGTTTGTGGAGGGGAGACTCTTGTATACACTGGCTCCAGGGGTTGGCGGTCGATGGTAGGGCCACGCTGAACGTCCCTAGCCTTCCGCAGCACCCCAAGTGATATACCCGCAGCTCCTCTACCTTGTGACAGAACTGCATTTACCTCTTTCTTGATACCACTACCAACATTAGGGTCTGATAGGTGGGTCTTTAACTGCCTACCTTCCTCAGCATCTAACAAACCTGGTCTCTGGTTAATTAACGAACTGTGTGCCTTACCTGATATGCCAAGTCTCTCTTGATAATTATCTGTGTTCTGAGTATGAGAATTAGTTTTGCCTTCCTGTGTTTTTAGAGAATAATTTCCTTGCCTGTGATAAGAGACACAGCCATCAGGGCCTGACACCAATCCTGCATTCATGGAGGTCGATGTCTCAGAGTCTTCCATAATAGGTTCTCTATTCAGGGGCTTCCAAGCTGTGAGAGGCACCCTGGCTTCCCTGGAGATGGGTAATTTGAAGCCCTGATGTTTTGCCAGTAGAGCCGAGTGTTTCCCCAGAGATCCACCAGAGGGCGGCAGCACATTATCCTTTCTAACGGAATTGAGAGCCTCATCCCAGTGTTTCTCTAGGGGTTCGAGGGCATCCTTGATTATCCCGGTGGCTCCTAGACATGCTTTACCTTCCATGGGGATGATGTTTTCCTTGTTGTGCAAGTCGACGCTGCTTCCGGAGAGCTTGGTGAACTCCACCTTACGGTTGGCGGCTGACTTTACCCCATCCTCAGCATGGGGTCCTGCAGTCATGAACTTACTGCGCAGTTCGGGGGTGGAGTGAGAGTGTTTCTTATGCTTGGTGGCGGAGAGTGGGTTGCGGTCGGTACACATCCACTCGTTGGTCAGGGGTTGAGCTCTGTTAGCCCCACACATACTCGACTCATTTCTGCTCTCTCTGCTGTGATACCACGGCTTTAGTTCCTCCGTCCTTGGATGCTGAGAAAATAAAGATAATGTCAACCCTTTAGCTATGGTGACCAGATAAATCAAAACAGTAAACTATTTCAACCAGGAGTTCTTCGCCAATACTGTAAAGTTAGGTTAGGTAAGATTAAGCTAGGTTTGTACTTAAACTTGTCAATGGTTTAGTCATACCTGGTTAATTTGGCAATGGTTTTAACCGTTTTATTGTCCCTGGTTGGGATCAACTAGTTGTAACGGTTTACTGGAGAGAGAACCCCCTTTGCTAGGAGTGGTCTGTTCTAAGCTGAATATAAATATCTGGCAGAAGTTATATATAGTTTTAAGGGGGGTCACAAGCTTTTTTTTAATTTTTCTCTCATTTTCTCTCTTTCCCTGGCTTGTATCCATTTGGCCCCATTCAGCCAACTGTTTTAAGATGGTAATCCCCATCCAGGTGTCAATTTCTTCCTGGCGAGCGATAGCGAGCCAGCATTGTATGGAGAAATCCGGCTTTGCCGGAGACATTTTTCTATCGAAAAATGTACAAATTTAGCTTGCTGTCAAAATAAAAATATATATATGCTGGTTCGCTACCGCTCGCCAGGACAATATTGACACCTGGATAGGGTTAAACGTCTTAAAAAGTAGGCTGAATTGGGCCGCGTGGATACAAGCCAAAGAGAGAGGGAGAGAAAGAGAAAAAAAGCGAGGTGGGCTCCCTTAAGACAGGAATGTACTGTACATGAAAAGGAATACAGGATTTTTTTTTTATAAAATTGTATTGCTTTGGTAATTTTATCACTTCCAAAGACATGATAACTGTAAAGAATAATTATAATTCTAGATGTTTGATGAAAACTAATATAAAGAAAGGATTCTGTTTTAAGACTAATTTTGAATAGTAACTGCTTGACAGTCTATGTGAGCTCCTTCCTAAGGTGAATAAAATCGTTGATTAATGCTAATTTAGAATAGTCTCTCATTTGACATTCTGTTCCCCAGACCACAATAGTAATCACCTTGGGCACTCCATCACTGCTGCTGGTGGTAGTTGCTGCGCTGCTCCTTCCTGGTGCCAGACGAGACTTGAACATTGACCCAAATTTGCTGTAGGAGAGTACAAAAAAAAAAAAAAATTACAATTTTGTAATGTAATAACATGGGAAAAGCTTACCGTAGTACGGTACCCGATATAATATATCGCAGGAGTAAAGACAAATTATGGATTAACTAATCTTTAAGCTGGTATTATAAGAGTCTTTTCCGTCAACTTTTATCTGACAGATTAATAAGCTTCTTAAAACTGGTAGTACAGTACAGTAATTGAAAAACCTGAGCATTAACTATATTGAAGCTTGTACTGATACTTTAGTAGGCTATAATCAAGTTATGGTAGGGTATAATAGGACAGATTATATGAGAGTGAGAGTGTGAGAATGAATATCACCTGGTGCGTTTGGACTTGAGAACTTGTGAGATAATGTCCTCAATGGTGGGTCCAGTGTTCCATTCTTCTTCCTCCTCCATGGTTTAAGGTCTGTAACAAAACACTAACATTACCATAACATGACAGTCTCAGAAAATACATTACTTACATATCAATGAAATGCATTAGCTACCGGTAGCCTATACAGTCATTTTCCAGCACCAAATTAACCAATCTTAAGACATACCGGTAGGCTTCACCTTTGCTGCCCTTGGCCCTTGTAACCTTGTGGCACCTCTAGTGGCACCGAGGACTCAGAGGAGCACGCCGCAACTTTTCAACCCAAGACCAGCGGGGGTCTGGGGGCAGCAGCCCCCAGGATGCCCAGGTTACCTTAGGTTAGGTTAGGTTAATGACCAGCTATGTAAATACAGTAGTGAACTGTGAACATTTGGTTCAGTCTGTGCTCAAAAATCCATTTTCTTTAGGAGGAGGCCATCTATGCCTACACTAAACAATTACCAGTTAGGTTAGGTAAGGTTGTTAGGTTAGGCTAATGTCTTTTCAAATCACTATCTGGGGGGCGTGTCTCAACATCGATCGATAGGCCTAATGGGGAAAATAGGTTTTCCCGAGAATTCTAATTAGGCCTAGCCTAATTACAAACACTATATAGGCTAGGGGCCTATTGATGCAAATGACCAATTTTGTTTATAAAAAACACTCGGAAAATTTGTGGTAGGCTAGCCTATTAAAATAAAAAAAATACGAAAAGGATGTAGGCCTAGGCCTACGCCTAGGCTATAAGGCTTAGCTTGGTGTTGGATGTTTGGAAACCTAATAAATCTCTAGGCTAGCCTAATAAGTCTGTGGTGGTACCTGTAAAGTAGGCTACTCGCTGTCAAAGTAAAATCGCACCCAATTAAAATTGTCTGGAAAATTAATAGCGAACCAAAGACAAACGAAAGCGAAAACTAGCCCTAAACGAGAATTTCAGCACCGGCCTAGCCTATCCAACCTCGGATTTACCAATTTCCATCTTTCTCACAAACCTTAATGCACCAAGGCATCTCTCAAACAAAATACAAAACTCTATCTCACCTTTTATCAGCATAAAACCATAATATTTAAAGGAAAAACGCCCTCACGTCTCCACAAACATTTAAACAAACGTAAACAAAGTATACGCTGTGGCCCTGTGCGCTGACTGGTGGAGTAAGGAACAAACTCGACGCTGATTGGCTGACATGATACAGCTGATGTAATATAACTTATTTAGAATGGTGGCCATCTTGAATACCTTATGTTTTTAAATGTTCGAGTAATGTAATCATTCCATAATTATTCAGCCTTTATTATGCCTAAAGTTCATAAACTTCAAAATATTACATCAACTTATGCATTACTAAAACATGTAATAACAATGCAAAATAATATAATCAAGACAAATAATATACTCTAAGTTAGCACTATGGCGCCTGTGGAAACAGAGATGGAGTAACTTTCTCTTCAGCTGATGCATTTATGTTTGAAATATTATCATTAGATGTGTAATCATAACTACATAGAACATCCTCGTAATAAAGTATAAATGAGATATAAGTACATTATAGTATATTGAGATTAAAATTTATGATAATAAAATGTTGGTGGGAAATTCAATATAGCATACGTTACTGAATTTCCAGATATTTTTTAGGCGAATAAATAAAATAGTACTACACCCATTATTCCTAGAACATAAGATCGTGGTAAACTGCATAAGGCAATGCGACCCACACGAGGCAGCTCCCATTCACACCCAGCCCGTAGCATCCATATGGGAATCCAATTAACTTACGCTCAAAGCTTACAACTGTTCCTGAGCTAATCACGGCAGTCCATTCCACATGTTAACAACTCTATTCCCAAACCAGTGCTTTCCTATATCCAAACTTATCTAAATTGAAACCATTTCAGCGGGTTATGTCGCCGTTCTCATCTATATCGCTCTTATTAATAATGAAAAATAAAAATGAAAATAACCGGCGTCTTTTCGTTGATAACTGTAAATGTAAACTCTGTGTGAATGAATTTGATTTTGAACATCAAACATTTTTTAAAAGTTACATTACCAATACAAATTTTTGTTTCTAAATTCTTCTGTTAATGTAACATCTCCATGTAAAGTAAAGAATGTTATCTATTTAATAACCTGTGAGAAATGTGGTATACAATATGTTGGAAAGACGGAGCAATGTTTAAGAGAAAGAGCCTACGGGCATAGATCAGGAATTAAGAACGGCATCGACTCCAAGATTCTTCTATATAAGCATTTTAACACAGATTGTACTAAATTTGATTGTAAATACAAAATTATAGAAATTGTTCAAAGTAATCAAAATGTTTTAGATAGAGAAAATTATTGGATTGGAAAATTAATGACCATCTATCCATTTGGACTTAACAATCAAATAAAAAATGTAGGCAACATTTTGTATAAAGATTTATTAAAAAACGATTTTAATAACCCATATTTTAACTTCCCTGTTTTAAACAGAAGACCTGGTAGACACGGTAATAGAAGACTAAATACATTTAATAAAAAGAAAAGCAGGTCTGATATTATAATTATTGTTAATAATTTATATTCATTATATCGAAATTTCGGAATTAAAAAATTAAAAGATTCATTGAAAGGCCTACAAAAGAAAAGTTTTGCTCCTTTTATAGAAAATATTCTAAATAATAAACATAATTTCACAAATAAATTTAAGAATATAGTCTTTGCTTTTATGGGATATATTAGAGCTAATTCTAAGAAATCCAAAGATAACCGTATTAAAGATAAAGTCCTGTCCACTTTAAATTATTCCTCTAAAATTTTAGACAAAATTAATGTTAACAGTCTTATTAATTCAAAGAAAGTTAAGTCCATATTACCAGATGGTTGTAAAGATTTCAAACCATTAATAGTGTATTCATATGAACGACCTGTTGGGTCTATTATTTGTAATTATAATAAAGTTTTAGGAAATCTTTCAGATAATGATATTTTCAATAATAATAAATGCGTGTGTGAAAGAGTCATGGATATGCCAGCTAGCAGACGTGATGCACTAGCAAAGTTCATTTATAGTCCGATATGTCACATATTAACAGGTGATGTAGAACTAGTTAAACATTTTGCAAACGACAAATTAGCGGAGCTATGTCGTAAAGGGTTTAAATTTAGAATAGGGAGTAATAAAGTAACATGGGACATAATTTTAAAAGATATTGTTTTTTCAGTCAATAAATTAAAAGATAAATTGTTAAAAATTGCGTGCTGCAATGCGAGAGAACTAGAAGCATGGTCTAAATTATTAATTAAGTTAATTAGAAATAAAATTTTCTCGCTTAAAAATGAATTTAATCTTTCAGATTTTATAGACTATAATTATAATAAGCTTAAAGCTGATTTAATAAATTTACATAAACATTTTGTAATCACTACAGTAGATAAAGCCAGCAATAATTATAGCTTCACATGTAAGACATTTTATCTTGAAAATATGAAAAAAGAATTAGGTATTAAGGGTAACATATTACGTAAAAATATTTGCGGTAATTCTGTTTATGAAATTCAAAATAATCTGAATATTGATAACTTAATCGATGAACATACCAAGAAAAATATAATATTTGATATTAAACTTTCTGATAAGAACAAGTGCATTGCAAAATTATACATGTTACCTAAATTTCATAAAAGACCTTATAAATATCGCTTTATTGCCGGAGCAAAATTTGCTACCACTAAAACTCTATCAGAACAAGTAGTAAATTGCTTAAAATACATTAAAAGTACTCATAAAAGATATTGTAATACCATCATGAGAAGAACTGGCATTAACTATTATTGGAGTGTTGACAATTCGTTAGAAGTTATTGATAAAATAAATACCATGCCGAAAGTTACCTCGGTACATAGCTTCGACTTTTCAACTTTGTATACCAATTTGCCTTTAGATTTAGTATATTCAGAGCTTTGCTTTATTATAGATTTGCACTTTGACAGGTTCGTTGGGAATGGTAATTATTTCATAAATGTTTATACATATTTTAATAATGCATCACTTAGCTCTACTCCCACTAGTTCTGTATATTTTGATAGAACTAAACTTAAAGATGCCCTTAAATTCCTCCTTTTCAATACTTATGTTAGATTCGGGCCGTACATTTTCAAACAAATATTAGGAATTCCTATGGGTGGAAATGCTAGCCCTTTAATTGCAGACTTATTCTTGCTTGCTTTAGAATTTAAATATATAAAAGACTTAGTTGACAGTAGCAAGAAAAATAAAATTCCAGAAAAATTAGCACTTGCTAAACTGTTAAGTAATAATAGTAGATATATTGATGATATTCTTGTTTGCAATTTGTTAAATTTTAATCAAGTTGCTAAACTTATTTACCCTAATTCTATTCCCCTCACACAATGTAACGTAAATTATAAAGTTGAAAATTTTCTTGATATAAATATAGAGATTGTTAATGAACAGTGCATACTTAAAGTATATCACAAAGTTGATGATTTTAATTTTAACGTAATAAACTTTCCTTTCCCTAGTAGTAATATCGATAGTAAAATCACTTATAATTGTTTTTATTCCCAATTAATAAGATTTTGTAAAATCTGCACTAAAGTAGATGACTTTTGGGCTAGAGCTAGGTTACTATACAGACTCTTAGTGGACAGAGGTTTTGAGGCAAGTAAATTGTTCCATAAATTTAATCTTTTTAGGGTCAATTATTGTGACTGTATTCTAAAATTTGACATCAATAATTTTAATCAAGCATTTTTAACTTGAAGTTTCTTGTATAACCTCTGCTTACTTTTTGTCTGTATTTATTGTTTATCTTTTTCTTTTTCTATTATTATTATTATTATTAATATTGATGATTTTTTAAATTTATTGTTCTTGTTAAAAGAGTACTCTTTGTTTAAATCTGTTGTTACTTCATATTTTGCAATTATTTCTCTTTATATTATATGTATTCATTGTCGATAGTATCAATTGCTTACTTTTGCGATTTCCTTAGTTTATTTGTGCTATAAATGTAGGTTATTTGTAGGGTAGTTATTGATAGGGGTCACTTGAGGCATGCTATGCTTACAGGTACCTACCCGATAGCACTATCGTTAGTGAGTGCTGTACTGTATTTTATATATTATTTTGTAATAGTATAGATATCTTATCAATATTTGTATTTTTTACTATTGTTAATGTCTTGTCATGTTGCAAATTTGATTTTAAATAATATTTTGACATTTAACATGTAGTTTCTTTATTCATGCAGAGTTTAGTAAAATTTGCCAGAACGTCCCGGACTTCCCAAACTTGACTACTTCCTTTAACGTGATGATAGTACGTTGTTATATGTGCGATTGGTTTGCTTGGGAAACAGATTAACTTGCTCATGTAGTGATGTACACCCTATGTGGTGGATTGTGTTCTTTTATTTAATAATTTTCATTTTAGTAAGCGTTGTTTCCACATAGCGATTTTGATAATTTAATTTGACTTTATATTGTCCTTGTCCCAATTTTGGTTTGTTTAGTTTGCAAGTTTTACATTTTAATTTATAGCCTACCTTGTATCCATTTATATACCTCTTATCATGTCTCCCCTACATCTTCGCCTTTCTAGTGAGTGCAAGCCTAAGGCTTTCAACCTCTCCTCATACGATAAGTTTCTAACATTAGGCTATGTATCATTTTCGTCATTCTTCTTTGGACTGTCTCTAAAGGGTCGATATTCATTATGTAATAAGAGCACCAACATTGAACAGCATAGTCTAAATGGGGTCTTACTAGTGTTAAATATAGTTTTAAGAAAACTTCAGCAGTCCTGTTGCTAACACTCCTAGATATGAATCCTCAAACTCTATTTGCCCTGTTCCTAACACTTAGCCGGTATCACACGATCGAGAGCTTTTATAGTCAGCATTCAACATTGATCAACATTTTTCTGGCAACATTTATGGAATATATTGCACTGATATCGGAAACTAGACCGATGATTTAGAATTTAGGCAACCAACATATTTATAATGTTGACCTCATAAGCTGCCAGACCAGTGTACGTTGAGGATAAATGTTGAGGGAAAAAGCGCCTGTGTGATACCGGTTTTAGGCTATAGGCCTACATTGTTTTCTGGGTTTCAGATAATTACTAAGGAGCACGCCCTCTGAGTTATCCAATTCTACATTGTCTAGTTTGTATTTCGCTTCTAAATTACGATTTCCAATCCTTAACTAGGGAAGATGGGTCGTTTATCTGGTCCCCCTTCTTCCTCAGGTTTAGTTCCATTAGTTTTCCGATTATACAGTATGACATTCGGCCCATTAGTTTGGTGATTTTAAGACCTTTCGTCCCATTTCTTTGTCCATATTAAGACTTATCGTGTCATCTATTAGAGTATATTCGTTTTCCTAGCGAACGATAACAAGCCTATAATTTAAGAGGAATCGGCCTTCGGCCAGGACATTTTTCTATCGAAAAATGTAACAATTTAGCTTGTAAGGAGGGTGGGTGTTTCTATAAGCTTGATGAAGTTTTACGAAGGAAACTAATAAAATAACAAATAGATACATATATGAGCAAATTAATAGCCTAGCTACGCCCATCCCCCCTTAACCCTTCAGCACCATGACATAGAAACATAAGAACATGGCAGTCACCACACAAAGCAGATCCCTCTCACACCCAAGGTGTTAACCGCCTTTTTACCTATGATTCTGGCTAAAATTAGATGGTTTTCTGCAAATACATGACGGCAAAGAGATGGTCAGTGGAGTTAGGCTTTTGTATAGGGATAATTATTGATTTATTGTGCTACATTATGTCATTATCCGTGCGTTCTGAAGTAAATGACACAGTTAGGCCTATCCTTCATTCTATTTTTTTTTTTTTATTACTACGTTTTCTTTCAGTACTACGATTTCTGTAATTAATATGAACACATTTATATATCATGCAAAAAGATACCAACAGTTTTACCATGAATTATATAAATAAATTATAAACAAATAATAATGTGTGCATTGACTAAATTATAGCCTATAGGGAATCAGTGGGGGAGTAGGATGAAACGCTCCTGCTCAATACGTGTCATCTGACTTCAAATACCAGAAAAACAGCGCCCAAATTGTCAACAGCAATTCATAAGAGGTGGTTGCTGCGTTGCTCTTTGGCGATAGGCCTACCTTTTTTTGAAAATTAATTATCGAGTTATATCATATTACAACTGACTTTAAGCTCAATTATACTGATAAATAGATCTCATTCGACGAATGTATATACAGTATATATATATACGGACACAAATATTATTTGACAGATATACAGGCATTTATAACCTATATTTTATAAGATGTAGTCCCCTACATGGTGGCTGTGGGTTAAGTGCTTGTAACTCTTGATGTTGTCAAACCTGTTAACAAATGATATAAACATGCACTTCAAGACAGCAGTGGTGACCTAGATTGGACAAATGGTTCGTCAAGAAGTGAGTCAGTCACTGAGAAACAGTGTGTACTTCCCAACACTCTCATATGGAAGGTAGACATGGACAGCAAGTGACGAGGACCTCTCCAAACTGAGAGCTGTGGAGATTAACAGCCTTTCATGTGGAACTCTATTAAAGGCACCTTAACCTACTGAAGTCTAAGTAAACTATATCATATGACTTGTTATCTACCGCTTCATATAGGCTACCTCAGAGAAGAACAAAAAAATGAGTAAATTTGTTAGGCAGGATCGTCCTGGAGTGAATCCATGTTGAGAGGGTTTAATTAACTTTAAAATTTCTAAGTTATTTTTAATTTTCCTGTCAATAATTGATTCTAGCAAATTTCCCTATAATTGATGAGACTAAGGAACGGTAATATTGTGGCTGAAGGCCATGCAGATACAAAGAAGATATTACAATATGTATAGGCTATACTCGGGCACATAGCCTACCCCACAGCTGGGGGTGACCCATTCGAAACAGAGACAGTCCCTCCACTATTAAATTAACTGAGCTATCCCTCTAAAGCCAGTTTTCTATTATGATTATTACATTTTCTTCAGTAAATAATATAGCTATGGCCATTATAAACTATTCATATTTTATAATGGCCATAGCTATATTATTTACTAAAGAAAACTGGCTTTTGAGGGATAGCTGTTATTAGCTCTGCATATTTTATAATGGCCATAGTTATATTATTTACTAAAGAAAACGTAATACTCATAAACGAAAACTGGATTTAGAGGGATAGCTCTGCATATTTTATCAAGGCATAGCTATATTATTTACTAAAGAAAAAGTTATACTCCCAATAGAAAACTGGCTTTAGACGGATATAGCTCTTTTAATTAAATATAGTGTATGGACGTGCATTTAACCTCGTTATTTTTTGTCTGTCTCGAATGAGCCACCCCCAGCTATGGGGTATGTGCCTGAGTATATACACCAAAGTTGCTGTAGCCTAGGCTACATTTATATATAAATTATATGGATCATTATTATAAAATTTGTCCATAGAGACATGGTCAAGGTCAACATCATATTATTTCCACCACCACTACAAACACCCTCCTCACCAGTGGTGATGGGCTGGTCTATCAGAGTGAGAACTGAGCGATCTCTGCCATACCCATAGCTTACTCTGACTGTTCCTTTTACTTATATATTTTCTAGATCTCGAGTGACGGCGTCTCTTCCGTGGATTGACCTCCCAGTCTACCAAGATTGGAAGCCAAAGCGTCACATTTTTCCATTGCCCCCTCAACTTTCTTTTCATAATTGCTGAGGGGCACAGGGCCCTGGGTGGGGCTTTGGTTTCTTGGGCGTTTCTGCACCCTCCTCAGCTCCCCGCCATGGAGTGGCTTCGGTCACCCAGGCTTTATTGTGGTCGGCAGGGAGGGTTCTGTGGGGGCGCTCGGTTATGGCTTTGGCCTTGCTGTGCTGGCCTTGGGGCTGTTCGGCCAGGCAGCTTGGGGAACAACAATAACACCCTCCTCCACCACTAGGCCTACTATCACACCCTCCTGTACCGGCGACGTCTTCTTCATTATATTCTAGCTATATTTAGACGATATTATTCAGTTTAAAAATGGCCTCAGGCAAGTACTAGGCTACAAACAATCCCCCTTAACCCTTTTTACTACCACAGATCATTCTTCAACTGCACAAAATCGTCTAAATACAGCTAGAATAAAATTAAAAAGACCTCGCCGGTAAAGAAGGGTTAATACACACACCCGACTCTACAGTATAACGCGTCTCTCCACCACCACTATCAGTTTAAGGGGGGATGGGCCGGTTTTCTGGACCACTTTCTCCCTCATGTTTAGCCCCATTAGTTGTCAGATGTTAAGATGTTTGCCCCATTAGTTAGTTGATTTTAAGACCTTTCGCCCCATTTCTTCGACAATATTTAGACCTTTCGTGCTATTTAAGTGTCAATTTTTTCCCTGCCTGTAATGTTGGAAGAACGTCCCTTCGGCCGGAACATTTTTCTACCGAAAAATATACAAATTAATCTAGAAGGGGGTGGATGTTTTTTTTTTAATTTGATGGAGGTATAGGAAGGAAACTAAAAAAATAATGAATATATGCAAATATCGCCCAAAAAGTTAACCATCCCCCCCTTAAAGTAGGCTATCCATGTCTAACTTAACTATGTAGGCTACACTCACGAGCATAAATGGCCATGCACCCATTTGAATCAGTATCGAAGACAATCGAGACAATACATTACAGTACTTTATTATAGCTCAGAGGCCCGCAGTAGCTTTAAAGGCTCGAAGATTCAAATTGGTATAACCATATCATGCTCATGACTACCATAAGAGTGGTAAATATAATCTTGGTAATCTCAAAATGATTTATTCACATATAAAAATCTATACTAAAATTGTACATTTGCTAGATTTGAACATGTTTTTTGTCTATACCAAAGGTCACTATTATACAGTCAAAATCAATACAGTAGTTCGCTGAAAACCTTTATCATTTGTTTATATGAAGGGTGCGCCTGGAAGGGTGGTGGGCGGGCTTGTGGTTTCGGCTCTGCTGCATGTCTACCTGCTGAAATCGGAACCTCTCCGGGTGGTCGGGGGCCGGGGGAGTGCTAGAGGGACCTTGGTGACCCTGGTCTCTGGGTCTTCTCCTGGGTGACCTAGATGTGTGTGAATTTATGTTTTGTTTTTGTGTCACTGTGTGTTCATTGTTTTTCTGATGTGTTGTCCTTGTTCGGGCTGTCTCGAATCGGCCATCCCCAGAAAAGAAAAGAAAAAAAAAAAAAAAGGGGGGGGGGGAAGGGAATGGGCCTGAGTAAATAGATAGATAGATAGGAAGAAGTTTTGGTAGTACACATGAGGGTTCATTGTGATAGACTTGACCCCTTTGATTCCTAGAGCCTTCCAAAGTGGAGTAAAATTGTGCAATGTTAGCCAGAATAAAGCAAAGAAATTTACAATTAAAAAAATTAAAAAAAAATTGTAAACTGAAAGGGTTAAATACCAAAAACAAACCTATAATAAAATATAATAAAGATTATAGTCAAATAAAAATGGTTAAATGAAAGACAAAAAAATAATAGAAATCAAACCACCTGAGTATTTTTTTTATACTGTATATATTTTGATGCACCATATATAAGCACAGTATAGTACAAAGTTTCTAAAATTATACTGTATATAAAATAAAGAGTTCTTTACAAACAAGAGAAATTAGGATAATGTGCAGCGGAGAGAGATAGAGATGATGATGCAGTTTTTACCACCATACACTCCCTGCTGAATAGCAAGGTGGGGGCCCTGATGAATCAGGGACTTAGTGAATAGTTGCCACAGATTGCTAGACCGCACCGTTCACCAACAGCACTGACATCTGCCAATAACTCACTGGCTGGCCCGAGGCTCGAACCGGCAACCTCACAGTTAGCAGGCTAACGCTCTACCAATCGAGCTACGGCCTGTGGATAGAAGATTATGATAACAGGGGCTATATTTCTATTGAACAATACAAAACAAATAAAAACAAAACTATACATTAATCACAAAGGGGGGCCTTCAGAGTATTATTTTTAAGCTTGATCGAGGTCTAGGGAGCAAACTAAAAACCTTCCCTTAACCCGTTCAGTACCGGGGCCGTCCTTTTAACTTTACTCTGGCTACCATTAGATATTATTCAGTTTAAAATGGGTTTCCAGCAATTAACAGGCTTCGAACTAT
The DNA here is from genome assembly GCA_032716605.1 of Paralithodes platypus. Lineage (NCBI taxonomy): Eukaryota > Metazoa > Arthropoda > Malacostraca > Decapoda > Lithodidae > Paralithodes > Paralithodes platypus. The sequence goes on along the minus strand of CM064522.1, from coordinate 33,962,394 downwards.
CTCCCTTAACCCTCTTTACAACCACATATCCTTCCTAAACTGCACAAAATCATCTAAATATAGCTAGAATAAAATACAAAAGACGTCGGCGGTACAGAAGGGGTTAAGGTGAGTACATTGAAATTCACTGTCCTCTGATCCAAAAAGACTACAGTATAGTTGCCTAGACCAGTGTAAAAAAAAAGAAAAAAAAAAAAAAAAGAAAAAAGGGCAAATCAATTGTTGTGGTAAAAATCCCTCATGTGAATCCAACCTGTAAATAAATAGTTTAATGCATGATATGAACACTAATGCATGATATGAAAAGAAAATTATAATTATTACAATTGGAACTCAAAAACAAACTTGGTAATATTTCTTGAATGGGTTCTGACATAATATACCAGATGTGTGTGTTAATATGTGTGTAATATCACTATAAATATTGTATGTATGAATGTACAGTATATACTCAGGCACATACACCATAGCTGGGGGTGGCCGATTCGAGACAGAGCCTGAACAGGGACAACACAACACAACACAAATAAACAAAAAAATACAAATTCACACACATCTAGGTCGCCCAGGAGACCCAGAGACCAGGGATCACTAAGGGCACTCCAGTATGTGCCCAAGTATAATTATACATACATAACCTACATACAAAAATATAAAAATGCAGTGCTATTTATAAAGCTACAAAAGTTAATGAAATATTGTCTTACAAAATACTGAGGTCCTGTAGTTAAGAGAAATCAGCCAGGTTAAGGCGGTATCACACAAGCGCGTTTCTCTCAATTTTTACGAGCAATTGTTGTTTTTCAGCTTTATAATCTCAGGTATATCCAAATTTATCCACCTTATATAATCTACCTTCAGTCTACTTGCGGATTCTAATGTGGAAAAGCCTCAAATTAGTACGAGCCCTGTGGGAGCTCTTTTCGGGAGCTCGGTGGTCTGGTTAATTAACTACCATATAAAAAAAAAAAAAAAAAAAGTATGAGCAAAAACTTGCGGGAAAAAGCGCTCATGTGACACTGACTTTATGCTTTGGATGCCATATTAGTGTTCTAATTATCAAACAACTGGGTGAAATATTTATATTTTGAACATGGACAATTTAAATCCACAAACAAAACTATATAATATCCTGTATCAGTATTGTTACGAAACTGCTTCAAGCTCTGTGTGTCCAGACATTTTGACTCTAACATACCCTGAATTTGGCTCCCTATCACTCTTTCAACTTTGGGCGGGATGTACAGTATGTTTTGTATGTAGGTGGGAGGGGTGGCACTGGTTATAGGCAGCTTTGCCTTTTGTCTACATGTACATTAGAAGAAAAAAACACCTGTATGGACAAACTTAAATATAAAAAGATGCTACTGACACTATGGCGGGGGTTGGCTGATTTCCGGCACTATAGGGGTCTGGTATAATAACAAAGGAACAAAACAATGGCAGTTGTTGTTGTTGTTGTTCCCTAAGCTGCCTGGCCGAACAGCCCCGAGTCCCTGAGAAAGGCCATGGCCACGATCGGGCTTTCCCACAGAGCTCTCATTGAGTGTAGATTGTGTTGTTGGCGTAAGTGGTTGTGTGAAATGCAGTCTTCTATGATGTGTTTAATGGTATGGGGTGCTGTGTTACATCCCGGGCAGGCGTCGACAACGGAGTCATCCAGTCTCTTCTGATAGCTCAGGAGAGCTGGATGGTGTCCGCATCTCAGCCTGGCCAGGTGGACTCTGTCCTCGCGAGGAAGGGAGGATTTGGAAGGATGGATTTCGGGAGGTCGTGCATGCACCTGCGTGTTGTCTGTGAGTGAGTGGATGGATCGGTGAGAGATATGAGTATGGATGTGCTTCTGGAAGTTGGTTCGGGGTGGGCAGGGAGGGAGAGAGGACAATAATTGTGTGTGATACCGTGTGCTGGGTGTTGTTTTGATATTTCTTGGTGTCTGTGGGTGTGTTGCCATGTAGTTTAGTGGGTGGTCTTGGTTCGTGGAGGCTGCTGCCAGGAATTGAGTGCCTCTCATGTCCAGATGGTCTTTGACTTTGAGGATTTTGGTTTCTTGATGTAGGTGATCTGTGGTTGAAGTAGCTGTGCAGCCTGTAATGATCTTCAGGGCTTTGTTTTGAATAGTCTGTAAGGTCTTATGATGTGTTTCAGCTAGGTTAGAAGCCCAGGCTGGGCTTGCGTATTCCATCACTGATCTTATGTATTGTTTATATACTGTGGTGGTAGTTTCTTTGTTGTGTCCAAATTTTGTGTGAGCAAGTGACCTGAGGGTGTTAAGTCTGGGTGTCAGTTTCTTTTTAATGTTTGTGGTGTGCTGTTTGAATGTCATATGAGTATCATATGTTACTCCTAGGATTTTGGGTGTGTGTATGTGTTAGGGGTGTGTTGTTTATGGTGAGTTGAGGGATGTATTCGTGTTCTCCTGTCCAACTTGTGAGCAGGGTTGTGGTGGATTTGGCTGGGGCTAGATTAAGTCTGTTTGTAGAGCACCAGCCATGTAGTGTGTTGAGATAGGGTTGAAGGAGATCTGTTGCTCTTTTTGGGTCATGGTGTGTGCATGTGAGTGTTATGTCATCTGCATAGGAGGCTAAGTTTATTTGGGGCGTATTGGGTGTAGTTATATCGTGCATGTACAGATTGAAGAGTGCGGGCGATAGGATGGATCCTTGTGGGACTCCGTTTGGAAAGTTTCTGATTTTAGATGACTGATCGGCAAAAGATACGTGTGCACATCTGCCTGCTAGGAAGTTGGCCAGCCACCTTTTTGTGTTGTTGTGCATGTTTGTGTTGTAGATTTTGTTTGTTAGGTTGTGGCGGGGGATGGCATCGAAGGCTTTACTAATGTCGAGTGTGGCTAATAGTGATCTGTGTGGTGGTCTAGCTGAGTTGATGCCGTCGAAAGCTCTTTGTGTAAGGTCTGTGAGAAGAGTGTTTGTGGAGTGCAGTGGCCTAAAGCCATGTTGTGTTGGAGCTAGGGGTAGGTCAGGTGTAATTAGTTGTAATACTAGGCGTTCCATGACTTTGGAGGGGGAGCAAAGGAGTGTGATGGGGCGGTGCGAGGAGGGTAGCGTGGGGTCTTTGTTGGGTTTGGGAATGTGATGATGATACCATGCTTCCAAATGTCTGGTATTGTGTTGTGTGAATAGCTGTAGTTTGATATGTTAGTGAGTGCTTGTATGCCTTGTGGTCCCAGGTGTCTGAGGTGTATGTTGCTTATGTTGTCTAGGCCACAGGCGGGTGAGTGCTTGAGATTGTTGATGATATGCTTTGTCTGGTGATTGGTGAAGGGTGTATAGTCAGAGTCTGTGGGGAAATGTCTCTTACGTCGGATGACACGTCGGTTGTCTTTGTGAGGTTTTAGGTGGCTGACATGTGAAAAGTGATCGATGAGAGTGTTTGATTGTTGTTTACATGAAGGAGTAGAGTCTGTTGTTGTGATTGCAGCATGTGATTGTGTTGTGTTGCTGTTGGAAAGTGTGATGCTGTTTAGTGTTTTGTAGAGTTTTTTGGGGTTTGTTTTGTGATCAAGTGTTTGTAGGAAGTTATTCCAATTTAGTTTTTGTTGTTCTTGTATTTTGTTGTTAGTTTGGGTGTTGAGTGCTTGAATTTGTTGTGTGATGTCTTGTGTGTGGGGTGCTGGGGAGTGTTTCAGTATGTCGCATTGTCTGATGAGGTTTTGAATTTCTAGTGTGAAGTTGGGGTTATGTCTTTTTCTGTTACCTCTTGGAATGTGTTTCTTGTCAGCGTTTTGGATAGTTTTATTGAGTATGTGTACAGCATTGTTGATGTTAGTGATGGGTGTACTGTTTAGAGTTGTGAAGTGTTGTTCTGTCTCATTTGTGAATGCTTCCCAGTTAGCTCTTTTATAATTGGTGTATGTGTGTTTGTGGCTAGCTGGGATGAGTCTGGTTTTGGTGGTGATAATGATCGGGAGGTGGTCAGAGCCTAAGGTTCTGACCACCCTCCAGGATGTTGTGGGGGCGAGTTCTGGGGAGCAAAAGGTGATGTCTGGAGATGATGGGTTATAGAGGGCTTGGTGAGGAATATGGGTATGTTGATGGATGTCGTTAAGGATGATGAGGTTATCGGTTTGGTTTTGTAGTACCAGCCCTCTGTCTGTGTCGGGGTTGTCGACAAACCAGGCCGACGTCTTGGCGTTGAAGTCACCACCCAGGATGATGTGTGGTGTTTGTGATGTGTTGTAAGTGTGGTCTGTATTCATTTGGTACTGTAGGGGATGTTTGGGGAGGGATGTATGTGTTTATGATGGTTATGTTGGAGTTGTTGCCAGTGCGTATTTTAATTGACTGTATTTCTGTTGTGTTATCATTTGGGGGGAGGAGGGATTTGGTTTGTACACTGGTTACTATGTATGATATTTCTGTGTACCAGGGTGATGAGTCCACCGCCCCCGCCAACAGCCCGGTCTTGTCTGATGGTGGTGAAATTATGAAATGTGGGTGTTTTTTGTGTTGTGCGGAGTTTTGTTTCTTGTAAGACGGCAATGTGTATGTTGTGTTGTTTGATGAAGTGTGAGAGTTCGTGTTTCTTTGTGTTGATGCCATCTATGTTCAGTTGAAGAATGTTAATGTTATGTGCACGATGTATGTTGGGTGCTGCTGCACGAGGATGGGGTGGGGGTGGGGGTGAGGGAGGGGCTGGGGGTTGGGATGGGTGAGGTGGGGGTGGGGATTGGGGAGCAGTTATGGAGTCTCTCTGAAAACACACTTCTCTGGTCTCCCACATTATTATACAGCCTTTGTTGACACTTCAGGGCAAGCCTCAACACCCGGGGAATGTTGTTGATGAAGGTGTAGAGTATATGTGTGTGTTGGTGTAACGATGTGGAGTGTAATTACCTAAGTGTGTGTGTATGTTGGTGTAAGTGTTAACAGTATGTGTGCGTGCGAGTGTGGGTATTGTAGTGTGTATATGTGTGTGCTCATGTTGGAGCATATATGAGTGTATGCATTGGAGTGAGTGAGTGTGTGTGTGTGTACTTACACTAGTTGTATTTGCGGGATTGAGCATGCTCGTTAATTCCCGCCTCCTAAGATATGTTTGTCATACCGTGCTTTGAAACTATGCACTGATGGTGCAGACACTACTTCGGCTGGCAATTTGTTCCACCCACTAATCGAGTTGGTAGGAAATCTTTTACTTTTCAGAGATCAGATTTACTATTAGGCACTTTCAGTTTGTAGCTGCGACCTCTTGTTCTCTCACCTCCATCCCTCTCTATGAAGTTTTCTTGGTCAATTTTGTCAATACCTCTAACACATTTGTACATCTGAATTTGCTGTCCTCGTTTCCTTCTCTGTTCCAGTGTAGGTAGATTCAATCTCTTGAGCCTCTCTTGGTACTCCAAATTTTCCAAACCTGGGATCATCCTCGTAGCTTCTCTCTGTACCCTCTCAATTTTGTGGATATGTTTCTTAATGTGAGGGGACCACACAACAGATGCATATTCCATCCTGGGTCTTATTATTGCCGTTATTATTTGTTTCATGGTGTTTTCATTAAGATAATTGAAAGACATCCTGATATTTGCCAATAGTGCTAGTGATTCTCTCACTATCTTATTTACGTGGCTTTCTGGAGACATGTTATCCTTAAATTCTATCCCCAAGTCTTTTTCTTTTTCTGCTTTGGGAATCACTTCGTTACCTAGTTTATAATCTTTTCTAGGTCTGTACTTGCTTTTACCCATTTCTAGAGTCTTACATTTCCCTGCATTGAACTCCATATTCCATTTGATGCTCTATTCATGGATCTTTTGCAAATCTGCTTGGAGCTCAAGGCAATCCTCCTGGGTTCTGATCGTTTTAAGCAGCTTAGCATCGTCCGCAAACATGCTCATGTAGCTTGTTAGTCTCTCAGGTAAGTCATTTACAAATATCAAAAACATGATTGGGGCTAGGACAGATCCTTGTGGTACTCCACTCGTAATTTGAGTCCAGTTTGACGATTTCCCCCTTACTGTTGTTCTCATCTGTATTCCGCTAAAGTAGCTCTCCATCCATTTCAGCAGTTTGTCTCCCACCTTTCCCACATGTTTTAATTTCCACAGCAATCTCTTGTGTGGAACTTTGTCAAATGCCTTTTTAAAGTCTAGGTAGGCACAGTCTACCCATCCTTCCCTCTGGTCCACTGTGAATATTACTCTAGAGTAAAAACTCAACAAGTTGCTTACACATGATCTGCCTCCTCTGAATCCAAATTGTTGGTCAGTAATTAAGCTTTTGGATTCCAGGTAGTTCACCCATTTATCCCTTATTAATCCTTCCAGAATCTTCATGAGGATGCTCAATAGTGATACAGGTCTATAGTTCAGTGGTTTATCTCTGCTTCCTCCCTTAAATATAGGAATAATGTTTTATCTTTTCCATTCTGTAGGTACTATCCCTGTGTCCAATGATTTGGTCATTATATCATATAATGGTATACTCAGTTCCTTGGCATTTTCTTTAATAATCCAGCCTGATACTCCGTCCGGTCCGGCGGCTTTGTTTGGATCTACCTTACTCATTGAGCTCTGCTCTGTTAAATGTGACTTCCGGCATTTCCTCTGTACCTATCTCATTGGTTTCTGGTGCAATGAATTCTCCTTCTTTTGTAAATACCGATGCAAAATTTCTATTTAGTTCTTCCGCAATTTCTGTATCCTCTTCTATGATTCTGTTTCCACTTTTAATCTTTAGGATTGTGGCTTTTATCTTCCTTTTGCCGTTTACAAACTTGAAAAACATTGTACTTACTCTAGTTGTAATGCGGGAGTGAGCATGCTCGTTATTTCCCGCCTTCTATATGTGTAGGTGTTATATGTATCGTTGGAATGGCTGTGGATATGTGTGTAGTCTGTATTTTTAGCCAATTGGCAACATCGGAAACGAAGGCTTAGGGTGGATCTGTATGGTACCATTCTCACTATAGACGGTAACGTCTCGCCCGAAGGCTTAGGTAGCCATCAGCTTAGGTGAACCATATGATACCCATCTCGCCTTGTACCATTTTTTGCCAATGTGTGTGTGTGTGTGTGAGTGTTGGAGCTTGGAATGTATATGAATGATTTCTATCCTACACTGGTACCTGCTCCTCACACATAATACTGTTGGTATTTAAAAAGTTTCCCCCTAAACTCACATTTCTAAAAAAATTATCAGGCTTTCTTTGCATAGATTCACACTCAAAAGCTTTTCTTTAATCCGTGGTTTTTTTATAGCACCATTTGGGAACTAATAGAAATTGACCACTTGCAAGTTTCGGGCTATAAGGAAGTTGGAGCTGTAGACATAAATATTTAGCAGAATTACCAGCTAAAATACAGTCATTGTATATCTATAAACACATAAAACCAAATTAATTGTAATTTCTATCCATCAGAAATTTACATTACTGTTGCATTTCTGTTTTATAGCGATGTTTACGGCTACTTCCTTATAGCCTGAAACTCGCAAGTGGTCAATTGGCACCAACAAGTAGGGCACCTGTAGTCTTATTTGGTTTGTCCCCTGGTAGAAAATTAAGCCCTTAGCAGCCAAGTTATCTATACTTACTGTCAAAATATCAAGCTACTGTCTCTGTATCATATTAATTCATATTTTTTCACCAACCAACTTTACTTCTAAACTCAATTAATGAAATCAACAAATACATGTGGCACTTCAAGGACTCGAACCTAGGATACTCACACCAAAATTCTGCGCATTTATGCATTACGTTATCAAGACAAGATTTTGTAATATATTTAATAACAAAATCTCTGTAATAGATAAGCAATCAAGATAGCAACATAGCTGTAAGCTTCAAGATGGCCTTGATGAGCACATGCTACATTTCAAGACTTATCACATCATTCGAACACAATGTCCTCAACTACAGTATAAAGACAATAGTACTGTATGACTATAGTGTGTTTTTTCCCCAGCTGATGCTAAATTGAATCCCTTAGCATCTGATTTCTCGATTCTTAACCTAAGACGTGCGCATGGGGGGTATGAGACACCACACGCCTGTGCGCACATATTTGAGCTGTTCCCATCACTAACATCGCTATTTTACCATAAATAACATTAATACTTATCCATATGCGCCTATTTTAGGTTGATTATATAGGTATTAACCTGTTACAGCAACAAGTGGAAACAGCGTTTGGATGGTCAAAATCGGCGATACAGGCTGGGAGTTACATAAGTTATGGCTGGGGCAACCTCCCTCCCCTCCACGTCTGGAGAGATTGTCGATTGATACTCACTCTCTCTCTTGCACTCGCTTGGTAACAGTGATGACAACGCCCTGCTTGCAACTCGCTAATGTTAACACGAAAATAGACCACAGAATAAGGGAATAACAGGGAAAATAGGTGATAACTAAAGGGGGGGGGGGGGGATGTGGAGGAGTGATATTTGGCATGGCCCAGGGGAAAAAAAACAAAAAAGGGTTCAAGTGTTTTTGGGGTGTTTTAAATGGATTTTTTTTAGGCCCAGGATCTTAAGAGTCTTCCCGCAGTCACCAGGGGAAACTCTTAAGTCTTCCCGCACTTGCCGAGTTAATGGAAAAATATGATACTTGTATGTGTCTGCGTCATATTATTGCCAAGTTTTCACAATTACCAACATATTTTGCTACAAAATCTTAGTCCTAGTCAAGTAATCAGGGTGGCGAGATAGCAATTTAACCATCACCTGGACAAAAATAACTATATTGATTGAATCATTAACTCATATTGTCTCTTGGCTTTCATTTGGCTTGGAGGTTGAATTGATCACGAGCGAGTTTCAGGCTATAAGTAAGTTGGAGCTGTAAACATCGACATTAAACATAAATGCAATACGGTAATTATATAGGTTTCTGATGGATAAAACGCATGCTGAATTGAGTTTTTGTATATTTTTGGGAAACAGATTAACTTGCTCATGTAGTAGTGTACACCCTATGTGGTGGATTGTGTTCTTTTATTTCATAGATTTCATTTTAGTAAGCGTTGTTTCCACATAGCGATTTTGATAATTTAATTTGACTTTATATTGTCCTTGTCCCAATTTTGGTATGTTTAGTTTGCAAGTTTTACATTTTAATTTATAAATGTACTACAACACTATAGTAGTTGGGAATTCTGAAAAATATTGAGGTTATCAGCTCCAACTTCCTTATAGAACGAAACTCGCAAGTGGTCAATTGAGAAGGAAAGTACAAAACAATAGCTCATTCACACTATAATCCGTTCATTCTAGGTTGGGCAGATATCATAACCCCTACCCTCTCGTAACTCAAAAAGCCCACAACGTTGTTGTTGTTGGGGATCAGAGGTGGCGGGTGGATAACACACTTACTATTTGTCACCATATCTTTTTAGATATTGAACTGAAATTTTATGTGGTGATAGATATTGCCCACTGAAAGTCCTGTGCCACGCAAGAGCCAAAACTACATATGCGAAACCCGCGCTGCCAGAGGTTTTACGTGTAGTCGCTTAAGTTTTTAGCTATCAATTACACAATTTGGAGTTAAAATCAATAACTGTGGAATAAACACACATCAACACTTATTCTCTCACTTACAAACTAACTAACTCTTAACCTACAGACTTTTTCACTTCCTTGCAGATGCAGACTGGTTGACTTTCTCATTCTTCTTGTTGGCTTGTCGTCTGATCCTAAGGACTCTCTTGAGGCTGAGTCGGGAATGTGGTAACATGGTCTGACTGTTGAACACCACCATTAGGTTAACACACTCTCCGTAATCCATGTCCGGCAGTAGCTGTGGAGAGAGCCGGTTTATGGTTAACTATAAAATCAGATAAGGTAAAAACTATAAAATATTCTCCAAACTCCATATCAAGTTGCCTCTTGGCAACACTAGGCTCTCATTGCACTGACTTTGCTTACCGGAGTTATGTCAACACATACATAAATCCTCTGAACATCCTCAAAGTTGGGTCTGGGAAACCCTTTGTATCTGCCGGTCTATCTCTTGTCTGTTGGCGCATCTATCTGTACGTCTAATTGTTTTACTCCCCCCTTAGCGGGTGCCCAACCCCGAAAGGGGTTGAAATAGGGGAGCTATCCCCCCCGCCAAAGGCGGCTTTCTAGGGCCTTTCCTAGCTGTTGCTGAGAGGATTGGGTTCTAGTCATGTGGTGGTGGGCTGGTCTATCAGAGTGAGAACTGAGCGATCTCTGCCATACCCATAGCTTACTCTGACTGTTCCTTTTACTTATATATTTTCTAGATCTCAAGTGACGGCATCTCTTCCGTGGATTGACCTCCCAATCTACCAAGATTGGAAGCCAAAGTGTCACATTTTTCCTTTGCCCCTCAACTTTCTCTTCATAATTGCTGAGGGGCACAGGGCCCTGGGTGGGGCTTTGGTTTCCCGGGCGTTTCCTCACCCTCCCCAGCTCCCTGCCATGGAGTGGCTTCGGTCACCCAGGCTTTATTGTGGTCGGCAGGGAGGGTTCTGTGGGGGCGCTCGGTTATGGCCTTGGCCTTGCTCGGGGCCTTGGGGCTGTTCGGCCAGGCAGCTTGGGGAACAGCAACAACAACAAAACTCCCCCCTTACCTTGGGTGTAACAAAGAAGTATTGACTGGCGTCCTGCAGAGCCTCCGTCTCCATCAACATCTTCAGCATCTGTCGCTCATTGATGGGGTCCATACCCTGCAATGGAATACACATAATATATTCAACATTAGTCAATACAAAAAAAGTATCACTAAAAGCCAATTATTCACCCAATATTATAATTCCAATGACACATTTAAGCAGTATTGGAGATAAACATTGTAATGCTTAACCCACTGGACTCCAGCGATGCACGTTATGCGTCGTTCTATGACTATCAAACACTGCTTATCTTACTTGTATTATACTATTATTGATAAGGTTAAGCAGTACCAAAAAGGAAAAATTACTGTGGATGTGAAATAGAGACAGTATTACATATCTGGTACTTGGGAATATTAGATAGGAATCCCAATTTTGTTTTCTTTTTTTGGTCCCTATTCAGGCTCTGTCTCGAGTCGGCCACCCTAAAAATAAATAAATAAATAAATAAATAAAAATTAGATAAAAAATAATAAAATAAAATAAATGGGGTATGAGCCAGAGTATATAAACTACACTTCAACGCACCTGATTAATCTCATCGACACATCTGAACGGCACCGGAGAAAGGGACTGCAACGCCAGTAGGTATAACGCCGTCGACATCGCTCTCTCTCCGCCGGACTGATGCTGTGCCGTCAATTCCCTAAGTTTGGTATTGTCACGGAAGCGGACCCTAATAGAGGTGCCGTAGTGGTTGAAAGAGTTGGGGTCCTCCGGTACAGACAGTAACACCTCACCAGCGCACCCCAGTCTCTTCATGAACTGGGAGAACTGTTGGCTGATATCCTCCATCAACTTGGTGATTCGTGGGAGCCAACTGTGTGGGAGATATCAATAAGGAGGGCTTTTAGATACCAATTTAATTAAGTAACACCCCGTTCTTAACATTAATCATCCATTACAAAACCCAATGTACATGAATAAACCAATGAAAGCATATGGTCCTCCCGGGATTCGAACTTGGGACACCACAACCAGAACATAAGCATCTAAACCATTACACCACCAACACAGTTAAAGGTTGAGTACACGATCATAATTTAAATAAAGGGACGACACATAATTATAATGTAAAACTTGCTTAATAAATAACCCCACAGATCCTTCCTAAGCTGCATAAAATCGTCTAATCATAGCCAAAATTAAACTGCTAAAACGCATCAGAGCTTCAAGGGGCTAAGACACAGAACCAGAGTGAGTTTATACCGTACCTTTCTCTAATATCCTGTAGATCTGTAGTGTGTGCAGCGGTGGCGGCCTGAGCATCTTCCAGTCTACTCTGTAACTGTCTCATCTCAGCCTCACGCTTCTTGTACTCCTCCACTTCCTAGGCAAACAGGGACAACACATAATTTATATACTGTACACTCGCGCTAATAAGTAATGTCTCGGCACCAAGTATGTTTTCATCAATAATTTATATCAGTAATAACTAAGCTTCATTTCTTCATATCGAGTGAGTTATACAAACATGTTCCTACACTTACCCACCCTATTCAACATCTGACAGACATTAATACAGCACAGAGAGAGTGAGCCAAACGTAATGACAGCTGGGACATGACTTATTAGCGCCACTGTACACTCGAGGAAACAAAAATCTTTACACTAACGCTCTAAACATTCTGGAAGTGGGTCGAAATCTTGCGATAGTACCTCACAGACGTATGTTCCATCCGATTTATTCCGTTCACACAAGATTATATACAGTACAACTCACCAGTGTAAAGAATGTTTTTTCCTCGAGTGTACATTGTAGATTAAGCCACAAATACGAGTGATCAAAGTATGTAGTAAAACTCGCAGGAAAAATCAAACAATGGAACACCAAGCTTTCGTCTATTCTCCAAAGACATCTTCTGAAGATGTCTTGAGAGAATAGACAAAAGCTTGGTGTTCCATAGTTCATTTTCCCGCGAGTTTTACTACATTATATATACATTATTGCATCTATTATGTCATTATGAAAATGTTTACCAGTAAACAGATCTCCCTCAATTTACGATTGGGTTACGTTCCTGAAAACCGGATCTTAAATAGAAAAATCGTATTGCGAACCCTAAAATGAATGAGGCAAATGGGGATACGTTCTCGTATCAGCCAAAACCCAAACACCTAAAAACCTATAATAATATTGTAAATCGGGGCATCGGATAGTGAGGGAGACCTGTATAATGTATGTTTCAGTAACTAATTGAAGCAGCGTACGTACCTTGTCGGAGGCCGCAACAAGGCAGTCACGGTGGGCTTCCTCCTCGGATAGTTGCTTCTCCGTGTCCTTCAAGTTGGACTTTAGGAACTGCTCGGGGATCGGGGGTAAGGGGGGGAGGGGGGTGGTCACAGGGGTGGTGGGGTCCTAGGGGGGAGGGGGAGGAGGAGGGAGGGAGGGAGGGAGGGAGGGGGAGGGGGGAGATAAGAAGAGGGGGTGGAGTAGGGGGCAGAAAATAAGAGGGGGTGGATTGGGCAGAAGAGAAGAGGGGGTGGAGTGGGGAGGTGGGGAGAGGGAAGAGAAGAGGGGAGGAGGGGGGGGGGGAGAGAAGAGGGGAAAGGGAGCAGTAGAGAAAAAAGATGGGAGAAGAGAAATAAAAGACAAAATTTAGAAGGCAAAACAAAAATAAGAAAATGGAAAAATAGGGATAGAAAGCAAAAGAAAATGTAATACAAGACCAAATGAATAAAATGTGAGAATAAAGAGGATGCCAGCAAGGAGGATGTTCGAAGGATTGTGTTAAAAGTCCCGAAGCAAGAGAGGGAGATGGGGGAGTGTTAGTTACAATTATTTGGGGGTGCACGAACTCGCAATCACTCACGAAAAAAACAAAAAATCAGATCATTATTATATGTTAGGCACAGGTATAAAGAATATTAGCGAGGAGATGCGTACAAGTAGACTGGAATGGTATGGGCATGTGGAGAGAATGGATGAACAAAATTTGGTGAAAAGATGCAGGTCTGTGATTGTGGAGGGAGCTGCACCAAGGGGTAGACTGAGGAAGACCTGGGATCGGACTATACGTGCCGATCTTAAATCCAAAAACTTGATAAGTGAAGCAGCCCTTAACAGGGTTGCCTGGAACGCCGCCATTAGGACAAGAGACTGAAACTGCACGTATGTGTGGAGCACTCAGTCTTAACATTTTATGTATGTAGTCATGTACTTGTAGTCGTGCACCATGATGATGACCCCCTGCGTCTTGATGAGCCGTGGGCTTTCCGGCAGTCATCTTTCTTCGAAAGATCATTCTCGTACATGGCTCCAAGGTTATATAACAGACTGCCACTGACCATGAGACAACTAAGTTCTGTTGAGTGCTTCAAGAGGCAACTTAAGACTTTTCTCTTTGAAAGAAGCTATGATCTCGAGAGGGGTGTCATCATCGAGGGTTATAGGGTGTAGGCTATTTGCCATTGCTGGTGGCTGGATGATGCGTATATGTTTTGTGTTTCATTGATTTAAGCAATTAGTGTTTGTTTTTTTGGTTTGGGTTTGGTTTTCGAGCGCCAGTGAATTCTGCGGAAAAATTGGCGCTTGTGAGAAATAAGTAACATGCTTATTATTATTATTATTACTATACTGTATGAATATATAATATACCGAATATGAGGTGGAAGGATGGAGTGAGAAAGTACATATACGAGGGCGGTGCTGGTTGGGGGGAGGGGCGTCGACTGACTGGGGACAGAGGTGCATGGGGCGGTTCGTTCGTGGCCACCCCTTCGGGGATCACGGCGTCAGGCAATAGATAGATAGATAGATAGATATAAACCATTCATTATAGGTAGGCCAGAAATCATGACCCCCAAACCTCTGTAACTCAAAAAGGGCTTAAACAAATGGGCTGTACATTTCCACACCTATTTCCTGACTGACTCTTCCAAAATAGCATAAATATTAGCTATTTTTTTTTTTCTATGTGATTGAGGGAGGCAAAAGGCATAACTGCCTATAGCGAGTGCCTCCCCCATAGTTGAAAGAGTGACAGGGCCAAAATCAAGGGACGTTCAAGCCAAAATGCCTGGACACACGGAGTTTGAAGCAATTTAAGTAATAGGAAGAGGGAAAGACTGATTCTGGGAGAGAGTTCCAGAGCTCAGCTGTTGAGTAGAAGAAAGTTTGAGAGTAACGTTTCACTCTTGGGTTGGAGAGTTGCACAGAGTAGGGGTGGGATTGAGTTGCAAGACGGGTACCACGTGCCCTACGTAAAGGAGGTGGTATGCACTGGGATAGCTCTGAGGAACACTGATTATTATAGTAGCGATAGAATAGCGAGAGATGCAACATTGCGGCGGAGAGAGAGAGATTGCAGAGAGTTGGTGAGTGGACGGGAGTTAATGATACGAAAGGCCTTCCTTTCAACTTTGTCTAGGAGAGCGGTGTGAGAGGAACCTCCCCACACATGTGAACAATACTCAATACAAGGGCGCACTATGCCCCTGTACAGAGCAAGAAGCTGTGCAGGGGAAAAGAACCCCCTAAGGCGGTTGAGCACACCCAGCTTCTGGGAGGCTGCCTTAGCAAGACTGGTAATATGGTCCTTCCAAATGAGAGCAGAAGAAAAAGAGACACCAAGAATATTGAGAGAAGATGAAGGGTTGATTTTTGTATTGCTGAAGAATAAGGGATAGTCCGCTGGGAGATCCTGACGGGTAGATAGATGGAGAAATTGGGTTTTGGAAGCATTAAAGTTAACAAGGTTTTCTCTGCCCCAATTGGAAATAGTATTTAGATCAGAATTTAAGAGTTCTATGGCTTCATTACGTTTGTCGTTGAGGGATTGCTGGCTGGGGCGTTCTGAAAAACTAATGGAGTAGTGTAAGGTTGAGTCGTCTGCGTATGAATGGATGGGAATTAAGGTACAGTTAAGGAGATCATTTTTAAAAATTAGAAAGAGGATAGGAGATAGGACAGAGCCCTGAGGAACACCGGAGTTTATAGGGTGAGGAAGTGAACAATGGCCGTCCACAACCGCGGCTATGGAACGGCCGGAAAGGAAATTAGAGACAAAGGCACAGATGGAGGGATAGAAACCGAAGGAGGGTAGTTTAGAAATTAAAGATTTATGCCAGACTCTATCGAAGGCTTTCGATATGTCTAGTGCAATAGAAAAAGTCTCACCGAAGTCCCGAAAGGAGGACCCAGAGTTAGTAATATATGAAAGAAGATCACCAGTAGAGCGACCCTTAAGGAAGCCATACTGGCGATCTGAGAGCAGATTATGAGAAGAGAAATGCTTAAGAAATTTGGAAGCAAGAATAGTTTCAAAAACTTTAGAAAGACAAGAGATAAGAGCAATTGGACGATAGTTGGAGGGTTGAGAGCGGTCACCCTTCTTTGGGACAGGTTGAATGTGAGCAAACTTCCAGCATGAAGGGAAGACGTTAGAGGATAGACAGAGACGAAAGAGTTTGCCTAGGCAGGGAGTCAGCACGGAAGCACAGTTTTTGAGAACAACAGGAGGAACACCGTCCGGACCGTACGCCTTATTAGTGTTAAGCCCAGAGAGGGTAGAAAGTACATCTTTAGAAGAGATTAGGATATTAGGCATAAGTAAGAGAGAGGAGGGCGGAGAGGGAGGAATAGCACCGGAATCATCCAAGGTGGAATTTCTAGCAAAAGTTTGAGCGAAGAGTTTAGCTTTGTCAGAGGAAGAAGTGATGGTTGTGCCATCAGAGTGGGAAAGGGGAGGGAAAGACGAGGAAGAGAAATTGTTGGAGAGGTTTTTGGCTAGATGCCAGAAAGCTTGGGAAGAGCTAGAGTTGGATAGTTCAGTGCATTTATTATTGATGAAAGAGTGTTTGGCAAGTCGAAGAACAGATTTGGCTTGATTCCGGGCAGAAACATATGAAGAATGAGAGTCTTGAGTTTTAAGGCGTCGGTACCGTTTGAATGCTTCCTCCTTATTGCGGACAGCAGTAGAACAGACGTGAGTAAACCAAGATTTTTTAGCATTAGTCTGAGAGAAAGAGAATGGAGTGTATGTTTCCATGCCCGATAGGATTACCTCGGTAATGCGTTCAGCACTCTCCGAGGGTCCTCGGCCATGGAAGCAGAAATCATTCCATGGGAAATCAAAGAAGTACTGCCGAAAAGCCTCCCAGTCGGCAGCGCCAAAGTGCCACAAGCGCCGCCAGCTAGGAGGATCGGGTGGCTGTACTGGAGAGATAGGACAGGTGACAGAGACAATTATTCCTGTTTGAGTAATGAGAGGTTGAGGTAGGGATTTCTGGCCTACCTATAACCAACAGGCCATTTTATCACTTCCAAGGATATAATAAGAACTGAGAATCATACATTTAACCGTTTATATTTAGTAATGCTAACACAAAATAAGGGAATACAGTCGACCCTCAATTTAAAGGACTAATAGGGGGGGGGGGGGGGGAGCTTGTCCGTTAACAGAAAAAGTGTTACTTGAAAAGTTACTTATATGTCTCTGGTTTGACACCCTGTATACAATTTTTACAATAATTGACAATATAAACCACAACCATGGTACACACATTAAAACAATCCAAAAGTAAAGAGGCTGTGGAGAGTGTAAATTACAATAAATTGGGATGCAGTGTTACAATAATTAACTATGTTAGTTAAAATGAGTTAGTATGTATACTATGTTAGTTAAAATTAGTTCAGAAGGCCCTATACCCTCTCCATCTCTCACCTCAGCTGATATTTGTCTGTAGTTGGTGACCCCCAGCCCCCTCAGCAGCCTCTGGAGTGCCGTCTGAGCGTCGGACTTCAGGGTCTCCAAGCCTCGCGTTGCTGACTCCGCCTCTTCCTGTTATGGACCAATTACAGCAACCCATAAATAATAGAAGCGCATAGAAAAGAATAATATACTGTTGTTGTAATAGACTGTAATATACTGTAATAAATCATGATAATAATATATATGGTTTGTATAGAGAAATGCATAAATAATGAAAGTGCATGAAAATAATATGATACTGTAATAGAGCACGATAAAAATAAAAATAAAATACAAAAATACTACTACAGTACTATCTTACTTGTAGCATCTTTAGTTCTGAGGTGGTGGTGGAGAGATGTTGTTTTTGGTTCTGTTTGTCTGTATTTAACATCTTGGCTTTAACACTACTACTACAACTATTATCTCACTGTAGTGTCTTTAGTTCCGAGGTAGTGGTGGAGAGATGTTTTTGTTACTGTATGTCCGTATTTAACACTACTACTACTACTACTATTTCTACTACTACAGTACTACTACTATTATCTTACCTGTAATGTCTTTAGTTCTGAGGTAGTGGTGGAGAGATGTTGTTTTTGTTTCTGTATGTCCTTATTCAACATCTTGGCCTTAACATCGATCCTCATGTGTTCCACCAAGCCGTCCACCCAGCCGGTCACCCCGCCCACCCGCTGTTCCGTCACTCGTACCAGCATCGTTACCTGCTCCTGTGGGGGAGGGGGGGGGGGGGAGAAAGAGCCAGTTAGTTTATTTATATTTTTTATTTATTAATGGTCGTATTTATTTACTTATTGTTTTGTCTTTTTATTATTTTTTTAGTTTCCTCTCTAGACCTCCATCAATCTGTAAAAAAAAAACCTAGAACCCCCCTTCAAAATAAATTTGTAAATTTGTTGGTTGTTGTTGTTGTTGTTGTTCCCCAAGCTGCCTGGCCGAACAGCCCCAAGGCCCCGAGCAATTCCAAGGCCATAACCGAGTGCCCCCACAGAACCCCCCCTGCCGACCACAATAAAGCCTGGGTGACCGAAGCCACTCCATGGCGGGGAGCTGAGGAGGGTGCGGAAACGCCCGGGAAACCAAAGCCCCACCCAGGGCCCTGTGCCCCTCAGCAATTTTTTGGTAGAAAAATGTCCCAGCCAAAGGCCGATTACTTTAAAAAAAGGGCGGGTGCCCAACCCCGAAAGGAGTTGAAATAGGGGAGCTATCCCCCTGCCAAAGGCGGCTTTCTAGGGCCTTTCCTAGCTGATGCTGAGAGGATTGGGTTCTAGTCATGTGGTGATGGGCTGGTCTATCCGAGTGAGAACTGAGCGATCTCTGCCATACCCATAGCTTACTCTGACTGTTCCTTTTACTTATATATCTTCTAAATCTCAAGTGGCGGCGTCTTTTCCGTGGATTGACCTCCCTACTGCCAACCTAGAAGTTGGCAGATTGGGAGCCAAAGCGTCACATTTTTCCCTTGCCCCCCAACTTTCCCTTCATAATTGCTGAGGGGCACAGGGCCTTGGGTGGGGCTTTGGTTTCCCGGGCGTTTCCGCACCTTCCTCAGCTCCCTGCCTTGGAGTGGCTTCGGTCACCCGGGCTTTGTTAGTGGTAAGCAGTGAGGATTTTGTGGGGGCGCTCGTTTATGGCCATGGCCTTGCTCGAGACCTTGGGGCTGTTCGGCCAGACAGCCTGGGGAACAACAACAACAACAACAACAACAACAACTTTAAAAAATACAGACTCGCTATTGCTCGTCAGGAAAAAACTTGACACCTAAATGGCACGAAAGGTTTTAATATTGACAAAGAAATGGGGCGTAAGGTCTAATATTTACAAATATTACAAATAAAATATCCACTTTAAATTATTCCTCTAAAATTTTAGACAAAATTAATGTTAACAGTCTTATTCGAGCGCTAGTGAATTCTTCGGAAAAATTGGCGCTTATGAGAAATAAGTAACATGCTTATTATTATTATTATTATTATTAATTCAAAGAAAGTTAAGTCCATGTTACCAGATGGTTGTAAAGATTTCAAACCATTAATAGTGTATTCATATGAACGACCTGTTGGGTCTATTATTTGTAATTATAATAAAGTTTTAGGAAATCTTTCAGATAATGATATTTTCAATAATAATAAATGCGTGTGTGAAAGAGTCATGGATATGCCAGCTAGCAGACGTGATGCACTAGCAAAGTTCATTTATAGTCCGATATGTCACATATTAACAGGTGATGTAGAACTAGTTAAACATTTTGCAAACGACAAATTAGCGGAGCTATGTCGTAAAGGGTTTAAATTTAGAATAGGGAGTAATAAAGTAACATGGGACATAATTTTAAAAGATATTGTTTTTTCAGTCAATAAATTAAAAGATAAATTGTTAAAAATTGCGTGCTGCAATGCGAGAGAACTAGAAGCATGGTCTAAATTATTAATTAAGTTAATTAGAAATAAAATTTTCTCGCTTAAAAATGAATTTAATCTTTCAGATTTTATAGACTATAATTATAATAAGCTTAAAGCTGATTTAATAAATTTACATAAACATTTTGTAATCACTACAGTAGATAAAGCCAGCAATAATTATAGCTTCACATGTAAGACATTTTATCTTGAAAATATGAAAAAATAATTAGGTATTAAGGGTAACATATTACGTAAAAATAAAAATATTTGCGGTAATTCTGTTTATGAAATTCAAAATAATCTGAATATTGATAACTTAATCGATGAACATACCAAGAAAAATATAATATTTGATATTAAACTTTCTGATAAGAACAAGTGCATTGCAAAATTATACATGTTACCTAAATTTCATAAAAGACCTTATAAATATCGCTTTATTGCCGGAGCAAAATTTGCTACCACTAAAACTCTATCAGAACAAGTCGTAAATTGCTTAAAATACATTAAAAGTACTCATAAAAGATATTGTAATACCATCATGAGAAGAACTGGCATTAACTATTATTGGAGTGTTGACAATTCGTTAGAAGTTATTGATAAAATAAATACCATGCCGAAAGTTACCTCGGTACATAGCTTCGACTTTTCAACTTTGTATACCAATTTGCCTTTAGATTTAGTATATTCAGAGCTTTGCTTTATTATAGATTTGCACTTTGACAGGTTCGTTAGGAATGGTAATTATTTCATAAATGTTTATACATATTTTAATAATGCATCACTTAGCTCTACTCCCACTAGTTCTGTATATTTTGATAGAACTAAACTTAAAGATGCCCTTAAATTCCTCCTTTTCAATACTTATGTTAGATTCGGGCCGTACATTTTCAAACAAATATTAGGAATTCCTATGGGTGGAAATGCTAGCCCTTTAATTGCAGACTTATTCTTGCTTGCTTTAGAATTTAAATATATAAAAGACTTAGTTGACAGTAGCAAGAAAAATAAAATTCCAGAAAAATTAGCACTTGCTAAACTGTTAAGTAATAATAGTAGATATATTGATGATATTCTTGTTTGCAATTTGTTAAATTTTAATCAAGTTGCTAAACTTATTTACCCTAATTCTATTCCCCTCACACAATGTAACGTAAATTATAAAGTTGAAAATTTTCTTGATATAAATATAGAGATTGTTAATGAACAGTGCATACTTAAAGTATATCACAAAGTTGATGATTTTAATTTTAACGTAATAAACTTTCCTTTCCCTAGTAGTAATATCGATAGTAAAATCACTTATAACTGTTTTTATTCCCAATTAATAAGATTTTGTAAAATCTGCACTAAAGTAGATGACTTTTGGGCTAGAGCTAGGTTACTATACAGACTCTTAGTGGACAGAGGTTTTGAGGCAAGTAAATTGTTCCATAAATTTAATCTTTTTAGGGTCAATTATTGTGACTGTATTCTAAAATTTGACATCAATAATTTTAATCAAGCATTTTTAACTTGAAGTTTCTTGTATAACCTCTGCTTACTTTTTGTCTGTATTTATTGTTTATCTTTTTCTTTTTCTTTTTCTATTATTATTATTAATATTAATATTGATGATTTTTTAAATTTATTGTTCTTGTTAAAAGAGTACTCTTTGTTTAAATCTGTTGTTACTTCATATTTTGTAATTATTTGTCTTTATATTATATGTATTCATTGTCGATAGTATCAATTGCTTACTTTTGCGATTTCCTTAGTTTATTTGTGCTATAAATGTAGGTTATTTGTAGGGTAGTTATTGATAGGGGTCACTTGAGGCATGCTATGCTTACAGGTACCTACCCGATAGCACTATCGTTAGTGAGTGCTGTACTGTATTTTATATATTATTTTGTAATAGTATAGATATCTTATCAATATTTGTATTTTGTACTATTGTTAATGTCTTGTCATGTTGCAAATTTGATTTTAAATAATATTTTGACATTTAACATATAGTTTCTTTATTCATGCAGAGTTTAGTAAAATTTGCCAGAACGTCCCGGACTTCCCAAACTTGACTACTTCCTTTAACGTGACGATAGTGCGTTGTTATATGTGCGATTAGTTTGCTTGGGAAACAGATTAACTTGCTCATGTAGTAATGTACACCCTATGTGGTGGATTGTGTTCTTTTATTTAATAATTTTCATTTTAGTAAACGTTGTTTCCACATAGCGATTTTGATAATTTAATTTGACTTTATATTGTCCTTGTCCCAATTTTGGTTTGTTTAGTTTGCAAGTTTTACATTTTAATTTACAAAGAAATGGGGTGCAAAGTCTTAAAATCGCCAAACTAATGGGCCGAACGTCTTAAAATCTAAAAACCAATGGGGCAAAACAGGAGGCTGCCAACCCCGCTGTTCCGTCACTCGTACCAGCATCGTTACTTGCTCCTGTGGGGATTGGTCGAGAAAGAGCCTTTTTTTTTTTTCCCTATAGTCGTATTTATTTGCTCGGAAATGCCTCTAGCCACCACCATCCAAAACACTAATATACAGTATATATATATTTACATTTATAAGAAGCTCGGACTACAATTATTGCACAGAGGAGGTATATTGTACACTTAACCCTCTCCGACATATGTTTTGAGCCGATTAGGGATACTTTAACCCTTGTCTAGCGGGGTGTTTTGGGCTCATTTGGGAATATTCAGGCCCTCCTGCATGATAAATCAAGCATCTGCATGAAAACAAAATTATTTAGCAAAAAACTAGGCACTAAAAGCTTCAAAATGAGACCAGAACGAGCTATGTAGCACTCGTGGTTCTCTTGCAGTTGTGCCACGAACATGGAAGTTTAGCATATATCGGTATATTTTTCCCAGCTATGCTCACTACTGGCTACACTGCCGGCCTCTCGAGAACACAGGGAACATGAGTTAATGGGCGGCGGTAAGCCCTGGGAGTCGGCTGTCTGGCCCGCTGCTCTCCCGGCCATTTGCACTCTATTTTAACCCTTTAAAATCCTTAATAATGCTCCTAACTTGCTGCAAATTGGTGCACGACTTAAGTCGAGCGCCGCTCTTTAAGGGATAAAGCCTTTGTTACCATCAGGGGTATTTAGAAACCTTTAGTTTAGTTACTTCAACCTCTGCAGTTATCTTTGAGTTAGCTGTAGGCAGAAAACTAATTTTGGAGAGGTAATTATAAGAGTGAGAGAACTCTATTTCTTATTGCTAATCTGGCAACCTCTGCATCATATGAGTCTGAAGGGGTTAATATTTATGATAATAAGGATAGCTGACCCCATGAGCTATGCCCTTTAAGGTTGATGGAGGTCTAGGGAGGAAATTAAAAAAAAAATAGTAAGTAAATAAACATCCTATCTATCTATTGCCTGACGCCACGATCCCCGAAGGGGTGGCCATATACAGTATACAGTACATCAAAATTCTGGCCTTGAACAATTGTTGATTATAAACCCTAGAATATTGTGGTGAACTAACCTGAACTTTGTTGTTAACCTTCTGTTCCTCAGCCTCCATGTCAATACAGTTAGCTTGGCAGCGCTCAACTTGGCTCTTCTTTTGACTTATACGCTGCTCCAACACCTTCCTGGATGCCAAACAACATTGTCAGTGGGTATACTGTATTAGTAAGACTGTATGTGCTGCTCCAAATACTACACTACATAAATACATACTGTACATATAAGTTTAAAGATTGCTTCATCCACAGAGAATGTGGTGTTAGTCTTACACTACATCAACATTAAATAACTATATATACTACTGGTGCCATACATACATAGATTTAAAGACCGAGTGCTCCACACAGAGTGTGGTTTCGGTCTCGTTTCCTAATGCGGCGCTCGAGGCAGCCTTATTCAGAGCTGTCTCACTTGTCAGGCCTTTTTATTGAAGGTCGGACCGTAAGGTCTGATCCCACGTCTTCCTTGTTATGCAAGTCCGTGAAAGTGGGGGGAGCTTAACCAAGGTTTAACAATAAAAATATAGTTTATCTAACTCCAATACTTTATGTGGGTTGTACTTTTATTGATAACATAAACTGGAGTAAGAGAGAGTGGCCAGCTTTCTCTTTGAACGGCAGGTTGGTGTATCAATTATCAAACAGCAGGGTTATATATTTATTTATTACTATACAGTATAAATAATGTACAGTATAGCCAATGACCAAATTATATATTCTGTACCAATATTCCCGAATGTTGATTATGGATATGGAGATATTTATGAGTAAAGAGAGGAAAATAAGACCAGTGGCACCATGATGACGGAGGTTGCCCGTTCTCTGTTACTAAAGGATCCCTAGGGTAGACTAGTACAAGTCTCCCTCGATTTATGATTGGGTTACATTCCTGAAAACCTGAAAAGAAAAAATCATATAGCAAACCCTAAAATTCTATCTATTTATCTATATACTCAGGCCCAATCCCCATTTTTCCTATTAACCCGTTGAGACCCAGCGTCGCACGTGTTGCGTCGGCAGTCTTTGATCACCAACTCCCAGCGACGCATCACGTGCGTCCGACATATAAAAAACACTTACGTGGCTCGTAAGGTAGGAAATGGCGGGAGAATAGGAGGGGGCGGTACCGTAGTGTGTGGGGGAGCCGGGCCAGTAGGTGTGAGCGGGCCGAGACAGCCGCGCGGCTGGTGGTGGTGGGCTTAGTGGGGATAGTTTACACCCCTAGTTTACCGCCACTTTGAACCTTCATTACTCCGGTCGTATGGGAGCTAGAGGCTTGAGATTTATGTGAGATACTCCTTAGGATGTATGCCGTACAATGCCATACTCAGTTTTACCCTAGTGCTCCCGGGCGGGTGGTCATGCGGGGGAGACGAACTATTGAAACCCCCCCCCGCCCCCCAAATGACCGAAATGAGTTTTTTTTTATTTGTGTGTTCATTTCTCACCATTCTCTTCCATTTTGGCTCAACAAATTTTTTTGAAGCTCCCCCCCCAACCCCCCACCGGCCCCCCCCCCCAAAAAAAAATGTCAGAGGTGATTTTTTTTTGTTTTTTTTTCATTTCTCATCCTTGTCTTCCATTTTAGCAAACAAAACAAATAAGTGAAAATGGCTTGGGACTGGGGTAAACAAAATATTATAACTAGCCGGGGCTCAACGGGTTAAAAAAAAAAAAAAAAAAAAAAAAAAAGGGGGAAGGTAAATAGGGATGCGTTCCGGGACCAGCTAAAACCCAAACCCAAACACCAAAAAAACTATAATAATATCGTAAATCGGGGCATCAGATAGTGAGAGAGGCCTGTATATATTGTATGTGGTGCTCCACTCGATTACTAACACTACAGGTCTCCCTCACTATCCGATGCCCTAATTTGCGATATTATTATAGGTTCTTAGATGCTATAAATGTAGGTTATTTGTAGGGTAGTTATTGATAGGGGTCACTTGAGGCATGCTATGCTTACAGGTACCTACCCGATAGCACTATCGTTAGTGAGTGCTGTACTGTATTTTATATATTATTTTGTAATAGTATAGATATCTTATCAATATTTGTATTTTATACTATTTTAATGTCTTGTCATGTTGCAAATTTGATTTTAAATAATATTTTGACATTTAACATATAGTTTCTTTATTCATGCAGAGTTTAGTAAAATTTGCCAGAACGTCCCGGACTTCCCAAACTTGACTACTTCCTTTAACGTGACGATAGTGCGTTGTTATATGTGCGATTAGTTTGCTTGGGAAACAGATTAACTTGCTCATGTAGTAATGTACACCCTATGTGGTGGATTGTGTTCTTTTATTTAATAATTTTCATTTTAGTAAACGTTGTTTCCACATAGCGATTTTGATAATTTAATTTGACTTTATATTGTCCTTGTCCCAATTTTGGTTTGTTTAGTTTGCAAGTTTTACATTTTAATGTTTGGGTTTGGGTTTTGGCTGGTCCCAGAACGCACTCCCATTCACCCCATTAATTTTAGGGTTCGCTATACAATTTTTCCTTTTAAGATCGGGTTTTCAGGAACGTAACCTAATCGTAAATCGAGGGAGACCTGTACATTACAAGGCGGACATTTAGTGGGTGTGGTAGTACGTCCTAGCGTGTTTCACATGCTCGCACCTAGTCGAGGGACACCTCGATGACGTATACAATTATACAGACTAATAACACACATACCAAAGCCACTCCAACAGCTTCCTCTCTTGTCAACACCCCTTCTCCCCTCTCTACATTCTTCAGAAAAGTAGAAAGTAGCTACGGTGTGCCGTTGTAAAGCTTATCCCTAAATACCTTCACCTAACCTGCAACTTACCTTTCATCCTTGCGAGCCATAAGTACTCTCTTCTCGTTGCGCCATGTCTCCAACTGCTGCATGAGCTTTGTACTCTCTACCGCGGCCTCCTTTAATGATTCATCGGCTTGTTGAATGCTGCGGGGAGAGTCGGAATACAGTCCAAGTGGGTGTATAAGGTGGTGTAATAGTTTAGATGTTTTTGTTCTGGGTGTGGTGTCCCGAGTTCGAATCCCGGGAGGACCAGAGGGTATTACTATAAATGTAACCACCAGTACCAAGCATTCTAGCCAAACTGGCTTAAAAAATGAGAGTGCAATCTCTTACCCCGAAAGCTGGACGAGTACTGAGCCATCCTGCCCGTGGGACCTTAGATACACTCTGAGAAGTGTTGCTAAAGTCTCAAAGCAGTGTTTACAAGTCGCGGTGTCTGGTACCGCTCGGTACAAGGACTGAATACTACTGACAGACATCGTACGGCGCTGGCACTGGCGAGTTACTTTCTTACTGTCGGCCATTGTATGTCGCTGGTACAGAACAGGTTAATTTATTCAAGTACATTGGGGTTTGTAATGGGGGATTAATTTTAAGAACGGGGTGCTCCTTAATTGCATAGGAGTTTTTATCGTTAATTTTTTATGGTCAACATTTCTGGGGTCTCTTCCATTAGTATTGGAAACTAAATTGAGGATAGGTAAATTTTGGTGGCAGAAATATTTTAAAAGTTGACCTCATAGGTTGCCAGATCAACCAGTGTTGATATTGGTTCAGGGAATATGTGTCTGTGTACGACCAGCCTAACCTCATCATAATTGCTGAGGGGCACAGGGCCCTGGGTGGGTCTTTGGTTTCCCGGGCGTTTCCGCACCCTCCTCAACTCCCCGCCATGGAGTGGCTTCGGTCACCCAGGCTTTATTGTGGTCGGCAGGGAGGGTTCTGTGGGGGCGCTCAGTTTTGGCCTTGCTCGGGGCCTTAGGGCTGTTCGGCCAGGCAGCTTGGGGAACAACAAGAACAACAACAACCTCTTCTGTACCGACGGAGTCTTATTAATTTATTCTAGCTATATTTAGATGACTTAATGTAGTTTAAGAAGGATCTGCATTAGCAAAAGGGGTTAATAGAGATAGTTTGAAGCATATTAATTGTTTAAACTGAATAAAAGTCTAATAGTAGCTAGAGTAAAATAACAAAAAAGTTATCGGTACATGAGGGGTCAAGAGAGAGCTGTGAAGACAACAGGAAGTTAGTTAGTTATGTAGAGTAGGAAGGGATAGACCAATTGTAATTTTCTACATACTGTATTGCAATTCTGTTTTGCTATTTTTTGTGTTGAGAGTTTGGTCAATGTTATGTTTGCTGTGTTTAACATGCATTTTAGTCAAGGTATTGAGTTTCATATATTTATCAAAGATTGGAGGAAGGACAAAGGGAAGGATGTAGTAACCGAGCGTACGGTCGTCATGTGTTACATAGGTTGATCGCTCGGGGTTAAGTTCCCATCTATTTTGACGGCTATTTTTTTCTGTTATTTGCCCCCTGCTGGCAATATATATGATGATGACAATAAGTCATGGGGGCTTTGCCCCCCCCTCATCCTATTATTGTATCCCACGGCAGTAAAAATAGACAGGAACATGATCGCGAGCGTCCGCATAGTGTAAACAAGTCAGGAGGTACGCCCGATACTACATCCTTGCCAGGATAAATATTTCAATGGAGACAAGTCCCTGATATTAATCACTAAAGCTTACCAAACTCTGGCGTCGTCCATGTCTTTCTTGAGGCGGTGTACTCTTTGCACGTCCACGATGATATGCAACAGCTCGGCCTCTTTCAGACTCTGTATACTGGTGGACACGGCTCCGTCGTACCTGGACCGAGCCTTACTGTACCGACGGTCACCTGGGGAACACAACGGGTTACATGTTACGCTCTGGAACTCTTTCCCTCATCCTATGACTAAAAATGCTCCAAGCTCCGTGTGTGTAGACAGTTTGACTCTAGCGTACATTGAATTTGGCTATCAATCACTCTTTATTTTTGTTTAATGTTTATGTTTCATTATGTTTCTTATATTCATAAATGACATGCCACATGGAGTAAATACATATATGAACATGTTTGCTGACGATGCAAAAATGATGAAACACATCAAGAACGTATATAGCTGCAAGGAACTGCAAAGTGACTTGAACAAACTGTACGACTGGAGCAAGGATAGGAAAATGGATTTAATGTCAAGAAGTGCTATGTGCTGGAGATGGGAAAGAACAAAAACAACCTATTTGGGAGTACAAAATGGTGAACAAATTAGTAACTAAGGCAAAGCAGGAGAAGGACCTAGGAATAATCATAACTGAGGACCTCTCAACGGAAAAGCACATAAACAAAATTATTGGAGGAACCTATGCATTATTCACCAACATAAGAGTAGCATTCAACATCCTACACAAAGAAATGTTGACCAAAATAATATTATCTATTATACAGCCCAGGTTAGAGTATGCAGCGGTAGTATGGTCACCACACTTGAAGAAACACATAACAAAATTGGAGAAAGTGCAGAGTTGCTACAAAGATGATACCAGCGCTGAGAGAATAACAGTATGAGCAAAGACTAGAAAGGCTAGGCCTGCCAACGCTGAAGGAAAGAAGAGAGAGGGGAGACATGATACTAATGTATAGGTGTGTTAGAGGTACAGTATAGGAAATATTGACAAAGCAAACTTTATAGAGGTGACATTGTAGAACTAAAGGGCATGCATTTAAATTGAGGAAAGCAAGATGCAAATCAAATGTAAAGAAGGTTAGCTTCCCATATATGAGTATAGAAGCCTGGAATAGACTAGAGAAGGAGGTGGAGGGAGCAATGAATATCCATAATTTAAAAATAAAACTGGATAAAACTAGAATTCAGAGACGGGACAACACGAGCCTAGCTCAATTCCTGTATACTACAACTAGGTGAATACACACATCTAGGTCAGCCAGGAGAAGACCCAGAGACCCAGGATCACCAAGGGCTTACCAATATAAAAGTTGTTGCCAAGATTCTGAGGGACGTTGGTGTAGTCTCCGGTCTGAGCGATGGGTATGCGGTGAATGTCATAGTTGCGACACAGGAAGGAGATGATGGCTGGCGGGGCGTCTATACACTCCCGCATGTACGTCTCAAACCCGTACGTTCTGCGGAGGGTTAGGTTACAGCGTTATAGTTACTGTCAATTCAGATTTAGCACACATGCAAAGCCAATTCATCAAAGCCTAATTTAATATATTTGAAACTGACCTAGCAAATAAATATATAGATTGAAACTAACCTAGCAAATAAATATATAGACAGGCAGATAAACAGAAAATAAAGGGATGGCTGTCAGATCAACAATACACTAAGATATGTATGTCTCTGTCAGAATGGTAATTATTTATTATATGTTCAAAATATATCTATCTATCTATATACTCAGGCCCAATTTCTCCCTCCCCCCTTTTTTTTTGGGTGGCCGACTCAAGACAGAGCCAGAATAGGGACAACACAACAGAAAACAATGAACACACAAAACAAAATACAAATTCATACACATCTAGGTCATAGTAATAGCGTTATAGTTAGTCAACCCCTCCTGTACCGACGCCGTTTTTAAACTTTATTCTGGCTACTCTTAGACGATTTTATTCAGTTTAAAAAGGGCCTCCGGGAATTAACAGGCTTCGAACTATCTCACTTAACCCTTTTTACTACCACAGATCCTTCTTAACCCATGGGATCCGGGGGGCCTCATATGAATTTTGGTAAAATCAACTTCATAATTCAGTAGCTACTGATTGAGACTACTTAGTATGGTGATGGGCTGGTCTATCAGTGAGAACTGAGCGATCTCTGCCATACCCATAGCTTACTCTGACTGTTCCTTTTACTTAAATATTTTCTAGATCTCAAGTGACGGCGTCTCTAACGTGGATTGACCTCCCAATCTACCAAGATTGGAAGCCAAAGCGTCACATTTTTCCTTTGCCCCTCAACTTTCTCTTCATAATTGCTGAGGGGCACAGGGCCCTGGGTGGGGCTTTGGTTTCCCGGGCGTTTCCGCACCATCCTCAGCTCCCCGCCATGGAGTGGCTTCGGTCACCCAGGCTTTATTGTGGCCGGCAAGGAGGGTTCTGTGGGGGCGCTCGGTTATGACCTTGGCCTTGCTCGGGGCCTTGGGGCTGTTCGGCCAGGCAGCTTGGGGAACAACAACAACAACAACAACAACCTAGAGCAGTCAATGTTTTTGCAAATTGTAGAACTTTTTGTTGTCTGTAGAATGCCGTAGAGATGACGTCGTTACAACGCATGGTTGCCGAGTTCTGATGATTATAGCGGCGATTTTGTTGTTGACCATTTTGCCTCATATGAGGCCTCCCGGATCCCAAGGGTTAAACTGCACAAAAGCGTCTAAATATAGTAAGAATAAAATTTAAATGAATAAAATATAGATTATAGTAAGAATAAAATTAAATAGAAGTCGCCGGTATAGAAGGGGTTAATTCAGATTTGGCACATTCAAAGCCAATTCATCAAAGCATAATTTACTTTAATCTGAATTAACCTAGTAGATATATAAACAGAGAAATAGAGAAAATAATGAGATGGCCCTACAGATCAACAATAGTTGCTTTGTCTTTTTACTGTGTTCGTATAAGTTTTGGTTTGTATATTTTGCAAGTTTTATGTTAAAATACACTTAGATATGTGCGTCTCCATCCCTTACTATCTGTTGGTGTTGTAATTATTCATTATCTGGTCAAAATATATACAAATACAAAATATAAAAATCTTAAAAGGAGTGTTTATAATTTATGTATAGCTTGCTCCCTAGACCTCCATCAAGCTTAAAAAACAGCCCCAGGACCCCAATTCAAGAAAAATTTGTAAATTTTTTGGTAGAAAAGGGCTGGTTCCTCCTAGATTTCAAAGTTTTTATCTAGAACTACCGTATATACCATTCTATCAAATTGCATATATCTGCATACCTATTTATCCATTAATAATGGATGTATGTATATAGCCTACTCTGGCACTTACTCCCGTTTTCCCTTTTTTTTTTATGGGGGTGGCCGACTCAAGACAGAGACTGCACAGGGACATCACAACACATAAAAAAAAACAGATCAATAAACCTACCTTAAATTACTCAATGGCACATTAGACTTGTAGTTATCAGGATGTGTGGGTGTGGAGTGTACAATGTTGACCCGTGTGCGTTGGCGGTCCATGGCTGTCTTAAAGGCGTTCATGTCCTCCTTGTTCTCACACACGAAGCTCACCAGGTCATTGCCGGAGATACGGTTCTCCACATACTTGGCATATTTCGGGTTCTTTAAATTCAACTGTGGGAAGAAAAATAAGGTTAATCTCTCATTATTGATTTTTTTTAATATCAGTATAATGTGTACATCGATTTGGCAATAAATAATTATAGGCCTTGGAGAAGAACTATGACAGAGTTGATAGAGAAGGTCTGTGGAAAGTACTGCGAATATACGGAGCAGATGGCAATAAATGTGAGGGTGCAAAGGCGGCAGTACGTGTGGAGAATGAACAAAGTGAGTTCTTTGATCTGAATGTTGGGTTAAAGCAAGGGTGTGTGATGTCCCCATGGTTGTTCAATATATATGGATATATGGATACAGTACAGTATATTATATGGATGGAGTTATGAAAGAAATACTGTACAAGGAAGAGCAGTGGATTTTGGTGTATCACTGATGGAACGACATGAGTGGAAGTTGTCTGTACTGCTGTTTGCTGACGATACAGTTCTGATGAGCGATAGTGAATGGGAGTTGCAGGGTCTGGTAAATATGTTTGGAAAAATTTGTGAAAAATGGAATCTGAAGGTATATACGGAGAAAAGCAAGGTTATGGTCTTTGAAAGGGGTGAAGCCACAGAGTGTGAGGTGAAGTTGAACGGTCAGACTATGGAGATTGTCATCAAAGTATCTGGGCAGTGTGTTGAGTAAAGATGGGACTATGGATGAAGAAGTGCGGGAGACGGTGCAACAGGGGAAGAGGGTTGTAGGAACGCTGAAAGCAGTAACAGCATGGTCAGCATGGAAGTAAAGAAGTCCTTGCATGACAGTGTGGTAATCCTAACATTTACTTATGGAATGAAGCATGGATGTTGATGGAGAGACACAAACCAAGAGTGAAAGGGGTGGAAAGGAGTTACTGTACTTGAGAAGTGCGTGCGGAGTTACATGGAGGGATAGACAGAAGAATGAGGAAGTATGAGAGGTGTGATGTGGATGTAATGTGCTGTAAAATGTGAAAAGGAACAAATTGAGATGGTTCGGCCATATGGAACGTATGGGAAGCGAGAGAATGACTAAGAGAGTGTGCGAGAGTGAAGTGGAAGGACAAAGAGGGAGAGGTAAATCGAGAGAGAGTTGGAAGGATGGAGTTATGAAGTATATGCGTGAAAGCAGTGCTGGATGGGAGGAGGGGTGTCAACTGACTGGAGACAGAGGTGCATGGGGGCGATTCGTTCATGACCACTTCGGGGATCACGGTGTCTGGCAATACAAAGGAAGGCAAGCAACAACAGACCTTATGGTACTTACTAGGCTGCTTGTAAAAAAAGATAAATAATTTTGTTTTGCCATAGCCATCAACTGAAGGGCTTCAGCTCCAGAAAGACTGTAGTCAGAAAACAAAATTATAGTACAGTACTATTTACGATACTGAAATGGTCACATTACTCGGGCACAAACGCAGTCAGTCGGGGGTTCATGGCAAGATATTTGTCAACAAACTTGTCCTAAACTTGACTACTTCCTTTAACGTGACTGGTGATGTGCTGGTCTATCAGAGTGAGAACTGAGCGATCTCTGCCATACCCATAGCTTACTCTTACTGTTCCTTTTACTTATATATTTTCTAGATCTCGAGTGACGGCGTCTCTTGCGTGGATTGACCTCCTAATCTACCAAGATTGGAAGCCAAAGCGTCACATCTTTCCTTTGCCCCTCAACTTTCTCTTCATAATTGCTGAGGGGCACAGGGCCCTGGGTGGGGCTTTGGTTTCCCGGGCGTTTCTGCACCCTCCTCAGCTCCCCGCCATGGAGTGGCTTCGGTCACCCAGGCTTTATTGTGGTCGGCAGGGAGGGTTCTGTGGGGGCGCTCGGTTATGGCCTTGGGGCTGTTCGGCCAGGCAGCTTGGGGAAAAACAACAACAACAACAACGTGACGATAGTGCGTTGTTATATGTGCGATTAGTTTGCTTGGGAAACAGATTAACTTGCTCATGTAGTAATGTACACCCTATGTGGTGGATTGTGTTCTTTTATTTAATAATTTTCATTTTAGTAAGCGTTGTTTCCACATAGCGATTTTGATAATTTAATTTGACTTTATATTGTCCTTGTCCCAATTTTGGTTTGTTTAGTTTGCAAGTTTTGCATTTTAATTTGATTGTTTGGACTGTATGGCACCCTACAACACTGTTAGGCAATTTGTTCCATAAGTTTACCACACTGTTGAAAAAGAAGTGCTTCGCTTCATGTAAATGAAATGCCTTTCCGACAATGTTGTAGCCATTATTTCTTGTGTGATTTGAGTTATCTAGTGTGAAGTACTTAGGCTATTTGCATCCATGCTGTCATGGCCTTTGATAATTTTAAAAACTTGGATTAGGTCCCCTCTTATTTTGTGGTTTGTCAAGGTAAATAGGCTTAACTCTTTTAGTTGTTCCTTATACGGTTTATTTCTTAGACGAGGAATCATTCTAGTTACTACTGTATATTATACTGTATACAGTATACACATACATACTAATTAATATGTAAAACTTGCAAAATACACAAACCAAAACCATATAATTGTGTACACAATCATAGACTAGAGACAGACACAAAAAAAGCCACAAAGACAATACCAAACCCCCACACACAGTCACAAACTCCAAACAACACCTACAGCACTGTACATAGATAATTTACTTTACTTTCTCTCACTTCACTCACTGGCCCCCGTAATTTACCGGAGGATAACATGTTTTTCACAATACGTAGACGGAAGTTAAAAAAAAAAAATTAAAAAAAAAATTAAAAAGAAACGAAAAATAATAGGCCTAATACAAAAAAATAATAAAAAAAAAAAAAAAAAAAAAGGGTACATATAATCATGAAGCCAACTAACCAGTGTGCACATAGGAGGGTATACCGGGGCAGAGAACCGGTCACCGTTCTCTTCTAACCACTTGGCAGCATTGTAGGCGTGGTTGTTTCTATTCCTCAGTAACTCCATTCTCTGACGCTTTACATCCTACGGCAGAAAACACAAAATTAAGGGGAGGTTTTGTTTTATTTATTAATACATCGTAACATCTATCTATCTTAAATATTAATACATCTATCTATCTATCTATTTACTCAGGCCCATTCCCCATTTTTTGTATTTTTTTTGTTTGTTTAATATATATGTAGTCGATTCCGAATCAATAAGGGAGTTTGAAAGTAATCTTGATAAAGCATGGGGAAGACAAGATTTGAAGTTTGATTATAAAACAAAAATACAGAATAGTAAAAATGTTGCGTCTGCTACCGCCGCCGCCAACACCGTGAACGACCGCAGCAGTGCAAGTACTGGTACTGAGCTGGATACACAGGCATAGTTTGCCTTTTTCCAGAGGATCTACTGTAAGAAACTGTAAGAAACTGTAAGAATATCGGCTATATATTTATAGGCGAAAATAGCTTCAAAATGAGACCAGAACGGGCCGTGTACGTGGTCTGGTTCACCCGCAGTGGTGCCAGTGAAACGCGGGAAACCCGCTATTATGTAACACTCGCTCGCTTGGCTACACTGTTGAGAGAGACTGAAAGAGACCCACGCGAGACACAGTCAACCTCAGTGAGCCGCTTGCTGCTCTGAGGGTCGGAGGTGGGCTCCTCACGCTCCCGCCCACTGACACTCGATTTTTAAGTTTTTTACAGGCTTTTGTGTCAAAGGTCCTTCCATAACTTTAATAAAATTGTCTAAAAGTTGCCATATTATTTTCAAAAGGACTCACTAGCTGGTACTGTATGGGTTAAGAACAGGCACAAAATGGCACCAAATGCTTGATTTCACACATTAAATCTCAAAAACTTTCCAGGGGGGCATGCCCCCAGACCCCCCTAGAGATCGCACATGACAAACTGTCAAATGACAGGGGGGCCCCCAAAAGGTTAGGGCTGGCCCTGAACTAACCTGTATACTGATCAACTCCTTCTCACAGGCTCCTATCTTGCGTTGTGATGCCCGTTTGGTATCTATGGCTTCATCCTGGTGGCCTTGTAGTGATGCTTGGGACTGTGAGGCTTGTTGGATCTCCAACGATAACTCTCTTAGTCTGGCACCAACCTCCTCCCCTGGGGTAGGAAACACGGATAACATTAAGGGGAGATGGGTAGTTATTCTGGTTCCCTTTGTTCCTCATGTTTAGCCCAATCAGTTTTCTTCTCGTGATGTACCCAGCTGCGGCAGACGCTACACTGTATTGAGTTAGCGCCCACCCCTTTTCTGCATACTGTGCATGGGTATGCCCCACTTTTTTCTACCTTTCCTAGCCCTAATCCACTGTGTAAAACCTTTGTATTATTTATATTAACTCTTAACCCTTTACTTGCCATGCCCTCTTTCCATCTTCTGAACTTAGTCTCGGCATCCTGCACACTACTGTATAATTATGTGATAAGTACTAGGTCATCTGCGTATAGCAGTTCCCATGGGAGCCCAACTCTGAAATCGCCAGATAGTGCCTCCAGAACCATAACAAAGAGGGCTTAACACAGAGCCCTGGTGAACTACGACGCGAACTGTAAACTCCTCACTCAGTTCACCTTTCACCCTCACTGCCGTTCATGAGTCCTCGTACATCTTCATTATCGCACGCACCAGCCATTCCTCTACGCCAAATGTTCTCATAGCCCACTGCAGAACATCTCTAGGCACCCAGTCAAAGGCTTTCTCCAGGTCTACAAACACAAAGTAAAGATCCCTATCTTTAAGTAGATATCTTTCCTGCAGCTGCCTGCCTATGAAGATAGCGTCGATTGTGTCACGTCCTGGCATGAAACCGAACTGAAAATCGTTGATAGAAATGCTTTCCCTTATCATACCTTCAAAGACTCTCACAGGCCTTCATGACTTGGTCAAGCATTTTCAGGCCCCTATAATTTCCTCTACCCAATGCGTTCCTCTTTCCCTTATATATGTTTACTATTACACTTTTGTGCCATTCATCAAGGATTACTTCCTCTCTAATTATAATGTAAAACTTGCAAAATAAACAAACCAAAACGTATACAAACACAATAAAAAGACAAAATAACTAATCAAAATCGCTGTGGAAACAACGCTCAAGTAAAATAATAATTTATAAATAAAAGAACACAATAATGATGGAGTTAATTAGCTCTGTGACCAAGCTCACTCCTGTGTCACCTGAGGCTTTAATCATCTCAGCTACAATGCCAGAGCATCCTGCAGCTTTTCCGTCCTTCATTTTATTTATTGCACTGCTTACAACAGCTGGCATTATGAGAGGGGGGGGGGGGTAATGGTTTTTCGTTACTATTCTCTATTCCACTCAAATTCAACAGCCTACCGGGAAGGGTTAAAAGGGTAAAGGGGTTAAAAGAATCTAAATAAAAGGCGTAAAATTAATCAAACATGGCCACTGCAAAAAGAAAGAAAAATTGATTAATATTAAAGGAGACAATAAAAGACGACTAGAAGAAGATTGTAGGGATAGTCGGGACATACCGGTAGTTGGATAAATTATCAAACAAGGCAAGAACTGTACACTTTTTCTTTCTCTGCCAATGAACTAACCATTAAGTGCTGGCATATTATCCAGTTGTGCCTGAAGTACATTAAGCTGTTTATTCATGTCTCCCAGCTGTCTCTGTCTCTGCTGCTGTTCCTGTCGTCGCCCTTCTAGCTCCCTCAGGGCATCGCGGATCCTCTCGTCGAATTGTTCGTAGCGGAGCTGTAAGTTTTGGGCACTCTGCTGCTTTCTCTGAAACTCTTCATTCTGGTTTTGAGGCAAAATATTATATGAGGCTGGAATCACAAAAGTCATTTTAGTTATATGTATATATGTATGTACTGTGTATATATTTGTCTTTCTTTCTTTTCTTTTTTTACAATTTACTGTACAGTAATGATGAAGTTAAAAATGTGATAGACCATAATCTTGTGTTGGTGGTGTAATGGTTTAGATGCTTATGTTTTGGGTGTGGTGTCCCTAGCTAAAATCCTGGGAGGACCATATGCTTTCATTAGTTTATTCAAATGCATTGGGGTTTGTAATTGATGATTAATGTTAAGAATGGGGTGTTACTTATTAGCTAAACCAAAATTACAAGGTTCAGTCCACTCCTTACCCTAACACGTTGTTTTTGTTTGAGGTCATTGGCTGTCAACTGTTTTTGTTCAAGCATCCTCCGTGCCGGCTCCATCGC
Source organism: Paralithodes platypus (assembly GCA_032716605.1). Classification (NCBI taxonomy): domain Eukaryota; kingdom Metazoa; phylum Arthropoda; class Malacostraca; order Decapoda; family Lithodidae; genus Paralithodes; species Paralithodes platypus. The sequence goes on along the minus strand of CM064522.1, from coordinate 33,924,914 downwards.
CTTCTGTCTCTCCTTGAACAGCTTCTGTGTGTGGTCCACCATCTCCTTCTGCTTTGAGTGGAGCTGCAACGGTGGTAGGAGGAGGGAAAGATGGATTATAATGTAAAACTTGCAAAATAAACAAACCAAAATTGAGACGACACAAGATAAATGCTAAAGAACTAATCAAAATCACTATGTGGAAATAACGTTTAATAAAATAACATTTTGAAATAAAAGAACACAGTCCACCACATAGTGTGTACATCACTACATAAGGAAGTTAATCTGGTTCCCAAGCAAACTAATCGCACATATAACAACACACTATCATCACATTAAAAGGAATTAGTCAATATGGGAAGTCTGGGACGTTCTGGTAAATTTTACTAACAGGTCATTCAAGATAGGCATTATTCTATATATATTTATGAAAGTCAATTTACAATTAGGTGTTGGGTTGGATCTATAAGGGTGGGGGTTGTGCATCCCCTACCCCCCCTATAACTAATGTGTTATATCTCTCTCTTTTCATTTATCTATCTGTAAAAACTGATACACACCATCTGGTACTGAACCCTGGACCAAGTGATCAACAGGCGCACATGCTAACCACTGTACCTCATTGACATAAGAAACTAATATTGTATGAGTGTTAAAAGACAAGGGAATGTATGATAACTATTATAATGTAAAACTTGCAAAATAAACAAACCAAAACGTATACGAACACAGTAAAAAGACAAAACAACGAATCAAAATCGCTATGTGGAAACAACGCTTAAGTAAAATAATTATTTATAAATAAAAGAACACAATCCACCACATAGGGTGTACATCACTACATGAGCAAGTTAATCTGGTTCCCAAGCAAACTAATCACACACATAACAACGCACTGTAGTCACGTTCAAGGTATTAGTAAATTTGGGAAGTCGGGGACGTTCTGGTAAATTTGACTAAACTCTGCATGAATAAAGAAACTACATTAAGTGTCAAATGTTATATTAAAATCAAATTTGCAACTTGACAAGATAATAACAATAGTACAAAATACAAATATAACTCACTAACGATAGTGTTATCGGGTAGGTACCTGTAAGCATAGCATGCTTCAAGTGACCCCTAACAATTACTATAGTCTATTTTTTCCAGCTGATGGTAAATTTCTATCTTACTGTCTTGGCTACTCAGCTATTAACCCTTCAGACCCAGAAGGGCTCTTAACCCGTGGAGCCCCGGCTAGTTTTGTATTGTTTGTTCACCAGAATCCGGCCGGTTTTCAAAAAATGGTTTTATTCCAGAAACAATAGCGAATGGGTTAGGAATGAAGGAAAAACCACGAAAAACCGCTCAAAAAGCTTAAAGAATGGTCCTACAGAGCCCCCGAAAACGTATTTTACAAGAGTAAAAAATTGAAGGCAATTACCCCAAAAAAACAGGTTATTGCGCGCTCACGCGCACGCACGTGGACTTTGAGAGTTTTCAACCATCGGCACGGTTGCGTGGGATACGTACACAGTTCCCATACAAATCTGAGCCCTCTCGAGTGGCTACACCTGAGGTTACGGTCGGAGCAATTAGGGTGACTCGTCAGACGCGTCGCTGGGGCTGTGCGTTACATACATCGCCGACGCGCCAGACGCGTCGCTGGGGCTGGACGGGTTAAACACCCATAAAAAACACACCCCGAGCTACCCGTAAGGGCTCTTAAACAACCATGAGCTTAAAGCCTGTAAGCTTGGTGTGCGAGGCGTACGTCCGACGCATGTAAACAACAGCCGGCTGGACCGACGCCCCGCATCTCCGGCCACAAGAAGGAGTGCATCGCTTGTTCGTGTGTGCCTGTATGTTATTGTTAAGTATCGAAAAGTAGTGTAAAGTGGCTGTTTTTGCCATAAAGTTATCTCCAATGAAATCATCATCACAACTGAACCAGTTGACTTAGAGAGCTCTACTTAACGCCATTCTACAGGTACGAAACACATCTACGCTTGGGGATGTGCGGGAATGCGGAAGCAGTCAGAATAACAAAGATACGGTAGCCTAGGCGTAGACGTTTTTCGGCCAAAACCCCCGGATTTCGGGGAATATTTATGTAATGCGTAGCCGGGGCTGGAGGGTTAAGTAGATTGTGACAAAATAGGTTGTTAATTAAGAAAACTTGGCGTTAATACGACGCAGACATAAAGTAGATTAATATTTTTCCATTAAGTACAGTATCGAGAAATCAGTTGCTTAGGGATTCAATTTACCATCAGATGAAATAAAACCAACTATAACTCTACTACTAAGTACAATGGTCTACAGAAGTAACTGATACACTACAGTATTACATGTAAAGTTGTAAACTTACGACAGTGAGCACTGATTGAGGGAAAACACTGACTTGGCTATTTTTTAAAGGAAATTCCCTTTCTGCCTTCCCAACTCAGACTTAATTTTCTCTCTATTTGGTAAGTCAAAATTATTGTACTGCTGCTTGATACAGGTCTGATGCATAGTAGGGAAGGTGTACAGTAGAATAGTGATTGGTGTGTGATGTCCCTGTGGTTGCTTACTGCATATATGGATGGAATCTTGAAAGAAATACAAGGAAGAGCAGTGGATGTTGGTGTATCGCTGATAAGAAAGGGAAACAAGTGGAAGCTACCTGTACTGCTGTTTGCTGATGATACAGATCTGATGTGTGATAGTGAGCGGGAGTTGCAGGGTCTGTTAAATATATTTACCTATTTGTAGTTTACAGAAATTGAGCAGCGCTCGTGTTGTCCTGTCTTAGTTACTTTACAATCAATCCATTTTACTTAGACAAGTATCGTAATGGATATTCCCAATTCCCAGTATTTTGGACTAACATATCATAGCTTATGTTGTCCTATTTCCATATTTACTTTTATCCAACCTAGATTTGAACATGTTAATGTTCTTCGCTCTCACCACCTCCTCCTCCAAGTTGTTCCAAGTCTCTATACTTCTATATGGGAAGCTGAATTTCTTTGTGTCCTTACGACATCTGCCCTTCCTCAGTTTAAACTTGTGTCCCCTTGTCCTTCCATCATCCCTCACGAATAGATCTTCCCTATCTACTCCTTCCAAACTTTTTACTCCCTTGAACATCGTTAATATGCTTGGAACCGTGTGTGAAAAACAGATTCTGAAGGTATATGCGGGGAAGAATAAAGGTTATGGTCTTCGAAAGGGGAGCAGTCACAGAGTGTAAGGTGAGGCTGAACGGTCAGGCTATGGAGAATGTCAGCTCATTTAAATATTTGGGCAGTGTGTTGAGTAAAGATGGGAGTATGGATGAAGAAGTACGGAAGAGGGTGCAACAGGGGAAGTAGGGGCACTCGTTTATGGCCTTGGCCTTGCTCGAGACCTTGGGGCTGTTCGGCCAGAATTTTTTGGGAACAACAACAACAACAACAGGGGAAGAGGGTTATACAAACACTGAAAGCAGTAACAAAGAAATAGGGTGGTCAGCATGGAAGTACAGTATAGAAGTCCTTGCATGACAGTATGGTATTCCCAACATTGACGTATGTGAGTGAAGCATGGACGTTGGAGAGACACAAACCAAGAGTGAGAGGGGTGGAGATGAATTACTTGAGAAATGCGTGTAATGTTACATGGAGGGATAGACAGAGGAATGATGAAGTGCAAGTATGATGTGGTGTGGATGTGTTGGAAAGTGTGAAAAGGAACACCTTGAGATGGTTTGGGCATGTGGAACGTATGGGAAGCGAGAGAATGACTAAAAGAGTGTACGAGAGTGAGGTGGAAGGCCAGAGAGGGAGAGGCAGACCAAGAGAGAGGTGGAAGGATGGAGTTGAGGCGGCCACTAACCTGTCTCTTCTGGTCGTACATGAACCATAACCTCTGTGTTAGTAGTTTTTTTATACTCTCTTCCAACTTAACCTTCACCTCGTGGTTGGCTACGGCATCCTTCAGTCTATAGGAACATAATAATAATAATAATAATATACTGTACTGGTATTTTATTTGTTCGAGCACCAATTCTCCAAGTGGATTCACGAACGCTCACATTAACTTAAATTTCTCCCTTTAAAAAAAAAAAAAAAAAAAATATTAGTTAACCCTTTCAATATAAAAGTCCAATATTTGATGTCTCACCATGTGGTTTGGGAGGTGCTTTCATCCATGCTGCTGTCCAAGATACTGTCATGTTAATTTATCAAAATTCCTTTATTATAATGTTAAACTAGCAAAATAAACAAACCTTTAGTAGTTATATTTTCAGTTAGTTAAAAAATATTAAGAAATAAAAATATAAGGGTTGCTTCTCTTAGTCAAAGCAAAATTAATTATGCAATTGCATTCTTTTAGCATCTAAAATTTTTGAAACTTTAGTGAGAAATTATAATGTAAAACTTGCAAAATAAAAAACCAAAACTTGGACAAAGACAATATAAAGGCAAAAGAACTAAACAAAATCGCTATGTGGAAACAACGCTTTAGCAAAATAAAATTATGAAATTAAAATGTAAAACTTGCAAACTAAACAAACCAAAATTGGGACAAGGACAATATAAAGTCAAATTAAATTATCAAAATCGCTATGTGGAAACAACGTTTACTAAAATGAAAATTATTAAATAAAAGAACACAATCCACCACATAGGGTGTACATTACTACATGAGCAAGTTAATCTGTTTCCCAAGCAAACTAATCGCACATATAACAACGCACTATCGTCACGTTAAAGGAAGTAGTCAAGTTTAGGAAGTCCGGGACGTTCTGGCAAATTTTACTAAACTCTGCATGAATAAAGAAACTACATGTTAAATGTCAAAATATTATTTAAAATCAAATTTGCAACATGACAAGACATTAACAATAGTACAAAATACAAATATTGATAAGATATCTATACTATTACAAAATAATATATAAAATACAGTACAGCACTCACTAACGATAGTGCTATCGGGTAGGTACCTGTAAGCATAGCATGCCTCAAGTGACCCCTATCAATAACCAGAGCTGGGCACCACAAACAAAAAGTCGTCAGCAAACACAAATCAGCAAACCCAGAACATAACTTCAGCAAACACAAATGTGCAAACCTTGTGACATTTTTAGTCCTCAAATGCAAATATGCAAACGCAAACCATTTTGTATTAATTTTAAATTTAAACTACAGAATCGAGGGTAAATCAATAAATTCAATCTCTAATGTCAATAAATATATATATTTACTTAAATATAATGTTGCCCAACTTCCATGGACCTGAAGGATATACATACAGGCTTTTAACCCTTAATTAGCGGCTCACCACATAAGTCGAGTTAAATAAAGCTGGACTATGTGGCGGCGCTCGACATAACTCGAGTGGCAATTTCAGCACGTAATGTTGCTGAGAGAGAGAGACAAGTGGTGGCAGGAGAGTAGCGAGCGTATGACTGCTCCAGACCACCGCGGCGAACCTACTGACACGAATCTCACCTCCCTCCTACCTCTCTCACTCGCTATATAAGGAATTGTATGGGGAAAGTGCCTAATTACATGCTTTTTGCACTCGCGTTGCACGGTTATTGCAAGAAAACTAGCCATCATAAAAGGATCGTTATGGTGTCATTCGAAAGCTCTGTTTATGCCCTTTCAGGGATAGATACTTGTTTTACGTTCTGGGTCTTATTTAGGCATGAAAATGATCACGTAAACAGCCCTATTTTGGCTAAAAACACCCCGCTGGGCGGTACATATAAATAAACCGCATAGGCCGCTCTTAAGGTGTTAAAGCTTGGAAATTGCTGTAAATTGCCAAAACATTCCAGAATGTCACCCGCAGTGAAAGGGTTAATATATATAGCATAGGCCACTTAGTTTGTCCACATGGGCAGTAAAACATTGGGGCAACTTGTTTATGGGGAGAGTGCTTCAGTAATAATCAGTATTCGCAATTCCACACCATTCAGGAGGTACGCCGGATCACAGAGGTGCAAGGAGGCAATTTATTCGTGGTCCCCCCTTTGGGAATGGCAATAGGCTATATATGCCTAGATAGGTCTACTTTAGATAGATTAAGTAATTTAATAGAAAGTAGCCTAGGCCTATTAATTTTAATGCTGTCTTCGTGGTGCGATGCATAAGGTGTTGATTTTCGGTGTGAGCATCCTGGATTCGAATCCACGGACTGCCACATGTGTTTGTAAATTTCATTAATCGATTTTAGGAGTATAGTTGGTTGTTGGAAGGAACATAATAATAAAGGCCTAGCTTCAGATCAAAATTTAATAAAATTTTATTGTAGGCTAAATTTAGTCTAGGCCTATATGATACTTTCAAAATTAACACTTTCTACTTGACACTAATAACATGAGTGTGATTATAGGCCTAGGCCTATACATAGAAGTTAGAACATGCAATATTTAGCCTAGGCCTACATGCTTTGAGGCATTTTGATGGAATTAGTGACTGATTATAGCCTAGACCTAGGCTATATATTAAAGTTAGAACATGCAATATTTAGCCTACATGCTTTGAGGCATTTTGATGGAATTAGTGATTATAGCCTAGACCTAGGCTATATATATATAGAAGTTAGAACATGCAATATTTAGCCTACATGCTTTGAGGCATTTTGATGGAATTAGTGACTGATTATAGCCTAGACCTAGGCTATATATTAAAGTTAGAACATGCAATATTTAGCCTACATACTTTGAGGCATTTTGATGGAATTAGTGATTATAGCCTAGACCTAGGGTATATATAGAAGTTAGAACATGCAATATTTAGCCTACATGCTTTGAGGCATTTTGATGGAATTAGTGATTGACTGATTATAGCCTAGACCTAGGCTAGCCTATATATATAGAAGTTAGAAAATGCAATACCGGTATTATTTAGCCTACATACTTTGAGGCATTTTGATAGGATTAGGGTAGCCTAGGCCTAGCCTAATAAAATTACTTATATTAGTAATTAGCCTATAGGCCTAGGCTATATTTAGAAGTTAGAACATGCAATATTTAGCCTACATGCTTTGAGGCATTTTGATGGGATTAGTGATTATAGACCTAGGCCTAGGCTATATAGCCTAGCCTATATAGAAGTTAGACTTAGCCTAGGCCTACATGCTTTGAGGCATTTTGATGGGATTAGGGTAGCCTAATAACATTAGTTTAGGTTACAAATTAACAGGCTATCAATCAAATTAACGATAGCCTAACTTTATAATCTTAAATTAGGCCAGATTATAAAGTTATTCTGCCCTTCTCCAGAGACATCTTCTTGGTAATTACAGGCCCATAGAAGGTTTCTAGGTGGGGCCAGGGGTGGCTTAGGTCCTCGGTTTCTGCATGTTCTGCAGCATCACTGTCGGATGATGGTGGTGAACTGCTCCCCATGCTGTTGGCAGCTGCGGTAGGCATGATGGTAGACTCCATGTTCACTTCAATAGGCCGAAAATATAAACAAAGTTGAAGTGCTAGCTGGTTGGATTCGTTGGAACTCTTGGACTGCTGTGTGTTGTAGGTGTTAGCTCGACGCTTGCTACTAAGTAAGTGAACAAACGTGAAGACTGAAGAGCCGATGTATAGGCCTAGATTCCAGAACACAGGTAGTTGGCTTGGTCACATGACTTTTTTTGGCTGGAGCTGCAGGAGCGGCCCAGGGCTGGCTGGCGGCTGGAATTTTTATTTTGCGGACTCGAGGTTTGCAACATGGAGGTACTTTCCAGAGCTTCAAACCCGCAAATAGGCAGCCATTTTGGCGCCAACGCTAATTCGCCAAGAAAATGACACTTCCGCCATGGCGGAATTGGCTATTTGCGGAAGTGTTGGCTAAAGTGCCCAGCTCTGTCAATAACTACCCTACAAATAACCTACATTTATAGCACAAATAAACTAAGGAAATCGCAAAAGTAAGCAATTGATACTATCGACAATGAATACATATAATATAAAGACAAATAATTACAAAATATGAAGTAACAACAGATATAAACAAAGAGTACTCTTTTAACAAGAACAATAAATTTAAAAAATCATCAATATTAATATTAATAATAATAATAATAGAAAAAGAAAAAGATAAACAATAAATACAGACAAAAAGTAAGCAGAGGTTATACAAGAAACTTCAAGTTAAAAATGCTTGATTAAAATAAAAGAACGCAGTCAGAACAGTCAGACCAAAACCAAGTCCCGAACTCACTGAGCGTTTGCTTTGACGGCGTGACCAAGCTCATCTTCCAGCTGCTTTGCTTTTGTTTGGAGCCGCACGAGGGTGTCCCCGCTGGTACACAATAGCGCGTGTTCCCGGGACAAACTGGCGTCACCTGAAGTCAAAGAGGGGACAATCAAAACCACTAAATTAAATTACAAAACTTGCAAACTAAACAAATCAAAACTGGGACGATACAGGATAAAGGTAAAATAAAGTGTTTTCACCTACTTCTCTTTTTTTATCATTTATTGAAATAAAATTATAACTTATGGGTCAATTCCTTGCTTAGGTCTCCCACCGCTCAACCGCCTCAAGGAGTTCTTTACCTCTGCACAGCTTCTTGCTCTGTACAGGGGCACAGTGCGTCCTTGTATTGAGTATTGTTCATATGTGTGGGGAGGATCCTCTCACACTGCACTAGACAAAGTAGAAAGGAAAAGCCTTTCGTATCATTAACTCCCACCCACTCACCAACTCTCTCTCTCTTCGCCGCAATGTTGCATCTCTTTTGCTACTACAATAATCAGTGTTCCTCAGAGCTCTCTGTGTATACCACCTCCTCTACGTAGGGTCTGTCTTGCAACACAATCCCATCCCTACTCAGTGCAACTCTCCAACCCAAGATTGAAACGTTACTCTGTCATTCTTCTATTCAACAGCTGAGCTCTGGAACTATCTCCCAGAATCAGTCTTTCCCTCTTCCTGTGACTTAAATTGCTTCAAATTCTGTGTCCAGGCACTTTGGCTCGAATGTCCTTTGATTTTGGCCCTGTCACTCCTTCAACTCTGGGGAAGGCACTCACTACAGGCAGTTCTGCCTTTTGTCTCCTTCACTCACATAGGGAAAAAAAAAAAAAAAAAAAAAAAAAAAAAAAAAATCTACCCCACAAAGGGCTAATCTTCCTCTTACCAACAGCCTTCTCGGTAGCCTCCAGTAGTAGTTTGGGGTTCATCTTGGCAAAGTTGGCAACCCGGTCTTGAGGCAGGAACTGGCAGAGGTTGTCCATCTCTATGTGGAGCTCGGCTATCTTGGCGTCAACCTGTGGGGAGGGGAAAAAATAAAAGTGGACCAATGTTTCAGAGTACAGTATTAAAATTAAAATGTATATATGTATGTACTCAGGCCCATTATATACTTATATCATGAACACTGGTATGGCAGTTTATAAGGTAGAAGACTTATATAAGTATTCTGGATACATGGTGAATATTGCTGAGGTCCCCCATTCCCAGGAGCTTGAGAGAGGAAGGTGGGGCCTCTCTCTCTCTCTCTCTCTCTCTCATCAATCTGTCCTTGCTTCTCTCTCTCTCTCATCACTCACTCTCTCTCTCTCTCTCATCACTCACCACTCTCTCTCTCTCTCTCTCATCACTCACTCCCTCCCTCCCTCCCTCCCTCTCTCTCAAAGTCCCCAGCAGTACTCACCAGTTTCTTGGAGACCTCTCGACCTTGGAGTGACCATGATGACTTTTTGGAGAGGTCAAACTTTCGACAGATGACCACCGGACTGTGAACAAACACCACAAATTAGGTTCATTTATTACTTGCTTTATTAAGGGGGGTCACCTGTTTTTTTCTCTTCTTTTCTCTCTTTCTCTGGCTTGTATCCATTCGGCCTCATTCAGCCAACTGTTTTAAGACGTTAATCCCCATCCAGGTGTCGATTTCTTCCTGGCGAGCAATACCGAGCCAGCATTGTATTTAGAAATCCGGCTTCGCCGGAGAAATTTTTCTATATTTTTTTGTTTACAAATTTAGCCTGCTGTCAAAATTTGTTTTTAAAATATGCTGGCTCACTACTGCTTGCCAGGAATATTTTTACACCTGGATAGGGATAAACATCTTAAAACAGTAGGCTGAATGGGGCCGAATGGACACAACCCAGAAAAAAAAAAAAAAAAAAAAAAAAAAAAAAAAAAGTGGGCCCCCTTAACTTTACTTTCATAATCTTATGGAAAGCATGTACTGCATTATCCGTAAAAATCGCCTAACCGATATTTCGAAACACTTGTGATTTTCGGATAAACAATGTTCTACTGTAATAAAGAACAATAGCAATAATGACAACAACAATAGCAATAATGACAACAACAATGATAATAACAAATACAGTACCTAATAATAGGATAAAAGTAATGATAATAACAGCAATAATAACAATAACATCTACTCACTCATCCCCCTCCACATACACCTCCACTTCAACTGTAGACGACTCCTTTCCATGCTTGACAAATTCATTAACCTGGAACATATACAGTATATTATTAGATAAACAATCAATTATTTGTTTACATATCCTTAATGTTGTTGTTGTTGTTGTTCCCCAAGCTGCCTGGCCGAACAGCCCCAAGGCCCCGAGCAATTCCAAGGCCATAACCGAGTGCCCCCACAGAACCCTCCCCGCCGACCACAATAAAGCCTGGGTGACTGAAGCCACTCCATGGCGGGGAGCTGAGGAGGGTGCAGAAACGCCCGGGAAACCAAAGCCCCACCCAGGGCCCTGTGCCCCTCAGCAATTATGAAGAGAAAGTTGAGGGGCAAGGGAAAAATGTGACGCTTTGGCTTCCAATCTTGGTAGATTGGGAGGTCAATCCACGGAAGAGACGCCGTCACTTGAGATCTAGAAAATATATAAGTTAAAGGAACAGTCAGAGTAAGCTATGGGTATGGCAGAGATTGCTCAGCTCTCACTCTGATAGGCCAGCCCATCACCACATGACTAGAACCCAATCCTCTCAGCATCAGCTAGGAAAGGCCCTAGAAAGCCACCTTTGGCGGGGGGGATAGCTCCCCTATTTCAACCCCTTTCGGGGTTGGGCACCCACCCTCATATACATAGTGTGGGAGGGAAAACTAAAGAAATGGTATATAAAGCGAAGGGACGAAGTAGGGAGGGAAAGGGAGATGGTGCGGGTGACGGGGGAGAAGGCAGAGGGAGGGGAGGTGGAGATAGAGAGAGAAACAGTCCAAGTGGAGGCAGAGGGAGGGGAGGTGGAAACGGAGCGAGAAACAGTCCAGGTGGAGACAAGAGGAGAGGAGACAAGCTAGGAAATAAATTGGGAGGGGTACGTACAAAAAAGAAAGGAAAGGAACGGGCAGGGGAGAGAAAAATAGGGAAAATACTGGAAACGGTAAGTTCATGTATACAAATATTGATGGGTTAATTTCCAAAAAGATTGAGTTTGACGAATATGTAAAGAGAGAGAGGCCCGGGGTAGTATGTTTGACTGAAACTAAGCTTAACAGGAGGTAGACACGAATATAATTAGTTGTGCGGATACAGTACATGGAGAAGAGACAGGTTAGGAAAAGCTAGGAGGAGGAGTGTTGATCATGGTAGATAATAAAATTACTGCGAAAGAATTAAAACTTGGAGATAGCCTTGCTGAAGTGGTAGCAGTTGAAATTGAGGATAATGAATAGGTCAAAATTGGACATCGTATCAATGTATTTAACTCCTAAGACTAAATCTTGGAGCAGCAATGATGAATATAATGAATTAATTTTGGAAACCTTGCGTATGTTAGAAATTATTTGGTAAAAGGAAAAATAGGCTTATTCTGCAGGGGACTTTAATTGCGGGGAGGTGGATTGGGAATGTTTGGATGCGGGTTCAAATGAAAATACTTGGGGTAGCAAATTTCTTGAACTAACAATGGGGTATCTATTAACACAAACACGTTACGGAAAAATACAAGATTTAGAGGAGGTGATGAACCATCAAGACTTGACTTACTATTCACCAAAGACCCCAAGAAATAAAGAAACCTAACATATTTGAGTCCCATGGGAAAAAAGTGATCATGCTGTGATTGAATTTGAATTGACAGTGGAATTTCTGGAAGGCAGAGAGGAGGAACATAGGAATTTAGACTAAATTATAGTAAGGCGGATTATGAATCATTACGAGGATACTTTGCAAATATGGATTTGGTCATTTATTGAGCAAGAACAGAATATTCAGGTAAAATACACCATGTTACTAGACATTTACAGGGAGGGGGTAGATAAATATGTACCAAATTAAGGATGGAAAGCTGGCTAGGAGAAGAGTGGTTTAACATGCGATGTCACATTGCCCGAACAAAAAGGACTCTGCATGGAATAAAGTGAGAAGGAGACACACTGAGGAAAAATGGGATGAGTATAAGAATGCTAGAAACAACTATGTCAAGACTATAAGAGAGGAGAAAAGAACTTTGAAAAAGATATAGTAAACAAATGTAATAAAGAACCCCAAACTGTTCTATAGTTATATCAACGGTAAAACTAAAATAAAGGGACAAAATAACAAAGCTTAGGGTAGAGGGTCAATTATATGAAGACACAGTGGGTATGTGTGAAATTATGAATCATACATTAACATCCGTGTTGTGGAGGAGGATGACTATGTAGAACCTGTGGTGGAATTGAATGAGATACAGGGACTAGAGTCGATAGAAGTCAACAAGGATGAACTAAAATCATTGTTGGAAGAATTGGACGTGAGAAAATCTATGGGCCCAGATAACATTGCTGGATGGGTATTAAGAGAATGTTCTGAACAACTAGTGAGACCTATTTTTAATATTGTTCAATACTCATTAAACAAGGGGGAGCTTCCCTTAGAATGGAAACAAGCAAATATAACTCCAATATATAAAAGTGGAAATAAAAGAAGACCCCTAAATTATCGACCGGTATCCTTAACGAGTGTTATATGCAAGCTTTGTGAAAAGATTATTAGAAAAAGAGGGGTGGGTATGTTGGAGGAGAGGGAAATAATTTCAAGCAAGCAGATCGGGTTTCAGAAAAGGCATTCGTGTACCACAAATTGTTGAGTTACTATGTTAGGGTAAATGACATTGTACAAGGGAGGGAGGGGTGGGTAGAGTGTATCTAATTAGATTAGAAGAAGGCATTTGATAAGGTGCCTCATAAGAGATTGTTGTGGAAGCTCAGGACTGTGGGGCGGGTGAGGTAGTATTATTAAAGTGGATGGAAACTATTTAATAGGGAGGGAAATGCGAACAGTAATAAAAGGAAAGTTCTCCTCGTGGAAAAGGGTTAAAAAGCGGGAGTGCCTCGAGGATCGGTGTTGGCCCCAATCATGTTTTTGGTTTTCATGAACGACCTTCAAATGGGAATAGACTCATATATATCTATGTTTGCTGATGATGCAAACTAATGAAGCATATTACAAGTAGGAGTAGTTGTGAAGAATTACAGAGAGATCGAGAAAATTTATATGAGTGGAGTCAAACTTGGAAAATGGAATTCAACACGAGTAAGTGTCAGGTTCTTGAGATGGGAAAAAGTAAATATAGACCTTCTTGGGGATATAAAATAGGAGAGGAAAATAATTAGTAAAGCTGTGAAAGCAAAAGACCTAGGGGTAGTGTGGCAGACAGCTTGTCACCTGAACAGCATATAAATAAAATAACTGGTGAAACCTATGGAGTGTTGACTAACATGAGAATAGCTCTGAATTATTTCGATGAAGAGATGTTAGCAAAAATAATAGGGACAATAATACGACCAAGACTGGAGTATGCAGCAGTGGTGTGGTCTCCACACCTTATAAAACATAATAAAAAACTGGAAAGAGTTCAGAGAGTTGCCACTAAGATGATAGCTAGCCTTAGAGACCTACCTTATGAGGAGAGATTGGAGAGGCTAAAGCTGCCACGCTGAGGGAGAGAGAGAGAGAGGTGACATGATCATGATGTTTAAGTGTGTGAAAGGTTTTGAGAAGATCGACAAGGGAGATTTGTGGTGAGGGACGAGGGAAGAACCAGGGGTCATGATTGTAAGTTGAGGAAAGTTATATGTAAGTCTGATGTAAGAAAGTTCAGCTTCCCGTATAGAAGCATTGAGTGTTGGAATAAGTTGGATGGGGAGGTGGTGGGAGCAAGAAATATCCAAACTTTTAAAGCAAAATTGGATAAATGTAGAGAGAGACAGGACAACACGAGCTTAGGCTCAAATCCTGTATACTACAATTAGGTGAGTACAATTAGGTGAGTACAACACAGCCCGTAGCCTAGTAGGTAGAGCTCTCGTCTCACACACGAGGGGTCGGGGGTTAAACCCCGGCTGGGCGGAGACAAATTGGGCTTGTCTCCTTTCATGTGTTAGCCTCAGTTCACCTAGCTGTAAATAGGTACCTGGAATAAGTGGACGACGTTGTGACGTCCCATCTGGGGTTGGCAAAAATGGTACAAGGCGAGATGGGTATCATATGGTTCACCTAAGCTGATGGCTACCTAAGCCTTCGGGCGAGACGGTACCGTCTATAGTGAGATAGGTACCATAGGTGAGTTATCTGCTCAACAGGTGGCGTTGTGTGTGTGTAAGTGTGAGAGTCCGAGTGTAGGGGTGAGACAGTGAAGCCCGGGAACGATTTGGCTTCAGAGATGGGGTCGTTTCGGGCCATGAGTGAGCACCGTGCCTCATGTGAAGGCAAGATGGCAGGTGCTCGTTGTACTCTACGTGCTTCACATGTCTCACTCCCTAGACTGGAACAAGACCTCACGGGCTTCACTGTTCATTGTAAAGCGGTGAATGTTAAGGCTCTCAGCCTATGCCCGAGAGGAAGTAAGTTGGAATATAGAAAAAAATAAAAAATAAATAAATAAATACAGATCCACCCTAAGCCTTCGTTTCCGATGTCGCCAATTGGCTAAAAATACAGACTACACACACATCCACAGCCATTCCAACGATACATATAACACCTACACATATAGGAGGCGGGAAATAACGAGCATGCTCACTCCCGCAATACAACTAGAGTAAGTACAACTAGAGTAAGTACATACATATCCTTAATTGCTCTTAATTCATATAACACAGTCAAAATCAATAATTGGTTGAAAACTTCGATAATCACTAATTCACTATCACTTTCCTTTGATAGTAAAGTAATTTCTCACTTAAATTTGTAGTTGCATTGCTGAAAATGTTAAACAATATTTTTTAATTAATCTTTTGTGAAAATAGTCTTTTGAATTGAATAAAATTGAAAATAAACACTTTAAATTAAATAACTTAAAATGAGGCAAATGTTAAGTGAGGAATGCCCGTACTGTAATTATGTCTCTAAAAGCATATGAGTGCAGCCAAAGAGTGTAAGAGCGCAAGGTATAAGGGCAGAGAGGAAGAGGCAGACTGAGAATGAGATGGAAGGATGGCGTTGAGAGGTATATGAATGAAAGTGGTGTTGGGTGGAAGGAGGGGTGCTGGTTGACAGAGGAGCATGGTGGTGATTTATTTGTAGCCACCCCATTGGGGATTGAGTCATTTGGCTTAGTGTGCAGAATTTTGGTGTGAGTATCCTAGGTTCGAGTCCTTGGAGTACCACATGTATGCATTACTTTCATTGATTTCAGTAGTTAGGTTTATTTGTAAATTAATTAGTGAGTTGGTGAAAACAAATATGAATAGATAGATAATTACACTGTTGGGATTGTGGCGTATGGCAATAGATAAATAAATAGATAGATAGATAGAATAGCAATATATTATACCGGTACCCTAAGCTTAACATAGTACAGTAGAAGGTGTCGACTCTCGAGTTAATATCCCTCGATGTAGATTTCACTTAACTTATCACAACCAAATAAATAATAAACTAATACCAGTATATATAAAACACACAATAAACATAATGCTTCCCATAAAGATAAAACCTAGCTTGGTTACTTACGTCTTTGCCTCGGCCGGTGATGGAGGGCTTGCCACCGAGACAGATACAGATGGCACAAAGGACAGTGGATTTACCAGTACCATTAGGCCCACAGATAAAGTTGAGGTGCGGCTTGGGGCGGATCTCAACCTCATCCAACGTTCTGAAGGGGGTGGAACGGTAACACGGTTAGTTATTGAATATATTTCTACTAAGTATGTGCAGTATGTATGTATGCCCATTCCCTACTATTCCTATTTTATTTTATTTTATTTATCATTGTTTTTTTCTGGGGGTGGCCGACTCAGACAAAGCCCGAATAGGGACAACCAACAGAAATCAATGCACACAAAAACAAAACACTTCACACACAGGAGAAGAATACTGAGAATCTAAAATAACTACTAAAGTTCAGTAAAGGTCTTAACCCCTTCTGTACCGGCAACTGCTTTTTAATATTTTTCTGGCTATTATTAATGCTTTTATTCAGATTAAAAAGGGCCTCCAGTAATTAACAGGCTTCGAACTACCTCGCTTAACCCTTTATACTACCACAGATCCTTCTTAAACTACAAGTGTCTAAATACTGTACTGTATAGCTAGAATAAACTTAATCGTAACCTCTAACCTATGTAACTCAAAAAGGGCTAGAGCAAATGAGCTGTCAAATTATACACATATTCCCAAGCCAAGTCTTCCTATTTGGTAGAAATATTAGTTCGATTACTATAGTCCTTTTTGAGTTATGAGAGGTTAGGGTTTACAATTTCTGCATGGAGGCAATTCATTTGTGGCGGCCCCGTCGGCGATTAAGGTATCTAGTAATAGATAGATGGAACAGAAAAGAAAAAACTCACAGGAAATCTTTTATGTATATTCTTGAGATGTTGCCGGTCTTGAAGTTGTCAGCGTGCCCCATACTGCTGACCTGTCTGGAAATATCCATAAGTTTAACACCATCACTCACTACCTGGGTTTGAAAGGCATAATCTTTATTTAAATTTCACAGTATATATATTATAATGTAAAACTTGCAAAATAAACAAACCAAAACTGGGACGACACAAGATGAACGCAAAGGAACTAATCAAAATAAAATTTGAAATAAAAAGAACACAATCCACCACATAGGGTGTACATCACTACATGCACAAGTTAATCTGGTTCCCAAGCAAACTAACAAGGTTAGGCGTAGGTGCCATCGTTCTTGTTGTTGTCGTTCCCAAGGCTGCCTGGCCGAACAGCCCTGAGTCCCTAAGGAAGGTCATGGCCTAGATCGGGCTTTCCCACAGAGCTCTCAAGGAGTGTACATTATGTTGTTGTTGGCATAAGTGATTGTGTGGAATGCAATCTTCTATGACATGCTTAATAGTATGGGAAGCTGTAGCTATCATTATCTCCCGACTCAAATTCTCCGAGTCCTGACAACCACGAGAAAAATAGCCTAGACAGATCACAGATAAACTTTCCAGATGGCTACATTGTAGAGTAGGCTACAAACAACAGTAACACCAAAACTGTGGCAAGCTTTGGATCTCTCATTAAGATTTACCTGTGATTTCCGATGGAAATGTCTAACTCAACTAGAGCAGGCGGTATTTATTAAGAATTCTGTTGCCACTTTATAACTACTTTCCTATAAGAAATACTGTACCACTACCCTAATGATCATATACTAATTATAAAATGTAAAATAAAACACAATAACGTGGTGGGCTGGATCTATCAGAGTGAGGGTTGGTGTCCTCTACTTTCCATAGCCGGTTCTGACTTTACCTTTTTTTAATTATTCTTATTTCTAACTTTTTTCCTGAGAGTGGTGAAGACACTTGGGCCATAATGGTGTGCCCCATAGTTCACTAGTGTCTTACTCTCATAGCCCACTGGCACAAGTCGACCTTTCTCTCTCTGGCGTAGGGATGCGGCGACCCCACCGCCCACCCATTTGATGGTGCCATCAGCTTCTGGAACAGTGGACCACTGGTTCCTATCTTCAGAAAATTCCTGTGCTTGGTATGCTTCCAGCCAGGGCCCCACTGGGGTAAATCAAATAGCAAAACAGTGGTGGAACTGTCATCCGATGAGGGACTGCTCTGGGTCTGCTCCTTCAGTGCTAAGGGTCATAGCCTAATCCACTTAGTGGAAATGGCACTGTGGAGTGGGTCAGTGGAGGCATATCTGGGAGCCTGGAGGTAGTTTCTGCCATGGCCATCCCTTTTGGGGCGCTTCCTCTGGAAGCGTGGCGTCGGATTGATGATGATGAATAACTACTTTTAAGGAAGTAAAAATTATGTAGGTACCCGTTACTATTAGGCCCAATTAAAGAATAAGTGATCATGCCTTGTCAGGCTTACTTGTTCAGCTGACAGCAGAACAATTATAGAAGTGGGCAATTGCAGGAAGTTACAGGAGGACATCACAGCACTGAAGAAACATTCAGAAAAATGGCTTCTCAAGTTTCATCCCAATAAGTGCGGCTTCTCGAGTCTATGCAAAGGAGATGGTCAAAGCAAGTACAGTACCCAGTAGCAGGTTACTTAAATCTCCCTTATACCACCCGCTTCCAAAGACAACCTCTATTCTATCAAAGGACATCTCTTGCGCTATGATCTGATTTACTTCTACCGCATCTTCCATCACCTATCCCCAATATCTCCCACCGACCTATTTACCATGGCCCCAAACCTTGGGAGGAGAGGGCACAACCCCAAGATTCATAGATAATTATTTATAAAAGACTCGCCGCCTTATTATAAGTCATTTATTAGGGACAATACGGATCTATGCTCTACGGAATCCTTATACTGTACTGTAACACCTGTAGGCAGTACTCATGTATAATCCACTATGGGAGAATATTTGTTATCACATTTATTAAACCCGATATCAATGGAAGAAACGCCAAGTCCCATCACTCTTAGAGCTCCTTTGGATGTCCTCGCTGTTTACAAACGTCTTCATTATAGAGTATAATTGATATTTACCCCCTGCTGGCAACATAGATGATAAATTCAATAAGTCATGTGGGGGGGCAAAACAAAAAACTCAACCAATCTTGTATCCCACGTTGGAATTATGCCTAAACCATGATAAAACTAGCCTAATTTCTCAAAATCTGGATGAAAAAAAAAGAAAAATAAGGGTGTGAGCCTTTTCCCTATGATTACCGATTCATGTCCCACACTCCAACACTGAGGTCCGTAAATGTTTCTTCTCCTGCTGGATCATAGAACAGTGGAACGCCTTCTCTGAACACACAGTTAATGCCCCAAGTCTCAGCTCCTTCAAAGCAATACTCCATGACGAACTTGGCCAATCCCTCTTCCACTTTCAATAAACTTACATACACACACTACCTTTTATATAACCTTCTACCCGCTAACCTTAATTTTTTCAATTCTTTTCCCTCCCCACTCAACAACAGACCTACTGTACTGAACTTTTCTCATTACCAATAGACCATCTAGGGACAATCCATACCAGGGGGATATAAGTATTCAAGCCAACAACAACCACCAAATTGAATTTTCAAAATGACTTTAAGACTGGCTGGCTTATCCCCTACCCTGACCCGGGCGTCTTCCCAACCATAAATGCAATTGTGGTCGATTTGGGGGCCCTACCTGGTAAGATAATATGGTAACTTGGTAAGTTAACAGTAAAACCTCTCAAGAGGATTGGGGATGGATGTAGAGTTCGGGCGTACGGTCGTCATTGTTTACATAGGGTGATCGCCGCGGTCGCACTTACGTTCCCGTCTATTTCGACGCTATATTTTCTGCAATTTGCCCCCTGTCATTACTACATGAATACTAGGTTAGGTTAGGTTAGGTTAAAATAGACGGGAACATGATGGGAAAGGTCCGACGCCACTACTCGTAATGTAAACAAAGATGGCGGTACGCCCGCTCACTACATCCTACCTGAGGATTGTTATAATATTTAATATTATTTTTTTCTTCAAGGTGTATAGTTGTTGTTGTTGTTGTTGTTGTTGTTCCCCAAGCTGCCTGGTCGAACAGACCCAAGGCCCCGAGCAAGGCCAAGGCCATAACCGAGCGCCCCCACAGAACCCTCCCCACCGACCACAATAAATCCTGGGTGACCGAAGCCACTCCATGGCGGGGAGCTGAGGAGGGTGCGGAAATGCCCGGGAAACCAAAGCCCCACACAGGGCCCTGTGTCCCTCAGCAATTATGAAGAGAAAGTTGAGGGGCAGGGAAAAATGTGACGCTTTGGCTTCCAATCTTGGTAGATTGGGAGGTCAATCCACGTTAGAGACGCCGTCACTTGAGATCTAGAAAATATATAAGTAAAAGGAACAGTCAGAGTAAGCTATGGGTATGGCAGAGATCATTCTCACTCTGATAGACCAGCCCATCAATGACTAGAACCAATCCTCTCAGCATCAGCTAAAGGCCCTAGAAAGCCGCCTTTGGCGGGGGGATAGCTCCCCTATTTCAACCCTTTTCGGGGTTGGGCACCCGCCCGTGTATAGTGTATAGTGTTTTATAATTGTTTTTTTATGGTTTGAGTGGAGGATTTGCATTAACTTACCCCTCAATCTGAAGATATGGCGTAAAATCGCGCCATTTATTGAGTGAATCGCGCTTTTACAGTAGGTGAGAGAAATTATGGGGTAAGGATGTAATATTCGGGCGCACCGACGCCTTGTTTACACTATTCACACGCTCACAATCATGTTTTTGTCTATTTTGACTCCCGTGTTATATAACATCCCCCCCCCCCCATGACTTATTGGCATCATCATAGGTATTGCCAGCAGGGGGCAAATAACAAAAAATTGCAGTCAAAGACGGGAACGTAACCGCGAGCACATGACCGGTAACAATTAAGATCAGTTGTGTGAGTTTATTTACCAAGAAATTTAGGCGGTTATTTTTCCAAGGAAAATAGTGTTATATTGTTTTTCTATCGTTCAGTAAATGGAGGATTTGCATTCGCTTACCCATAACAGCCGTGGGATAAAATAATTAGTTGAGTGGGGGGGGGGGGGGGGGGCATTGCCGTGACCCCCCCCCCCATGACATATTGTCATCGTCATAGGCTATAGCCTATAGGCCTAGGCCTATTACCAGCAGGGGGCAAATAACAGCCGTGGTATAATTTAGAAAAAAGCAGTCAAATTAGACACGAACATAGGCTAACTGCGAGCATAATACGCAAAGTAGCCAACACAACCCTAGGTCAGGTCCTAGCAGGTGTTTTAAAGTTGTTGTTGGCCTATCGCAAATCCTCCATGGGGACGATATTGAGAATATTATTGCAAGTCTACAGTATACGTACCCATTGTGATAATCTTCAAGGACACTACATCTGCCCTATTAGAAACAATTTATTAGGGAAAATAGGGACCAATAGGCTCGCCATATTTTTCTCATTATTGTCCGCATGGAGGAATATCGTTATTGACATTTGAAAAATCCTGATTACACAGAAAAATAACACGAAAATAATAAGTCCCGACCGTAAACAAAGCATTGCGCACAATGAATCTTTCGACTTGACTCCTTCTTCTTCTTGTTTTGAAAGATGCGGCGAGTGCGATTCACCCAATAGGCTAAATGGCGTGAGCGTTACTCACAAAAACGAAATACCGGCAACCTGTTTTACAATTTTTGCTCCCTTACAGATCTACATATATGAGGATGAGGTACTTATAACCGAAACTACCACTAATTATTTCTCAATATTTGAAGGCTATTATAGAATAAGGATGTTGCAAAGATCATATTAAAATGTGTTTCAACCTCCGGAGATACATTTTATGTGCACTATATAAAGTACTGTAAAAACAAAAAACAACTCGGTAAGATAAGGAGTAGTGGGCGTACCACACTACCAACATACAGCATAACTCATCTATAAAACATTAACCTAACCAAACAACCTAACCTAACCTAGTATTCAGGACCTAGGGTCCTGATGTGGCGGCGTCTACGCCGTGGGGCCACCTCCCGAGGCTGCCAACCGCGGATGGCTGCCGACCCTCCACAGCCGAAGACAAAATCAACGACCAGTGGAGGAAAACCGGATGCCGTCCGCGGGGAGCAGTTTCGGGAGCCAAACCGTCACAACCATCCCCTGCCCCCTCCCTGGGGGCACGGGTCCTTGGAGCGGCTTCGGTCGCGCCGGGAATTTCCACACCTCTCACACCACACACACATCACACAGTTTTTCCTACACCGAGAAATGACTCTCCGGCTGTCATTTCTCGAAGACTTCTTCTAGCCGGAGACATTGAGAGCAACCCAGGACCCACGTTCACATACATATGTCCAACTTGCTCAAAACCCATCACTTCGAGTCGCCATACTAAGGGTTCAGTTCTCTGCAATTCATGGGGAACTGGACCCACTTCACCTGCACAACACTTGCCTCCAAGAAACACTACACAAACACCTGGACCTGTTCCTCATGCCCCTCCCTCTCCCAGTCAAATCCCTCGCCTAAAACCCGTCCACCTCTCCTCCCCAACCCACCTAACCTTCCCATATCATCCACTCCCCCCCCTAAAACCCGTCCACCTCTCCTCCCTAACCCACCTAACCTTCCCATACCATCCACATCCTCAACTCAACACACCACACCCCATCCTAATCCATTCCAACCCCCATCTCCTGCTCCCCAATCCCCACCCCCACCTCACCCATCCCAACCCCAGCCCCTCCCTCACCCCCACCCCCCACCCCTCACCCCCACCCCATCCTCGTGCAGCAGCACCCAACATACATCGTGCACATAACATTAACATTCTTCAACTGAACATAGATGGCATCAACACAAAGAAACACGAACTCTCACACTTCATCAAACAACACAACATACACATTGCCATCTTACAAGAAACAAAACTCCGCACAACACAAAAAACACCCACATTTCATAATTTCACCACCATCAGACAAGACCGGGCTGTCGGCGGGGGCGGTGGACTCATCACCCTGGTACACAAAGAAATATCATACATAGTAACCAGTGTACAAACCAAATCACTCCTCCCCCCAAATGATAACACAACAGAAATACAGTCAATTAAAATACGCACTGGCAACAACTCCAACATAACCATCATAAACACATACATCCCTCCCCAAACATCCCCTACAGTACCAAATGAATACAGACCACACTTACAACACATCACAAACACCCCACACACCCCACACATCATCCTGGGTGGTGACTTCAACGCCAAGACGTCGGCCTGGTTTGTCGACAACCCCGACACAGACAGAGGGCTGGTACTACAAAACCAAACCGATAACCTCATCATCCTTAACGACATCCATCAACATACCCATATTCCTCACCAAGCCCTCTATAACCCATCATCTCCAGACATCACCTTTTGCTCCCCAGAACTCGCCCCCACAACATCCTGGAGGGTGGTCAGAACCTTAGGCTCTGACCACCTCCCGATCATTATCACCACCAAAACCAGACTCACCCCAGCTAGCCACAAACACACATACACCAATTATAAAAGAGCTAACTGGGAAGCATTCACAAATGAGACAGAACAACACTTCACAACTCTAAACAGTACACCCATCACTAACATCAACAATGCTGTACACATACTCAATAAAACTATCCAAAACGCTGACAAGAAACACATTCCAAGAGGTAACAGAAAAAGACACAACCCCAACTTCACACCAGAAATTCAAAACCTCATCAGACAACGTGACATACTGAAACACTCCCCAGCACCCCACACACAAGACATCACACAACAAATTCAAGCACTCAACACCCAAACTAACAACAAAATACAAGAACAACAAAAACTAAATTGGAATAACTTCCTACAAACACTTGATCACAAAACAAACCCCAAAAAACTATACAAAACACTAAACAGCATCACACTTTCCAACAGCAACACAACACAATCACATGCTGCAATCACAACAACAGACTCTACTCCTTCATGTAAACAACAAGCAAACACTCTCATCAATCACTTTTCACATGTCAGCCACCTAAAACCTCACAAAGACGACCGACGTGTCATCCGACGTAAGAGACAATTCCCCACAGACCCTGACTATACACCCTTCACCAATCACCAGACAAAGCATATCATCAACAATCTCAAGCACTCACCCGCCTGTGGCCTAGACAACATAAGCAACATACACCTCAGACACCTGGGACCACAAGGCATACAAGCACTCACTAACATATCAAACTACAGCTATTCACACAACACAATACCAGACATTTGGAAGCATGGTATCATCATCACTTTCCCCAAACCCAACAAAGACCCCACGCTACCCTCCTCGCACCGCCCCATCACACTCCTTTGCTCCCCCTCCAAAGTCATGGAACGCCTAGTATTACAACTAATTACACCTGACCTACCCCTAGCTCCAACACAACATGGCTTTAGGCCACTGCACTCCACAAACACTCTTCTCACAGACCTTACACAAAGAGCTTTCGACGGCATCAATTCAGCTAGACCACCACACAGATCACTATTAGCCACACTCGACATTAGTAAAGCCTTCGATGCCATCCCCCGCCACAACCTAACAAAAAAAATGTACAACACAAACATGCACAACAACACAAAACGGTGGCTGGCCAACTTCCTAGCAGGCAGATGTGCACACGTATCTTTTGCCGGTCAGTCATCTAAAATCAGAAACTTTCCAAACGGAGTCCCACAAGGATCCGTCCTATCGCCCGCACTCTTTAATCTGTACATGCACGATATAACTACACCCAATACGCCCCAAATAAACTTAGCCTCCTATGCAGATGACATAACACTCACATGCACACACCATGACCCAAAAAGAGCAACAGATCTCCTTCAACCCTATCTCAACACACTACATGGCTGGTGCACTACAAACAGACTTAATCTAGCCCCAGCCAAATCCACCGCAACCCTGCTCACAAGTTGGACAGGAGAACACGACATCCCTCAACTCACCATAAACAACACACCCCTAACACATACACACACACCCAAAATCCTAGGAGTAACATATGATACTCATATGACATTCAAACAGCACACCACAAACATTAAAAAGAAACTGACACCCAGACTTAACGCCCTCAGGTCACTTGCTCACACAAAATTTGGACACAACAAAGAAACTACCACCACAGTATATAAACAATACATAAGATCAGTGATGGAATACGCAAGCCCAGCCTGGGCTTCTAACCTAGCTGAAACACATCATAAGACCTTACAGACTATTCAAAACAAAGCCCTGAAGATCATTACAGGCTGCACAGCTACTGCACCCACAGATCACCTACATCAAGAAACCAAAATCCTCAAAGTCAAAGACCATCTGGACATGAGAGGCACTCAATTCCTGGCAGCAGCCTCCACGAACCAAGACCACCCACTAAACTACATGGCAACACACCCACAGACACCAAGAAATATCAAAACAACACCCAGCACACGGTATCACACACAATTATTGTCCTCTCTCCCTCCCTGCCCACCCCGAACCAACTTCCAGAAGCACATCCATACTCATATCTCTCACCGATCCATCCACTCACTCACAGACAACACACAGCTGCATGCACGACCTCCCGAAATCCATCCTTCCGAATCCTCCCTTCCTCGCGAGGACAGAGTCCACCTGGCCAGGCTGAGATGCGGACACCATCCAGCTCTCCTGAGCTATCAGAAGAGACTGGATGACTCCGTTGTCGACGCCTGCCCGGGATGTAACACAGCACCCCATACCATTAAACACATCATAGAAGACTGCATTTCACACAACCACTTACGCCAACAACACAATCTACACTCAATGAGAGCTCTGTGGGAAAGCCCGATCGTGGCCATGGCCTTTCTCAGGGACTCGGGGCTGTTCGGCCAGGCAGCTTAGGGAACAACAACAACAACAACCTAGTATTCATGTAATACTAGATTAGGTTAGGTTAGATTAATGTTTTATAGATGATTTATGCTGTACAGGTATGTCGGTAGTGGTACGCCCACTACTCCTAATCTTACCAAAAACTCTCCCTATTGACGGCAGTGATACTTATTAAGCCCCCTACTGTTAAAATAGATGCTGATTTCAATAATTCATGGGGGGGGGGGGGGGGTGAGGAGGGGCAAAGCCCCCCCTCAACCCATCCTGTATCTAAAGGCAAAACAAAATGTATATTTACTCTGAAAATGACTTAGATCTGAGTGTTTTAAGATCGTTGGATAATGGGAGAAATAGCATTTTCCTGGGATTGTAACTAATATCAACTAGGCCTACTGTATAATGATGAAAACTACCTAAAACCAAAAAGAAAAACCATGGTAAAATTAGTGGTAGTTTCGGTTATATTTTCGGAGGATGACAATAAGTCATCGTGTAGCCTATCCAATTTAGGCCTACCCCACAATTTCCCTTACCTACTGTAAAAGCGAGATTCACCCAATAAATGGCGCGATTTGACGCCGTATCTTCAGATTGATGGATAATGGGTAAGTTAATGCAAATCCTCCACTAAAACTATGAAACACTATAGGCCTAGCCTATTCCTTGAAGAAATAAAGGAAAATATCAAGGAAACTGGCCAACTTTTATTTCGTGATTTTGGTCAATATACAGGAGGCGCTACAATATAGGTAGTAAAATTCTAATGGTAGTTTTGGGTTCCTATCATCATATGCTTCATTTCTATATACTTTTTATCCCCGGGGAAAAAAAAAAAAATCTTGGGCTTTTTATTTTTTTCTTGGATTTTTTTATTTTTTTATTAACCTAACCAAAAAACCTAACCTAAATATATTTGGGGGCTATTAGGTTAGGTTAGGTTAGGTTAATGACCAAAACAAAAAATCCCAAGAAAATAAATGAAAAATCCCAAGATTTTTTTTTTTTTTTCCTGGGGATAAAAAGTATATAGAAATGAAGCATATGATGATAGGAATCCAAAACTACCATTAGAATTTTGCTACCTATATTGTAGCGCATCCTGTATATTGCCCGTGATTTTTTGTTTTGGTTTTAGCTAGTTTTCATCATTATACAGTGGTTGTCATTAGGCTAATTAGAATCTCCGGAAAAACTGTTTTCCCCATTATCCAACAATCTTAAGATATGGCCCTCGATAGTGGGGAGGGCTATGAAGTACAGGGAAATTGAGGGGTAAAAGGCAAAAATAAGGGGTAGGCTAATATTGGAAGAACTCTGAATTTAAAATATTGAAAATTTTAAAAACCTTGAAATGGAAAAACCAGAGCCAAGTTTTGGTGAAAGTTGGCTCGGGTTTTTGCATTTTGCAAAAGAACAAAAGGCAGTAGGCGTAGGCCTAATTGAATTTCGAAAGTTGGCTCGGGGTTTCATGTTTTTTAAACCCATAATACCCGAAATGTGCAAAACCCGAGCTAATATTTGGCGAAACCTAATCTAACTAGCTTAAACAACAAACTAAGAGCTCCCGAGGCCACATGAAAATGGCTGAAAAAAACCCTGCGCCGTCTATAGGAGTCTTGACAACATTTTAAAGGTAGGAAGACATGTTGTTACCGCTTTTTAAATAGGTTTTACCGAAGGTTGAAACATAGGCTAGGCTATATTATCCTAATATGAAGTAGGCTATAGGCCTAGCCTAGGTTATGTTCATTCAATGGGTGACTTCCAAATTTCCAGGAAAATTTGTGGCCGGTTTCGGTAAAATTCTAGTTTCACGTACACAGCGACAAAAGGGAGGCGCCGTTGTAAAGGCATAGCCGCATAGCTTCCCAACCAACTATGAAGATCAGGGAAATTGCTGGGTAAAAGACGTAATATAATGATAATAAACTACATTAACGACATTAGCCTAACCTAACAACCTTACCTAACCTAACCTAGTATTATGTAATAGCTATGGTGCCGCATATGGGGAGAAAATATATGTTTTTTTTACAGTAGGTAGCCTATAATTCCTTATAATGCATTTCCGCCGCTTTGGACATAGCCTATATAGGAATTAAGTATGGTATATGACAACTCTAAAGTAGCCATAGAAATTTATGAGTATGCTGTGAAAGCGAAACTAGAATTAAACCCCGGTTTCCTTGATAAATACCGAAATAAACAAAAAACATGGTAAATAAGGCCGATGTAGGCTAGTCTTGTTGAACGTTACTCCTATTGTCCCTAGGCCTAATAAATTGGGACAATATAAAGATGATGTAATTAAATTCATACATCGATTTTATCGTGGCCTACAGGTTTCTTATACCATGTATTTCATTCCTAGCCTATGTGTCTAAATGCGCGTAAAAATTTATTACTGATCTTGAAAAAAACAAAATATCCTCTATATCGCCTACGTCGCAAGAGGCGGGTGGCTTTGTTTACATCCGCCGCGAAGAAGAAGCGTTGGGGAAAATTTGTTTTTTGCCCCCTACTGTTTAAATATATAACGATTTCAATAAATCTTGGGGGGGGGGTGAGGGGGGGCTTACCCCCCCTCTACATATTTTGTATCCAACGGCAAACGGTTATGGCCAAATAGTTATTTTTCGGGAGTGAAGGGACGTGTTTTTAGATTGTTGTTTAATGGGTAACTATGCATTTACGCCTATTTTCATACATCAAAACACCCTTACACAACTCTAAACTACATAAAAACAATCGAAACGATTTTTTAGCAATTTAATTAAATCATCTTTAGCCTAAATTGACCATAAATTGCTTCTAGGCTAATAGTGCCATAGCCTTTACTATAGAATTACCCAGGTCCAAGATACGGCCTAGCCTATAGGCTAGATTACAAGTGTCTTCAGTCTTGTTCTCGCACAGTGGCACAAAGCTATCATCCTAATATATTATAGCCTAGGCTAGGCTAGGTTACAATTTTAAAGCATAAATAACATCTTTGGGTAACATTCAAGGAGACTACTGCAGGACTCTTCTTCTTCTTACCTCTGGCTGGGTATAGGTAATCCTAGTGTTTACTAGCCTATACCCCTTTGAAAGGACATTAGCCTAACCTAACAACCTTACCTAACCTAACCTAGTATTATAGGTGGGGGCTGCCGCCCCCACACCCCCGCTTTGACTTAGATTGTTGGTGTATTTGTCTGTGAAGTGGGTATTTTTCAATTTGTTTATAATGAAAATCCTCCATGCGGACTAGGCTATATGGAGAAAAATATGACGAATCTATTGGTGCCTATGTTCCCTAATAAATTGTTTCTCATAACGTCGCACTACTGTCCTTGAATATTATCCATCTTTGACCTACTTTATGCATTCAAATTAATGATGAAACATAACAAAACATACATAATGTAAAATTAATCATTCTAACACAGTTTTTGAACGAAAAATATAAAGAAGTCAGCGTTCGTACACTTACGTACAGTGGTTTGTTTACATCTATTGGGCCTGAGTATTGGCGCCACTTCATGTCCTTCATGTTTAACCCGCCAATTTTTAATTCTGAGCGTTTTGTAATATTAGGTTACACAACACAATAATTGTTATCTACTGTACACATAATTAACAAAGTTAAAGTAATGATTGGCTATTAATCTAATATATTTAATACCAAATTTCAATAAACCTCTAAGAAAATTCTAGTATTTCGTTAACATTAAGCCATTTTCTTTATAAATTGCCCCCGAAATCATTACATGTAATCGAGAAGCGCTTTTTTCGGTCAAACAACTTTATACTATGGAATATATTATTAGAATGTCAATAGCTTCACAGTTAAGCCAATAGAATAAAAAATCCGCCTTTAAATTAAATAATTAATGAATTAATAGGGACACGTCAACTTAGCGGACATTTTCTTTGAACAATATTGTAAAGAAAACGATTATGAAATAGGAGACTAATATAATAGGGGAGAGCGGTGTTGGTTCGGCCACTTTTTACAAAAATAATCATACAAATATAGATATTGGAAGCAGTTTTCATTTATTAATTGGTGCCACATTCTTGGCGCTTTGTAACCCGGAAAATGAGACACTCTTATTCACACTTTAAACATTTCAGATAAACACTTTGTCACCCTTAATGTTCACCCGCTAACTATCCCAAACGGTCCCGCCTCTTGTGGGTTATTATCATCTTTTGTTTAAATATTGTAATGCCCTCGAAAATGTCCCGCAACCACAATAATGTACTACCCGAGTTGACGTCAGGTATAGCGTAATATAACTGTGTCAAGAGCATTGCAACGTCCCAAAGCTGCTTGTCAGTACAGCTATTTCTTTAGTAATATAAGGGGACTTCACTCTAACATCAATTCTGTACACCAATTTCTTCAAGCAGAATCCCCTACTCTCCTTTTTTTGACAGAGACTCAAGTAACATCCACATCTGACACATCTAGATTTAATTTTCCAGGTTATCAACTGCTCCAAAATTTCAGACCTAAAGGTGGTGTATGTTGCTTCGCAAAATCTGAAATTGCCCTGGAGGAGGTTACTAGTTTCAATTGTCCCTATTTTGATTATTCTATATACAAATTAATTTCTGCTGGTAAATTTAAATACATATGTTGCATCTACCGTTCCCCAAATACTCCTCCAGAGCAAAGTCTTTTTGATTCTCTGTCCTCACAACTCAGTGTCCTCAACTTAAATGCTTCTTCTGAAATCACTGTGTTGGGTGATTTTAATGTCCATAATGTTGAATGGCTCACTCATTCAGCCAGGACTGATGATGCTGGTCTTGAATGTGAGCTATTTGCAGACTCATTTAATCTCATTCAACTAGTCAACCAACCCACCCGTGTACCAGATAATCCTAATCATAATTCCCACCTACTGGACTTATTTTTAACAACCAATTCAGAAAATTATGATGTTACAGTGAGGTCCCCACTTGGATCTTCTGATCACTGTCTGATACAGGCCACCTGTCTATCACCTACCACACCTTCCCACTCTGAACCTGTTTTGGTGACTAAATGGCATTACGATAGGGCAGACTGGGAGGGTCTTCAAGGTTTCTTTATTGATATTCCCTGGACCTCTTTCTTTTCTAATGATGCACACTCCACCTTGAGCCACATACAAGATTTTGTAAAAATTGGAATGGAAACTTTTATTCCTCATCAAAAGTACAGTAAAAGATCTAATTCACCTAAATGGTTTGACCATAATTGTGCTAGAGTAACTGAACAAAAAGCAATAGCCTACAATGCATTCACGAGATCAAAAACACATGAAGCCTTTAATTACTTTAGAAACATCAGAAATCATGCCAAAACTGTATTAAACCTAACTAAATCAAACTTTCTCCATAAGCAGGCAAATAAACTTCTAAATAATCCAAATGATAACAAAATATTTTGGTCTACTCTAAACTCATTCAAATCCAACTTCACTACTGCTTCATCCATTCCACCATTAAAATCTCCGACTGGCAATCTTGTAAGTGACCCACGAGGTAAAGCTAACCTTCTTGCGGATATTTTCTCCACCAACTCAACCTTAGATGAAATCAATCAAGATGTCCCTGTACTTAATTTTAATTCGCCTGAAATTCCCTCACTTAAGATCCACACCAGACATGTCAAAACTATTTTGCAGAATCTCTCAGTAGATAAGGCTCCTGGTCCAGATGAAATTCCTCCAATAGTACTTAAGAATTGCTCCTTGGTGCTCGCTCCTGTATTGGCAAAAATTTTCCGTCTGTGTACTCATACCTCATGCTTCCCAGTACCCTGGAAAGAAGCAAACATCCATCCAGTTCCTAAAAAAGGTGCCTCTTCAGATCCATCAAACTACAGACCAATAGCTATAACTTCCACTCTTGGCAAAGTTTTTGAAATTATATTAAATAATCACATAATTAAGCATCTGGAGAATAATAAATTAATCAGTGATAGGCAATATGGTTTTAGACGATGTCGATCAACTGCAGACATTCTTTGCCTTCTTACGCATCAAATCAACCAAGCTACAGACCAACATGGTGAAACACATACAATAGCACTGGATATATCAAAGGCATTTGATAGAGTCTGGCATCAATCCTTATTGTCGAAGATGTCACACTACGGCCTTGCATCATTAGTTCCACTAATTTCTTCTTATCTTCATAACAGAAAAATACGTGTAATGGTAGATGGCCTTTATTCTCAATTTCACTCAATAAATGCTGGTGTTCCCTAGGGATCAGTTTTGGCCCCAACTTTGTTCCTCATTCATATCAATGATCTCATATCTACCACTCATAATCCAATACATTCCTACGCAGATGACTCAACACTCCACAGTTCCTTCACATTTACCAATTCTTTCACCCAACCCGATCTTATAAATTCAAAAATAAACACTGCAATTTCTCTGAACCAGGATCTTTCTAGAATTAATGAATGGGGACAAGAGAATCTAGTTTCCTTTAATGCACAGAAAACCAAGTACATTCAATTTTCTAACCGACAGAATCTCACTGACTCCCATATATTTTTAATGATGTAAATATTCCCACTTCCCCTAGTATTGACATTCTCGGTGTAACATTAACTACTAACTTGAGCTGGACACATTATGTTAGAAGCATTGCTAAGAATGCCTCTAAAAAACTGGGACTCCTGTACAGAGTTCGAGAATTCTTCACTGACGAGCAGTTGGCCGTAATATATAAAAGTCATGTGCGCTCTCAGATGGATTACTGTTCACCTCTGTGGGGTGGAAGTGGAGTGGTTGCATTGAGGCAGTTGGACAAAATTCAAAATAAAGCTATTAGATTAATCAATAACCCTGAAATCACACAGGACCTTCCTACATTAGCCACACGAAGAAACGTTGCATCCCTTGCATTATTCTACAGATATTTTCACAGCAATTGTTCCGAGGAACTTGCTTCAATTGTGCCGCCTCTCCACATCTTTCCCCGTAGAACTAGGGCAGCTGAGAGCGCCCATGAATTTACACTTTCTCCTCCCCAATGCAGAACTTCTGCTTATCAGAATTCATTTATCCCCAGAGCTACTACTCTTTGGAATTCACTTCCCTCGAATTGCTTTCCACAAACTTACAATCTACAAATGTTTAAATCCAGTTGTTACAAACATTTTATGAATGGAGGATGCCTTTAGGCACATGGACCTTTTTGTTTTATGTGTTTTTCCTTCCTCCGTTCATTGTCTCTTAAAAAAAAAAAAAAAAAAAAAAATATAGTCGTGGATGGTAAGTCCAATAAACTCATCACGTGAAAACACCACGAGACTCACCTGGTTCTTAAAAATCGGACTAAGGTTGCTATACTTTTTACGTCCGTGGTAGTACAGTGGGTTAGCGCGCAGGCCTGGTGGTGATGGTGTTTTTTTTTTTTTTTTTTTTTTTTTTTAAGAGACAATGAATGGAGGAAGGAAAAACACAGATAAAACAAAAAGGTCCATGTGCCTAAAGGCATCCTCCATTCATAAAATGTTTGTAACAACTGGATTTAAACATTTGTTGATTGTAAGTTTGTGGAAAGCAATTCGAGGGAAGTGAATTCCAAAGAGTAGTAGCTCTGGGGATAAATGAATTCTGATAAGCAGAAGTTCTGCATTGTGGAGGAGAAAGTGTAAATTCATGGGCGCTCTCAGCTGCCCTAGTTCTACGGGGAAAGATGTGGAGAGGCGGCACAATTGAAGCAAGTTCCTCGGAACAATTGCTGTGAAAATATCTGTAGAATAATGCAAGGGATGCAACGTTTCTTCGTATGGCTAATGTAGGAAGGTCCTGTGTGATTGCAGGGTTATTGATTAATCTAATAGCTTTATTTTGAATTTTGTCCAACTGCCTCAATGCAACCACTCCACTTCCACCCCACAGAGGTGAACAGTAATCCATCTGAGAGCGCACATGACTTTTATATATTACGGCCAACTGCTCGTCAGTGAAGAATTCTCGAACTCTGTACAGGAGTCCCAGTTTTTTAGAGGCATTCTTAGCAATGCTTCTAACATAATGTGTCCAGCTCAAGTTAGTAGTTAATGTTACACCGAGAATGTCAATACTAGGGGAAGTGGGAATATTTACATCATTAAAAAATATATGGGAGTCAGTGAGATTCTGTCGGTTAGAAAATTGAATGTACTTGGTTTTCTGTGCATTAAAGGAAACTAGATTCTCTTGTCCCCATTCATTAATTCTAGAAAGGTCCTGGTTCAGAGAAATTGCAGTGTTTATTTTTGAATTTATAAGATCGGGTTGGGTGAAAGAATTGGTAAATGTGAATGAACTGTGGAGTGTTGAGTCATCTGCGTAGGAATGTATTGGATTATGAGTGGTAGATATGAGATCATTGATATGAATGAGGAACAGAGTTGGGGCCAAAACTGATCCCTGGGGAACACCAGCATTTATTGAGTGAAATTGAGAATAAAGGCCATCTACCATTACACGTATTTTTCTGTTATGAAGATAAGAAGAAATTAGTGGAACTAATGATGCAAGGCCGTAGTGTGACATCTTCGACAATAAGGATTGATGCCAGACTCTATCAAATGCCTTTGATATATCCAGTGCTATTGTATGTGTTTCACCATGTTGGTCTGTAGCTTGGTTGATTTGATGCGTAAGAAGGCAAAGAATGTCTGCAGTTGATCGACATCGTCTAAAACCATATTGCCTATCACTGATTAATTTATTATTCTCCAGATGCTTAATTATGTGATTATTTAATATAATTTCAAAAACTTTGCCAAGAGTGGAAGTTATAGCTATTGGTCTGTAGTTTGATGGATCTGAAGAGGCACCTTTTTTAGGAACTGGATGGATGTTTGCTTCTTTCCAGGGTACTGGGAAGCATGAGGTATGAGTACACAGACGGAAAATTTTTGCCAATACAGGAGCGAGCACCAAGGAGCAATTCTTAAGTACTATTGGAGGAATTTCATCTGGACCAGGAGCCTTATCTACTGAGAGATTCTGCAAAATAGTCTTGACATGTCTGGTGTGGATCTTAAGTGAGGGAATTTCAGGTGAATTAAAATTAAGTACAGGGACATCTTGATTTATGTCATCTAAGGTTGAGTTGGTGGAGAAAATATCTGCAAGAAGGTTAGCTTTACCTCGTGGGTCACTTACAAGATTGCCAGTCGGAGATTTTAATGGTGGAATGGATGAAGCAGTAGTGAAGTTGGATTTGAATGAGTTAAGAGTAGACCAAAATATTTTGTTATCATTTGGATTATTTAGAAGTTTATTTGCCTGCTTATGGAGAAAGTTTGATTTAGTTAGGTTTAATACAGTTTTGGCATGATTTCTGATGTTTCTAAAGTAATTAAAGGCTTCATGTGTTTTTGATCTTGTGTATGCATTGTAGGCTATTGCTTTTTGTTCAGTTACTCTAGCACAATTATGGTCAAACCATTTAGGTGAATTAGATCTTTTACTGTACTTTTGATGAGGAATAAAAGTTTCCATTCCAATTTTTACAAAATCTTGTATGTGGCTCAAGGTGGAGTGTGCATCATTAGAAAAGAAAGAGGTCCAGGGAATATCAATAAAGAAACCTTGAAGACCCTCCCAGTCTGCCCTATCGTAATGCCATTTAGTCACCAAAACAGGTTCAGAGTGGGAAGGTGTGGTAGGTGATAGACAGGTGGCCTGTATCAGACAGTGATCAGAAGATCCAAGTGGGGACCTCACTGTAACATCATAATTTTCTGAATTGGTTGTTAAAAATAAGTCCAGTAGGTGGGAATTATGATTAGGATTATCTGGTACACGGGTGGGTTGGTTGACTAGTTGAATGAGATTAAATGAGTCTGCAAATAGCTCACATTCAAGACCAGCATCATCAGTCCTGGCTGAATGAGTGAGCCATTCAACATTATGGACATTAAAATCACCCAACACAGTGATTTCAGAAGAAGCATTTAAGTTGAGGACACTGAGTTGTGAGGACAGAGAATCAAAAAGACTTTGCTCTGGAGGAGTATTTGGGGAACGGTAGATGCAACATATGTATTTAAATTTACCAGCAGAAATTAATTTGTATATAGAATAATCAAAATAGGGACAATTGAAACTAGTAACCTCCTCCAGGGCAATTTCAGATTTTGCGAAGCAACATACACCACCTTTAGGTCTGAAATTTTGGAGCAGTTGATAACCTGGAAAATTAAATCTAGATGTGTCAGATGTGGATGTTACTTGAGTCTCTGTCAAAAAAAGGAGAGTAGGGGATTCTGCTTGAAGAAATTGGTGTACAGAATTGATGTTAGAGTGAAGTCCCCTTATATTACTAAAGAAATAGCTGTACTGACAAGCAGCTTTGGGACGTTGCAATGCTCTTGCATCACTAACCAGGGTTCGAACCCCACCCAAGGCATCTCAAAACCTAGGCTGTGGGTTTTTAGGAGGGTTAAATTCCCTTCAGAGGTTCATACCCCGCGCCCAGTGGCGGATCCAGGGGGGGATCCAAAATTGCGCCCTTACATCTGATATATATATATACCGGTAGGCTATATATATATATTTTTTTTTTTTTTTTTTTTTTTTTTTCCTATATTCCAACTTACTCCCTCTTGGGCATAGGCTGAGAGCCTGGACATTTACAGCTGTACAATGAGCAGTGAAGCCCGTGAGGTCTTGTTCCAGTCTAGGGAGTGAGGCATGTGAAGCACGTAGAGTACAATGAGCACCTGCCATCTTGCCTTCACATGAGGCACGGTGCTCACTCATGGTCCGAAGTGACCCCATCTCTGAAGCCACCTCGTTCCCGTGCTTCACTGTCTCACTCCCTACACTCGGACACTCACTCTTACACACACAACGCCACCTGTTGAGCAGCTAACTCACCAGGCATTGCACCCCTATAGCATATTTTGAATATGGGAATATTCATAGTGCTATTTAATCAGGGAACAATGAGGGTATTTTATTAGCGTTTTCGGTGGGCTTTGTGGTAATGCACTGATACTAGGTACAGCACAAATTCCATCCCAATAATATCTTCCCATTGATACATTGGGATTTGAACCCGGGACCTTTGGATTACCAGGCCAGTGGCAAGACCACTCCGCCACACCTCCCCTCTGCATATACTGCATTTTATCTGAAATACAATACATATAAAGAATATTGTGTGAATTTTGGCATCCCTCATGTATATCAGCCCCCCCTTAAGCCTGAGCTGGATCCGCCACTGCCCGCGCCAGGGGTGTAATGCCCCCGAAAATGTCCCGCAACCACAATAATGTACTACCCAACCTGACGTCAACTCGGGTAGTACATTATTGTGGTTGCAGGACATTTTCGAGGGCATTACACCGTTCGTACCCCGCGCCAGGTACCAGGAAAGGTTGATCC
Source organism: Paralithodes platypus (assembly GCA_032716605.1). Classification (NCBI taxonomy): domain Eukaryota; kingdom Metazoa; phylum Arthropoda; class Malacostraca; order Decapoda; family Lithodidae; genus Paralithodes; species Paralithodes platypus. The sequence continues at coordinate 33,887,790 of CM064522.1, read as the reverse complement.
TAAAGTGGGCCTGGGGATATTTTCGAGGGTATTACAAATATTATTGATGATTTTGCTTGCTTTTGACATTTTCGAGCATGCATTTTAGTATGTCCCCTAAGCTAACAAAAATACCTTCCCAGACTTCCTTCAAACTAAAAAATACCCAACTCCCTCATGCATATTGTTATGCCCTGTTTTTCTACAGGTTTAACTTGGGTAATGTGAGTTCTAAATTGACTGGGTATATAAGGCTGCATGCACAATACAAGATATGAGGAATAGAGAACACAAAGAAACACATGGTAGCAAGTGACACGATCACGTTTATTGATATACCACTGCAGAATACTTGTGTAAGACAATATAATAGAATCGAACAACACTAGCATAAGTGGATCTGGATGGAGCCTAGTCTCCCACTTCCAACGTTCAGGTATTAATCTTCTGATCACTGGCTTTGATTTAACAGGTTTATATACCGAAGACCATCAATGTTACTTATAGAATCATATTCACTGTTAGATTTCTTACTGGTAGCTCTGGTGCACAAGTAGTAGTTCACGGACTAGATTAGACACGCGTATTTTAGAGCACGGGAATTCTAGTAACCTCAGGGGGTACTGATCTAAGTTTTCTATTCTTGTCTCAATAATACATAGAACGCAAATCAGTGGGCGAACCTTCAGATATTACTAGGGTTTCCTTCTAGGTAATAATATCTGGGCATATGGTTGATTACGAGAGTTAGTATCGCCTGTTAAATAATGAACACTGATACGCTTAGCACTTCCTAATTAAATGGTTATATGAATTATACTGGGGCAAAGAGATAGCCACTTCGTAGAAATATTAATTAGTGAATCTCTAAACAGCACAGTAATATGTAGTACTGCTAAAGGGAATCTTAGGTAGCATCTGATGGGTCTGGTCCTGGTTATCTTGCGTCCATGATGTTGGGGGCTAACGACTGGTTCCGCGGCCGTCCAGGGGGCCCATATGTGTGAAGTTCTTAAATACGTGGGCAGGTCCTTCTATCCAAATCTGCCACGGAGTCTGCCGGCTCTGGGATCTCACTCCGGAACAACACAAGGGCAGAGCTAGAAGTTAACTGCAGGGTAGTGACCCCTGGTTGGTGTCTAGCTTTCAACTGATTTGACTGGGGGCGGGAGTTAGATTTATAGGCTCGGTTCTGGACCCTGTAGACAGTAGGGATCTCGAGTCTTATGGACTTATTTGAGCTCTCAATAGATATGGAGACTAGGTAAGATGGTATTTACTGTTGTGGCACATGGCTATAGGAAAGCCTTTATATTTTCATATAACTGAGCCTTAGTAAGAGGTACTATTTTGGCTATACTGGAAGTATTTAGGGGAGAGAGACTGGATCTACTTTGCGAGGAGGATGGGGACAGCTGTGATAGGAGCGTCTCTCTAGATTGTTCAATCTTCATTCTATGGTATAGCTGAGGTGCCAATTTAGTGATCAGAGCATGCAAGAAAGGTAAATGGTTTATTGTGAGTTAATAGAGGTTAGTAAAGGTGTTAGTCATGCATGGTTAGTTCATTGATAGGAAGAATTCCTGTGCTACCTGGCAATGACTCGAAAGTCAAAACAGGGGCCAGGTATACCTCCGCGGGGGTGGGGGTCTCCCTCCTCGGGTGGGCAAAAAGGGGGAGCTGGGCGCCCTCTCTCTGTGATAGTCGTCCGGCGGCTGTGGCTAGGGGCTTGCCATATCACCAGTGTTTGTAATAACCCTCTGTGTATGAGACAGATGTGGGTGTCCTTAATACCAAAACCGAAGGTGCCTTAGCTAGCTGGTTTTACTCGGCTGGTTGTTAATTGTAGGGTTTGCTGGATGTGGTGGAGACTTGGTTGCTAACTCTGCCACATTTATCTGGAAGTATGGCAATAGAAGTTAGTTACTGGCGGGGCGGCTAGCCTCGCACCGACGACCATTAGGTGCAGGGTTGTGAATGTGTTGTAAGAGAATAGATGGCATGCAAGGGGCTAGTAAAGTTCTAATGTTGTTCTGGCCTACTAAGTGAAGGTAGGCTGGATAGGAGTATATATATAAAAGGTTGGAGAGCGTTAGCAACGGACAATTCAAGGATCTTCAAGAGGTATGAGAGAGGGGCTAGGTCGGACAAGAGTCGAGAAGCGCGGGTGTCTTAATGAGAGGGGGGGGGGGGGGGAGTTCAAGGGCTACAGAGAAATTTTGCCCCTAAGGTCCCTGGGCGTGGGGGTGGCATTAGGCTACAATTGATATGGAAGTTTGAAAAGGCAGTAGAATACGTTAGCCAAATGCTACCGGGGAATGCAACTATGGGGTGGTATGTGAGTCTGGAAAAGATAGAGTTATGTGATCAGTCCGAGGGTTATGGATATTATTAGTTGGCCCTGGGAACTGCGTTTTCTATTAAATATAAATACCAACAACAGCGGCAGTTCGTAGGGGTACTTAGTTATTGTTTCGGGGTACTTATGACAGATACTGGTAACCAGGTTATCTTATACAATCTCTGGTTGGGGTAAGAGGTGTAAGACACGAAGTAAATTGGCGTAGTGTGGACTGTGGATACGAAGGAGGCAAGGGGAAGACGTATGACAATTGTGGAAAGTAAATGAAAAAAGGTGAACACAATGGCGGATAAAAATACTTAACCTAAGGATTACCAGTATCAATACATCGATGAACGATGACATTATAGTCGTCGTCCTAATAAGGTGATGAAACCTGGTTGATCTGTACATGGCACAATACGACACAAGGACAGTGCCGCTATGTCGCATCAATGCTGGTGGCAGTTAATATTATAGACTTAGTTACTAGAGGAACAATGCAAGGGGCGACTGAGCACGGGTTACATATATCTATACTCGTCATGGAAAATGATATACGAGGTCTAGGGACAAGCGTGGGTGTTTTAACTTCTAAGATATATAACATCTACTTCTCGGATGTAAGAACATACATAGATATAATTATGGCTGTCTGATGTGTTGGCATTGGCTCAACGTCGGGACAGGGCATGGGTGTTTTTAATATGAATGTATATTCCTGTTCATCATCTTTGTAGTTAAGAGTGTAGGACACGAGAGGGTTAGTGTACGCGAGGTGTGGAAAATGGTCAGTTTAGAAAAGGTAAATGGGTGCGTCCTGGAGCTGTTTAGCCCTGCGGGCTTGGGCCTGTCTGAAATGGCTGGCTCGGTCAGCTGGTCCTTTCGTTCTGTGGACCTTTCCTTTGGTCTTTCTGTGTGGTGTTCGTTCGTGGCTTCTGTGGTGGGCTTCTCGTTCTGGGGCATTTTACATATATCCCCATTAGTTTTGAAATTGTAAGTCATTTGCCCCATTAATTTGGCAATTTAAGACCTTTCACCCCATTTCTATGTCAATATTAAAACCTTTTGTGCCAATTAAGTTTTTCCTGGCAAGTGATGGCGAGCCTGTAATTTAGGACCATTATTCTACCGAAAAATGTACAAATATAATCTAGAAGGGAGATCTAATGGATGTTTTTTTTTTTAGCTTGATGTAGGTCTAGGGAGGAAACTGGAAAAAATAATTAATAAATTAAAAAATTTGCCAAAAAGTGAAGGAATGATATAAATAAAACTTCAATTACCTTTGGCAGTTTAATACCCTTGTTAGATCATATGACAATACTGACATCACTAGAAAATCAAGGCAGACTAAAGAGCATACAGTAATTCCTCACTTCAAGTTGTATTTAGTCCTGAAAAATAATAAAAATATGAAACTAATTTTTTTTTTCCTAGATTAGTTTAACCAGACACAGTAAACAAAATATCATATGGATTGTGTTCTTTTATTTATATTATTATTTTGCTAAAGCGTTGTTTCCACATAGCAATTTTGATTAATTCTTTTGTCGTTTTTACTGTGTTCGTCTAAGTTTTGGTTTGTTTATTTTGCAAGTTTTACATTACAATATTAACCCGCATGAGAAAATAACAGCTCGCCTCTGTCAATAATTCTAGCTGCAACTGGCTCTTGTGACCGTGTCCAAAGTGGCTCACAGAAGCACAAACCAGAAAAAACAACTAAAAATATGGTAGTCATTGCTTATAATAAGACCCAATATCTTGACAACTAACCTCTAGAACTCGAAAAGGACAGAAGTAATCAAGCTAATATTTCTACCACTTGCTACGAGTTAGACAAGAAATAGGTATGGAAATTAGACCCTATTTACTCTAAGAGGTTAGGAGTAAAGATTTCTAGCGTAATTATAGTGAATAGACCAGGTGGGGATGTCCATCATTTATGGTCTGCATATATATACAGGCATACATTTAAAGACGGAGTGCTCCACACGAAGTGCGATTTCAGTCTAACGTCCTAATGGCAGCACTCCAGGCAGCCCTGTTCAGAGCTACCTCACAAGTCAGGTTTTTTAATTCAAGATCCAACCGTATGGTCTGATCCCACGTCATTCTTGGTCTACATCTGTAGCCCAAAGTTTAGGTCAGAATATGTTTCTCTGCTGGAAACAACATAAACTAAGAAGACTTAAGTGAGGAATACCTGTATCCATATAATAACAAAAGTGTTTATTGAAAGTACTAAGTACACAAGTCAGAACATGAAAATTGGCCTTAATAGTGATGCACCCATTTCAAACAGTATTGAACACAATCAATATTATACAGTGTTTAAAGTGTTATAATATCCCAAAAGTTTCTGTACTTGGCCTTACACTAATAATATAGCAATAATGTAGTTTAACTAGACCACTGAATCCAAAGAGACTCTCACAAGGCTGGCCACTGGTTCTGAGCTTCAAATGGGTGTAACATTATTTATGCTCACAACTATGATACTATAGTATAAAATTAGCAAAGTAAACAAACCAAAACAGGGACGACACAATATAAAGGCAAAAGAACTTATCAAAATCGCTATGTGGAAATAACGCTTTAATTAAATGAAATTTTGAAATAAAAGAACACAAAACCACCACATAGGGTGTACATCACTACATTAAAAGAATACAAAAAAATACTGGAGTAATCTAGTAATCAGTCGGGGAATAGGTGTGGAAATCACTCTAGCCCTTTTTGAGTTATAGAGGTTAGGGGGGGGGGGGGTCATGATTTCTGGCCTACCTATAATGAATGGACTATAGTGTTGGGATATTAGAAACGCATCAGGACTGTCAAGTAAAAGTGATGGTAACATAAACAAATCTTTATTGATTTTGACTCAACATTACCTATATTTATATCTTACTATCAACAGCATTTGAAATTAAAATGTAAAACTTGCAAACAAAGCAAACCAAAACTGGGACAAAGACAATATAAAGTCACATTAACTTTTCAAAATCGCTATGTGGAAACAACGCTTACTAAAATAAAATCCAAGCAAACTAATCGCACACATAACAACGCACTATCGTCACGTTCAAGGAATTAGTCAATTTGAGAAGTCCGGGACATTCTGGTAAATTTGGAGCTGTGGTGGTCGAGTGGTGAGCACGCTCGCGTGTGAATCTGAAAGACCCGGGATCGGATCCCCGCCACGGCGGACATTTATTGGGTGTGGTAGTACGTCCTAGCATGTTTCACATGCTTGCACCCAGTCAGGGGACATCCTGACGACGTATACAGACTAAACACACTTAACAAAGCCACTCCAACACCTTCCTCTCTCTCCAACACCCCTTCTCCCCTCTCAACACTCTTCTCTGAGCTAGTGCCTGTATAGAATCGTAAGATTCAGAGTCGTAAAGATTCCAGGACGAGCTCAATAACGGCGGATCCTCAGATTGGCCGTGGTGATTGCACCTAAACACCTACAAAAAGTAAGTTACAACAGTACATTTGCCATATCGTCTATAGGATAAATAATACAGTATGTATATATATACTCGGGCACATACCCCATTGCTGGGGGTGGCCGACACGAGACAGAGCCCGAACATTTATTTAAAGTTTCTATTCTCAGGGTCCGGGACCACTTTCTCGTTTCTTTGCCCCTTTCTGTCTCATTGAGTAGGAGAATGTTACAAAGGGAGGAGGATTCCTAGCCTCCTGCCCCCAGTAATTTATGTAATTTGTAAGTACAGAATACAGGTACAGGCTGGTCCTCATTTGTAACTTGACACATTAAGATTACATATTACTATAACACTTTCTAACATCACTTTCGTTAGACTAACGGTCGTATTCTTAGACGTGTGGGGGGTGGGTGTCATCCAGCCCAGTTTTGGTTTGTTTAGTTTGCAAATTTTAAATTGTAATTAATAATATTGGAACCGAGTGTTCATTAATGAAAGAGAACTTGAAATCTCCCAAGTTAAGCTAACATTTTATCTTGTCTTATTTCGCTCATTAAGGAGTTGGCCTCGCGATGGGAAGGTTTAAGAATACGGCTGTTAGAACTACATTAAAATAGTCACCAGTTTCAGTAAATTCTATGTCCGTTAAAATAAAGAATCGTCAGATATAGTGATATATTTACAACTACCTGGTCCAAAAAATATAAGTAAATAAAAAAAATGGTGAAATAAACACACAAAAACATTCAGCCTTCATCACACACACAAGTCTTTGCTACATGTACTCATATACAGTATATACTCGCTCCCGCAAATCACTACTTACACACATATTTAAGACTTACCCAAACACACATTTAGAGTTTACTATAGTCCGTTCATTCTAGGTTGGGCAGAAATCGTAACCTCTAACCTCTCATAACTCAAAAAGGACTAGAGTAATCGAGCAGTTGGAAAGTGTGTACATGCTTAGATTGATATGCAGGATTCGAAACTGCATAATAAATCGTAGGCTTGTCCACCATTCTTTAACTGTCTTCGTAGCGCAATGGATAAATGCACTGAATTTCGGTGTGAGCATCCTAGGTTCGAATCGCTGGACTGCCACATGTATTTGTTGATTTCATTAATTGAGTTTAGGAGTAAAGTCGGTTGGTGGAGGTAACATAATAATTTCTACCACATAGGAAGACTTCGCTAGGGAATAGGTGTGGAAATTAACAGCTCATTATTTTGCTCTAGCCTTTTTTTGAGTTACAGAGATTAGAGGTTACGATTTCTGCCTAACCTAGAATGAACGGACTATAGCTCTCACAAACCAGTACTGTACTTACACATACACACCCGCACACACATATATACTCGCTCTCACAAACCATGACTTACGCACATACACTGTATGTATGTATATACAGTACAGTACTCAAACACATACCCAATAGCTAGGGGTAGCCGACTCAAGACAGAGACCGAACAGAAACGACATTTAAAGTTCACACATACACACACACAAATAATACTTCTATGACTAAATAATGCCCTGGTAATAACACAACATTCTCATATTTATTATCTAAACACCTCAAAATAATATTTTTTCTCACTGACAAAAATATTAGGCCCCATTGGCTTTAGCAAAATCATCATTAACATTTTATGTTAACTTTTCCTTTGTCCATAATACTGTACTATATAATACTGCAATATTTTACAAGTTTTACAATACTGTAGTAACACTATATTAACCTAACTGAATGCTCAATTACTTCTGAGATTACCAATCAACCCCTTCTGCACCGTGACGTCCTTTTAACTTTATTCTGGCTACTATCAGACAATTGTATTCAGCTTAGGAAGGACGTCTACCCATTAAAAAGGCTACAAACTATCTCACTTAATCCTTTTTACTTCCACAGATCCTTCTCAAGCTGCACAAAATCGTCTAAATATAGCTAGAAGAAAATTAAAAAGACGCTGCAGTACAGAAAGGGTTAAACCATTCACTTATGAAATAATGTACTTCATAAGCAATAAATTCTAGATTGCAATGAATACAAATACAAAGCTTTTATTACCCTACAAAAAATACATTACCTCTTACTCTTTATAAAAAATCAGTAATAACTGAAAAGTACATGTTTAGCATATATTTACAAGTATACAGAACAATATATTAATGAAAATGTATCAGTTGCTAGCAACAAATATTTCTTCCTTCTGAAACTAACACAGTTTATAATCATAAAGAATTTGTAAAGTTAACCTATCAACTGCTAGGACCTGTGCAAAATAAAAGGCAAAGTTGAGGGACATTTTTCTATCGAAAAATGTACATATTTATCTTGAAAGGGGGTCTAGGGGGTGTTTTTCTAAACTTGATGGAGGTCTAGCGAGGAAACTAAAAAACAAATTAATAGATATACTGTATATATCTACCAAAAAGCAAGCAGTACCCCCTTAAAGACTGACCCCAAAAGCCGACAACGAACACTGTTCATCAATTCAGTACCAGGCTGTAGCTCGATTGGTAGAGCGTTCGCCTGCTAACCGTGAGGTTGACGGTTCGAGCCTCGGGCCAGCCAGTGAGTTATTGGCAGATGTCAGTGCTGTTGGTGAATGGCGCGGTCTAGCAACCTGTGGCAACTATTCACTAAGTCCCTGATTCATCAGGGCACCCACCCTAGCCTTGCTATTCAGCAGGGAGTGTATGGTGGTAAAAACTGCATCATCATCATCAATATGCTGGCAACTATTAGATAATTCTATTCAGCTTAGGAAGAACCTCTAGCTCTAATAAGGCTTCAAACTATCTCAACCAACCCTTTCTACCACAGATCTTTTTTAAGCTGCATAATATCGTCTAAATATAGCTAGAATACAATATAACACACGTTGCTGGTACTCAAAGAGTTAATCAATTCTGGGACTACCTGTAGTTATATTTAGATAATTTTGTGCAGTCTAAGAAGGATCTGTGTTAGTAAAAAGGCTAAGTGAGAGAGTTTGAAGCCTGTTAATTGCTGGAAGTCCTTATTAAACTGATTAAATTGTATAATAGTAGCCAGCATAAAATTTAAAAAGACGTCTCCGGTACAGAAGGGGGTTAATCAATTCTGAGACTACCTGTGCATGACCGAGTGCAAGAACCAGTCTAGCTTGGTGGTCCAGGTGTTTTACTAAGCTTGATGGAGGTCTAGCGAGGAAACTAAAAAAACTAAAAAAAATAATCTATTTATCTATATACTCAGGCCTAATCCCCACTTTTCCTTTTTTATTTTTGTAATTAACAGTAGATAAATATATCTACCAAAAAGCAAGCAGTACCCCATTAAAGACTGACCCCAAAAGCCGACAACGAACACTGTTAAACAATTCATTACTGAGCATAACTTTTCTATTATTTCAATAATATTTAGAGGCTTATACTGTATATAGCTAAGGAAGGATCTGTGGTAGTTAAAAGGGTGACTCAAGATAATTTGAGACGTTTTAATTGCTTCATGTCCTTCCTAAGCTAAATAAAACCGTCTAATCATATCCAGAATACAATGAAAAAGACGGCTCGGTTATGAAGGGGTTACTCAATTCTGGAACTACCTGTGCATAACCGAGTGCAAGAACCAGTCTAGCTTGGTGGTCCAGGCGCTCCCGTACGCCTCACAGAAGCGACCGTGGAAGTACGTCAGAGCTTTCTCCTGACTCATGTCCACCGCCAGGGTCGTCCGCAAGTACTCTATGTCTTCCACACTCTGGGGAAACAATAGTCCATAGTTTGTTAAATATACTGTACATGATTAAAATGTAAAACTTGCAAACTAAACAAACCAAAATTGGGACAAGGACAATATAAAGTCAAATTAAATTATCAAAATCGCTATGTGGAAACAACGCTTACTAAAATGAAAATTATTAAATAAAAGAACACAATCCACCACATAGGGTGTACATTACTACATGAGCAAGTTAATCTGTTTCCCAAGCAAACTAATCGCACATATAACAACGCACTATCGTCACGTTAAAGGAAGTAGTCAAGTTTGGGAAGTCCGGGACGTTCTGGCAAATTTTACTAAATTGGAGATATTGGAGTCTGAGCTAGTTTAAATATAATTGTTTTCACCTCTATTATAATGGAAGTGAAGAGCTGAGGAGACAGTTAGGTATCAAGCGTATCAGTGATGAGATGCGTACTAGCAGGCCTGGATGGTTTGGACATATAGATTTTTTTTTTTTTTAATCGTAGTTTAAACAGACCACTAAGCTACAAAACGTATCTTAGAGAGAATGGATGAACGAAGTTGGGTGAAAATATGCTAAACTGCAGAATTCCAGGCGACCCTGTTTCTGCCTCTGTTGTCAAGTTCTATATTTTGAGATCGGACTGTAGCACCTGATTCCATGAAGATAGTGCGTTGTTATATATGCGATTAGTTTGCTTGGGAAACAGATTAACATGCTCATGTAGTAATGTACACCTTATGTGGTGGATTGTCTTCTATTATTTATAAATTTTATTTTATTAAGCGTTATTTCCACATAGCGGTTTAAATTATTCATTTTTGCATTTATCTTGTGTCGACCCAGTTTTGGTTTGTTTATTTTGCAAGTTTTACAATTTAATTTCTAGGTCTATCCCCAAGCATAGGTCCCCCCACGTTCACAGTCCTGCATTTCTTCACCCAGTTTTGATTACCCATTCTTATCTGACCAATACAATAAAGGCGGTGATACACAGGCGATATTTCAGTCAATTCTTACAGGCAATTGTTGTCTTGCTGCTTCAAAATATAAGTTCCATAAGAATTAAACCACCTAACATAATCTACCGGTACCTTCAATTTAGTTTCCGATGCCAATGAATAAAAGCCTCAGAATAGTTACAGACTATTAACACACATACCAAAGCCATTCCAACAGCTTCCTATCTACAACACCCCTTCTCTGCTATCTACACTCTCCCAGCCGAATGGTCCTAGTGTACTGTCTAATGGCGTTAATGGGTTTCGAAATGTAAATAGTACAAATAAAAACTTGCTCTTCAAAAATTGCCGGAAATTGCGCTCGAGTGACACAACCTTGAAACGGAAATGGTAACAGTTACCTGGAGTTCTGGCATGCCAGCAGACGCAAGGAGGGTGAAGAGGTTGATGATGAGTTGATGGTGTTTCCTTAATGCCAAGTACGCCTTCCCACACAACTCCTGGAACCTGGTGGGGGGGGGGCGACAATAGTAACGGCCAACATGAGTGTAAAGGCAATGTATTTATTACTGTTTTTTTTTTTCTATAAATATTATATCGTATCTTCATTATTTGTAACAGACTCGGTGAGGCAACTGTACCGAGCAACCCTGTGTGTACGTATGTGTGTAACTCTGTCAGTTCCTCGCCTAATATGGTAAGGTTCAAATTAGATTATATTCTTGGACTTTTATTGCTTCAATCATATTGTTTCATTCCTATTGTTTCACTATGTAAAGGTTCAAGGTTACGATTATTCATGGAGTTTCGTTCCTGCTTTATTTTAGTCTCGTTTTCTTTACCCGAACTTTGGATTATAGTTATACAGTTTCTTTCGGGGTTTCAGTGCTTCAACTAATTATCTTCCCTATCTCATTCTGTATTTATGGGTCTTGTCAGAGGTAATGTAGGGGTTTGTGGGAGCTAGTCTTTCACTCTACGTCCAGCCTCAGAATCAACGGGACTAAGGATCCTACACCAGCCGAGGGCCGGGTTGGTGAGGCGTCCATCATTCCCCTGCCAATGAGAGTCTGCCCAGGTCGTCCCCTTTGGAGCCGCCCAGTAGTGATGGTCTCTGGCGTGCTACCCTGCATTATCCCTCACTGAGACTGACCCTGTTTGTCTTCTTCCCGGCCATAGCTTCGGGAGGGAGAACTGAAGAACTTCTAAAGACACATACTTTATTAATATTACTATTAATATTAATATTAGTGGGGCTAAGTATACCTGGGTAGACTACTCGAGGGAATTATATTAATTTATACTCTTCTTTTAGTTACCTTGGGTGTTAAGTGTGAGAATCTTATTTTTTTAATGTTACCGAGCCTTTACAATGAGTTCCTTTAAGAGGGTGTTTTTTATGGACTCCATTCTCCCTCATGTTTAGCCCCATTAGTTTTGAGATCTTAAGACGTTTGGACCATTAGTTTGGAGATTTAAAGTCAACACAAATGGAACATACTACCTTAGTCTGCCACCATTACTCTGTCTCCCTCTCACTCTTAACCTATCGGATCCGGGGGGCCTCATATGATCCAGATCGCTGTGTCCGGGGCCATTCTCGTACAGTCAAGCTTCATAATTCAGTAGCTACTGATTGAGACCACCTAGAGCAGTCAATTCTTTTGCAAGTTGTAGAACTTTTTGTTGTCTATAGACTGCCATTGAGATGACATCGCTACGACGCGTGGTTGCCGAGTTATGATGATTTTTAGCCGCGCATTTTGCCTCATATGAGGCCTCCCGGATTCCTGCCAATATTTTTGTTTGCCTCCCGGATTCCGAGGGTTAAGGGGAGGTACAGGTATTTGTTTTTTTCTGGACCCCCTTCTTCTTCATGTTAGTCTCGTTAGTTTTGAGATTTTAAGATATTCGCCTTATAAATTTGGCAAATTTATGACCTTTCGTGCCATTTACATAGAAAATTTAGGTGCCAGTTTTTTCCTGGCAAGCTGCACGCCTGCAGTTTAGGAGGAACTGGCCTTTGGCCATAGCATTTTTCTACCGAAAAATGTACACAGTTATCTCAAAGGAGGGTCTTGGGGGTATTTTTTTTAAGCTTGATGGAGGTCTAGGGAGAAAACTAAAAAAAAAAAGTAATAAATTAATTAATTAACAAATAAATAATAATCTCCCTTTACCGTAATTTCTCTTACCTCTCCTTTTCTTTCTCTCTGTCTGACATACAGTATACATACACAAACAATACTGTACCTGCGAAACTCGAGACTCTCTTTGGGATTGTCGGCACCGCGAGCAATAACTAGCATAAAGTCTGGAGTCAACACAAACGGCACTCGCTCTCGGGGGATGCCAAACTTCTTCTTGAAGTTACCCAGGAAATGTCCAAAATCAATGTGGAAGATCTGTGTGTAGAGGAACAATCATATTTATTAGTATATTCATATTTTTTCACCAACCCACTTTACTTCTAAACTCAATTAATGAAATCAACAAATACATGTGGCACTCCAAGGACTCGAACCTAGAATACTCACAACGAAATTCCGCACATTTATGCATTACGCTATTAACCTCTCGGCTGCGCATGGGGGGTATGAGACACCACACTCCTGTGCTGACGTATTTGAGCTGTTCCCATCACTAACATCGTTATTTTACCATAAATAGTATTAATACTTATCCATATGTGCCTATTATAGGTTAATAAGGTATTAACCTGTTACAACAATAAAACAAGTGGAAACAGCGTTTGGATGGTCAAAATCGGTGATACAGGCCGGGAGTTACATAATGTATGGCTGAGGCAACCTCCCTTCCCACCACTTTTCCCCACGTCTGGAGAGAGACTGTCGATCGATACTCTCTCTCTCTCTCTTGCACTTGCTTGCTAACAGTGATGACAATGCCCTGCTTGCAACTCGCTAATGTTAGCACGAAAATAGACCACAGGATAAGAGAATAACAGGGAAAATAGGTGATAACTGAAGGAGGTGAGGAAAGTGGGGGAGGTGGAGTAGTGATATTTGGCATGGCCCAGGGGCAATAAAAAAAAGAAAAAAAAAACAAAAAAAAAATTGGGGTGTTTTAAATGGATTTTTTAATAGCCTTACTCGAGTCTTCCCGCAGTCCGCCGGGGGAACTCTTAAGAGTCTTCCCGCAGTTCCCGGGTTAAGACAGTTACAGTACAATGTCAGCAAATAAAGTCCTTCTCTCTTTTAACCCGGGAACTGCGGGGAGACTCTTAAGAGTTCCCCCGGCGGACTGCGGGGAGACTCTTAAGAGTCAGAGAAAAAAAAAATCAACTTTTGACATCGATTTTTTTTTTTTTTTGGCCCCTGGGCCATGCAAAATCTCAGTCCTGTACCTCCCCTCCTTCCCCACTTTCCTCCTCTCCTTCAGTTATCATCTATTTTCCCTGTTATTCCCTTATTCTGAGGTATATTTTCGTGCTAACATTAGAAATCCGGTAGCAGTGGTCATCACTGATAGCAAGCGAATGCAAGAGAGAGAGAGAGAGTATCAATCGACTGTGTCTCAGTGGCCTTGGGGGAAATTGGCGGGAAAGCAGCTTGCCTCACCCATACATTATACAACTCGCGGGCTATATCTCCGATTTTGACCATCCAAACGCTGTTTTCACTCGTTTTATTGTTGTTTCAGGTTAATACCTTTATAATCAACCCATAATAGGTGCATATGGATAAGTATTAATGCTATTAATGGTACAATGAATATTTTAGTGACGGAAACACCTCAAATACGTCAGCACAGGGGGACGTTTCCAATTACCCCCATGCGCACTTGTTAGGTTAACAACTACGACTTACATTTTTGTTTTAATATGTAAAACTTGCAAACTAAACAAACCAAAATTGGGACAAGGACAATATAAAGTCAAATTAAATTATCAAAATCGCTATGTGGAAACAACGCTTACTAAAATGAAAATTATTAAATAAAAGAACACAATCCACCACATAGGGTGTACATTACTACATGAGCAAGTTAATCTGTTTCCCAAGCAAACTAATCACACATATAACAACGCACTATCATCACGTTAAAGGAAGTAGTCAAGTTTGGGAAGTCCGGGACGTTCTGGCAAATTTTACTAAACTCTGCATGAATAAAGAAACTACATGTTAAATGTCAAAATATTATTTAAAATCAAATTTGCAGCATGACAAGACATTAACAATAGTTAGTTAGTTATGTAGAGCAGATTAACCAGACCACTGAGCTCCATACGGAACTCTCATAGGTCTGGCCCGAAGGATTGGATCAGATTACTGAAAGGAGCTTAAGGCGACGCAAAAAACGGACGATAGGGGGGAAGGAAAATGACGGAGAATCGGATAAAAGGTCAGTGAATGATTTATTACCAAAACAAACCGTACGCAGACGGGCAGTATCTGGGCAGTCAAAGACGTGGCGAACAGTTAGAGGGGAATGACAGGAGGAGCAGGTAGGGGGCGGAGTGCAGGGAGTGGACATCAAATAACCGTGAGTCAGCCGGGAATGGCCTATCCTAAGTCTAGTTAGAAAAACTTCCTCACACCTGTGAGACCTGGAAGACGAGGGCCAAGGACGGACAGGTTTGATTGCACAGAGTTTATTATTGCAGGGTAGAGCATCCCAATTAGATTGCCACGTGCAAAGAATAGAAGGCTTGAGTAAGGACAGCCAATCACCTAACGGAAGGTGGGGCTGGCGAGGGATCATTAAAATAGCATTCTTAGCCGCAGCATCGGCGTCTTCATTGCCACGGACACCGATGTGAGCAGGAATCCAACATAACTGGACCTGGAATCCACGTAGGCTCATCTCGTGGAGAGCGTGTTTTATGGCTAAAACTATTACGTGGGAGGACGAATAAGCACGGAGCGCTTCGAGGGCACTACGAGAGTCACTGTAAATTATAAAGGGCTGTTGAGGGGTGTCACGTATAATGTCAATAGCAGATTGGATAGCTAAAAGTTCAGCAGTAAAGATAGAGGCTTGGGGCGGGAGAGAAAACTGAAGGAGCTTAGTAGAGGACACAGCAGCGAGGCCCACCCCAGAGTCAGTCTTAGACCCGTCAGTGAAGATGGCAAAATGGGGGCCTTTACGACGTATGTGTTCAAGTGCGTGTTGGCAGTGATGGCTAGGGACAAAAGAATATCTCTTAGAGAGGAAGGAGAGGTGAGTGCAAACATTGGGGAGAGATTAACAATAGTACAAAATACAAATATTGATAAGATATCTATACTATTACAAAATAATATATAAAATACAGTACAGCACTCACTAACGATAGTGCTATCGGGTAGGTACCTGTAAGCATAGCATGCCTCAAGTGACCCCTATCAATAACTACCCTACAAATAACCTACATTTATAGCACAAATAAACTAAGGAAATCGCAAAAGTAAGCAATTGATACTATCGACAATGAATACATAATTAATATAAAGACAAATAATTGCAAAATATGAAGTAACAACAGATTTAAACAAAGAGTACTCTTTTAACAAGAACAATAAATTTAAAAAATCATCAATATTAATATTAATAATAGAAAAAGAAAAAGATAAACAATAAATACAGACAAAAAACAATAAATACAGACAAAAAGTAAGCAGATTAGTTAGTTAGTTATGTAGAGCAGATTAACCAGACCACTGAGCTTCATACGGAACTCTCATAGGTCTGGCCCGAGGGATTGGATCAGATTACTGAAAGGAGCTTAAGTAAGCAGAGGTTATACAAGAAACTTCAAATTAAAAATGCTTGATTAAAATTATTAATGTCAAATTTTAGAATACAGTCACAATAATTGACCCTAAAAAGATTAAATTTATGGAACAATTTACTTGCCTCAAAACCTCTGTCCACTAAGAGTCTGTATAGTAACCTAGCTCTAGCCCAAAAGTCATCTACTTTAGTACAGATTTTACAAAATCTTATTAACTGGGAATAAAAACAATTATAAGTTATTTTACTATCGATATTACTACTAGGGAAAGGAAAGTTTATTACGTTAAAATTAAAATCATCAACTTTGTGATATACTTTAAGTATGCACTGTTCATTAGCAATCTCTATATTTATATCAAGAAAATTTTCAACTTAATAATTTACGTTACATTGTGTGAGGGGAATAGAATTAGGGTAAATAAGTTTAGCAACTTGATTAAAATTTAAAAAATTGCAAACGAGAATATCATCAATAATTATCTACTATTATTACTTAACAATTTAGCAAGTGCTAATTTTTCTGGGATTTTATTTTTCTTGCTACTGTCAACTAAGTCTTTTATATATTTAAATTCTAAGGCAAGCAAGAATAAATCTGCAATTAAAGGGCTAGCATTTCCACCCATAGGAATTCCTAATATTTGTTTGAAAATGTAAGGCCCGAATCTAACATAAGTATTGAAAAGGAGGAATTTAAGGGCATCTTTAAGTTTAGTTCTATCAAAATATACAGAACTAGTGGGAGTAGAGCTAAGTGATGCATTATTAAAATATGTATAAACATTTATGAAATAATTACCATTCCTAACGAACCTGTCAAAGCGCAAATCTATAATAAAGCAAAGCTCTGAATATAGTACTTTATCCATAAATAATTGATCTTTCTCTCATCTTCCTATATATTTACATAGATTCCTCATATTGTGTTCGTATACGTTTTGGTTTGTTTATTTTGCAAGTTTTACATTATAATTGATGATAATTAAAATGTTAACCTTTCAAAACAAACAAACCAAAACCAGAAACTGCACAATATAAAGATAAGGGAACTTATCAAAATCACTACATGGAAATACAGTAACATACTGAAGATTTAGCAAAACAATACAAGAAATACTTGAGCAAAACTATCCAATTAAGTAAATATAAAAATACCGGTATGTATAGTTGCCCACATAAATTCTGTTCCTTGTCGTAATCGTATGTATGTATGTATGTATTTACTCAGGCCCATTCCCCATTTTTTTGTTGGGGGGGGGGGGGGGGCCGACTCAAAAAAGAGCCCGAATAGGGACAACATAACAGAAAAAATGAACACACAAAACAAAACACAAATTCACACACATCTAAGTCACCCAGGAGAAGACACAGAGATCAGTATAAGACCACAGAGAGCAACAGAACTTATGTGGGCGACTGTACAAATCAATATAAACAGGCGTACTCACAATTCCCTCAGTATTGACCATAATATTGTCCGGGTGTCGGTCACCGATGCCCAATACAAAGGTTGCCACACAGTAGCCAGCACAAGACCTACTGAAGTTCTCCACCGCTTGGTCCAGTCTGAAGGCCAGGGAAATTAAAATGTAAAACTTGTAATAGTTTTGTAGTAATGTACACCCTATGTGGTGGATTGTGTTCTTTTATTTAATAATTTTCATTTTAGTAAGCGTTGTTTCCACATAGCGATTTTGATAATTTAATTTGACTTTATATTGTCCTTGTCCCAATTTTGGTTTGTTTAGTTTGCAAGTTTTACATTTTAATAAGGTCTCTCTATCTATCTATATAATGTAAAAATTGCAAAATAAACAAACCAAAAAAGGAACCGCACAATATAAAGACAAAATAACTTTGTGGAAATAACGCATTTATGATTTTGGAAAACAATATTAGGGAAAAAAAAATAATAATATTGAGGTCACTGTTAGCTTAGAAACAGATGAAAACAAATATTGTATAACATAGAAAAGTCTGACATACTAGTCTAACCTGAGGCATAGCGCAACTTCTGATTATAAATCTATGAATAAGCATTATCTTTTATTAAGTGTTCGCGTATCTTCATCCATGTATTTCCACCCTTAACAATAGAACGCCCAGCTTTTCCATATTTCGCCTTCTGTCACACACACACACACACACACACACACACACACACACACACACATGTGATGAAATCATGGCAGTCAATCTAGGCTAAAAGGGTTAGAGGGTAAGGACAAAATCTACATCAGGCGAGACTTACCAGAAGAAGAGAGAAAGAAGGAGGCTGAACTAAGGAAAACCGCCAAGGTGGAAAATAGCAAGAGGACAGAACAAGAAAAGAATAAGTTTTTTTACGGAGTAAGAAAGGGGAAGATTATGAAACTTTCGGTAAAAAGAAACTAAAAGTAAAAGAGGGTAGGGAACAGACCGCCGCAGATAAGGGGCTTGGAGCAGGTAATGGGGGACTAGAAAGTATAAGGATTCTATATAGCAATGTCGATGGGCTAATCTCTAAGAAACTAGAACTAACAGACTTACTCAATACTAAGAAACCAGAAATAGTATGTCTCACTGAGACAAAACTAAGAGAAGACCTCGATATAAATTTGCTAGGATGGTCTGAATACAGGATTTGGAGGAGGGACAGAAAATTTTGACATGGAGGTGGAGTGTGCATCCTTACTAGGAAAGATTTGATTGTGTCTGAGATAAAACTAGTAACTTCAACAGCAGAAGTTTTAGCAATAGAGATTGGTGGAAACGAAAAAATAGTGGTGATAGTAGCGTATGTACCTCCCAAGACGAAGACATGGGGTAAGGAGGAGCATAGCCTAATGCGTAAGGAAACAATTAGTGTGCTAGGAAATATCTTGGCTTCAAAGGATGAAATAGTCATGTGTGGGGACTTTAACTGCAAGGAAGTGAATTGGGAAGATCTTGAAGCTGGAGCAGGGGAGGAAAGTTGCAGCTATGAATTTTTAAGTATGGCCATGGAAAATTCTATATACCAACATGTAAAAGAGTCAACAAGAGTAAGGGGAAGTGATCAACCAGCTAGATTGGACCTTCTATTCACAAGAAGGGAGGAGGAGGTTCAAAGTATTCAGTACCTATGCCCACTAGGAAAAAGCGACCATGCAGTTCTAGACATAGACTTACTATTGAAGTATAATCTACCCAAGGGAAGGGAAAAGCACAAGGAAAATCACTGGATGTATTCCAGAACCGATTTCGAAGGACTACGGGATTTTTTCAAGTCACAAAATTGGGATCAGGTGTTATCTGAAAGTGAGGTAGACAAAAAACTCAAGGCATTCATGGAGATCTATGATACTGGTATAAAAACTTTTGTCCCTAAGTACATTAATAAAAGGAAAAAAAGTAATCGCAAAGTATGGTTTAACCGCGAATGTAGGCAAGCACAGGAAGCAAAAAAACAAAGCCTGGAAAAAGATGAGAAACTGGGATTCGGAAGATAACAGGCAAAAGTATAAAGAGGAGAGAAACAAATACACAGAAATGAGGAGGAGGTCAGAGTCAAACCATGAGAAAGGGATAGTGGAGAACTATGAAAAGAATCCAAAAATGTTTTTCAAGTTTGTAAACGGCAAAAGGAAGATAAAAGCCACGATCGTTAAGATTAAAAGTGGAAACAGAATCATAGAAGAGGATACAGAGATTGCGGAAGAACTAAATAGAAATTTTGCATCAGTATTTACAAAAGAAGGATAATTCATTGCACCAGAAACCAATGAGATAGGTACAGAGGAAATGCCGGAAGTCACATTTAACAGACCAGAGCTCATAGACAAAATGAGTAAGGTGGATCCAAACAAAGCCGCTGGACCGGACGGAGTATCAGGCTGGATTATTAAAGAAAATGCTATGGAACTGAGTATACCGTTATATGACATAATGACCAAATCATTGGACACAGGGATAGTACCTACAGAATGGAAAAGAGCAAACATTATTCCTATATTTAAGGGAGGAAGCAGAGATAAACCACTGAACTATAGACCTGTATCACTATTGAGCATCCTCATGAAGATTCTGGAAGGATTAATAAGGGACAAATGGGTGAACTACCTGGAATCCAAAAGATTAATTACTGACCGACAATTTGGATTCAGAGGTGGCAGATCATGTGTAACTTGTTGAGTTTTTACTCTAGAGTAATAGACACAGTGGACAAGAGGGAAGGATGGGTAGACTGTGCCTACCTAGACTTTAAAAAGGCATTTGACAAAGTTCCACACAAGAGATTGCTGTGGAAATTAAAACATGAGGGAAAAGTAGGAGACAAACTGCTGAAATGGATGGAGAGCTACCTTAGCGGAAGACAGATGAGAACAACAGTAAGGGGGAAATCGTCAAACTGGACTCAAATTACGAGTGGGGTACCACAAGGATCTGTCCTAGCCCCAATCATGTTTCCCAAACTTGACTACTTCCTTTAACGTGACGATAGTGCGTTGTTATATGTGCGATTAGTTTGCTTGGGAAACAGATTAACTTGCTCATGTAGTAATGTACACCCTATGTGGTGGATTGTGTTCTTTTATTTAATAATTTTCATTTTAGTAAGCGTTGTTTCCACATAGCGATTTTGATAATTTAATTTGACTTTATATTGTCCTTGTCCCAATTTTGGTTTGTTTAGTTTGCAAGTTTTACATTTTAATTTGTAAATGACTTACCTGAGGGACTAACAAGCTACATGAGCATGTTTGCGGACGATGCTAAGCTGCTTAAAACGATCAGAACCCAGGAGGATTGCCTTGAGCTCCAAGCAGATTTGCAAAAGATCCATGAATGGAGCATCAAATGGAATATGGAGTTCAATGCAGGGAAATGTAAAACTCTAGAAATGGGTAAAAGCAAGTACAGACCTAGAAAAGATTATAAACTAGGAAACGAAGTGATTCCCAAAGCAGAAAAAGAAAAAGACTTGGGGATAGAATTTAAGGATAACATGTCTCCAGAAAGCCACGTAAATAAGATAGTGAGAGAATCACTAGCACTATTGGCAAATATCAGGATGTCTTTCAATTATCTTAATGAAAACACCATGAAACAAATAATAACGGCAATAATAAGACCCAGGATGGAAAATGCATATGTAGTGTGGTCCCCTCACTTGAAGAAACATATCCACAAAATTGAGAGGGTACAGAGAGCAGCTACGAGGATGATCCCAGGTTTGGAAAATTTGGAGTACCAAGAGAGGCTCGAGAGATTGAATCTACTTACACTGGAACAGAGAAGGAAACGAGGACAGCAAATTCAGATATATAAATGTATTAGAGGTATTGACAAAATCGACCAAGAAAACTTCATAGAGAGGGATGGAGGTGAGAGGACAAGAGGTCACAGCTACAAACTAAAAGTGCTAAATAGTAAATCTGATCTGAAAAGTAAAAGATTTCCTACCAACTCGATTAGTGGGTGGAACAAATTGCCAGCCGAAGTAGTGTCTGCACCATCAGTGCATAGTTTCAAAGCACGGTATGACAAACATATCTTAAGAGGCGGGAATTAACGAGCATGCTCACTCCCGCAAATACAACTAGTGTAAGTACAACTAGTGTAAGTGTACACACACACACACACACACACACACACACACACACACACACACACACACACACACACACACACACACACTAACATACACACCTACACTACCGAGGATTAACCTCCCATTGTAGTAGGCTGTACCTGACCTTACCTGAATGGACTTGAATTGCTGCACCCTCTTTACCCTTCAACTCTTTACCCTGACCCTACCAAAACAGTTTCTGTATGTATGTATGTTTGTGTGCATACGTGAGCGTTTGTGTATACGGACATGTGCACACTTACTGCATGTTCTTATGTTCTTATATATGTATGTATATGTATGTGCGCACGTACGTGTATATACGTATGTTCTGTATATGAGTAAGTAAATAAATGTGTATATGTACTGTATATCACTTACTCTCATGGTTATTTTATGATAATTTGTATTCTGCACATGCATCATTATTGTATTTATTTATTTTGTTTGTAAACTGAGCTCACCATCCTCATATCTGTACATCACATGTTCATCCACTAAATTGTAAAATGTGTATTTTCAGCTCATGAGGCTGCCATTCTTTAATAAACCGTTTATTATTATTATTATTATTAAATAAGGGATTGATTTGTGAATCATCACATTAAGTAAACAATAGCCCCTCCCCCCCAAAAAAAAAATATATATATATAATAATAATAATCATTATAATTAATATAAAAATAAATAAATAATAAATAAATAAAATACAAATAAAACAACAAAAACATAAGAAAATAAAGATATATAGAAGTTGTTGAGGACTGCAACTTCTGATAAGACCATGTACTGTACTCAACCCAAACACTGACCTGAGTCCCTTATTCTTCTCGCTAATCCATTTGTAGAGTCGTGATGAGTCGACCTGTATGGCTCCGAGCTTTGTCACTCGCTGTATACTGTACACTGTTCTAGCGTCTCGTACCACCTCTATGACCCCCGCCTCCCGATCCGTAGCCAGGCAGCCGTATGGGGTCATGCGCAGGTCTAGGCCTTCAGAGTTCCATAGTTGGGCTAGTGTGCCGATCACCTGTAGAGTCAACATGTCCTGTCGCAGGTCTGGGGGGTGAGAGAGGGTGGTCGTAGTTATACCCTGTTCATTATAGGTACGTCAAATATCGTAAGTTCTATCCTCTGTAATTCAAAAAGGGCTAGAGCAAATGGGCTGTAAATATCCACACCTATTTCCTAGCGGATTCTTCCCTATTGGTAGAAAAATATATTTTATATTAATCTAGTCCTACTCGCTGCATGTCTGCCTGCTGAGACTGGAACTTCTCCGGGTGGTCGGGGGGAGTGCTGGAGTAACCTTGGTGACCCCTGGTCTCCGGGTCTTCTCCTGGGTGACCTAGATGTGTGTTAATTGTTTTTCTGTTGTGTTGTCCCTGTTCGGGCTCTGTCTCGAGTCGGCCACCCCCAGAAATATATAAAGTATAGCCACCCCAGCTATGGGGTATGTGCATGAATTAAGTTAAGTAGGGCAGATTAACCAGACCACTGAGTTCCATACAGAACTCTCATAGGTCTGGCATGTGCCTGAGTATATACATACATAAAGTATAAATAGCATACCCTCTCCACTCTTGAAGATAATAGGATGTGTAAGGGAGTAGAGCGGTGCCATGGGTTCTGGGTTGGTCCATACCAAACGCAGTGGTCGTCTGGCAGAGTCTAACACCCGACACTCTGACACCTTGAGGGACCCCAGGGTGGCTCCGGGGGTGAGGGGTGACGCTAGGTGTTGCAGTGTGGCCAGGGTCTCACTCTCACGCAGTTGGTCTTGGAGGTACTGGGTCTTGTCCTGAGTGAGAAAGGGTGTTAATCGATAATAGATAGGACATCAAAATTGCCAACCCAAAATATTCTCTGTTAAAATGTTAATAACATACACTTCATATGAAACAATAGTCTTACAATACAGTGGTGAGTGGACAACCTAACTAGAAGATCTGAACCAAGAACAACTTAACTACAGCCAGTTTATTTTTATATTATGCTAGGTTACGGCTTAAAGTCAGCATTGGTTGAAATCTACCGATGTAGTTAACATGGAACCAAACAAAGTTACCTTACTACTACTGTACTACCTTACAATCATATCTAGGGTGATATTTGTCAAGTTAAAAAAGTAAGAGTTAAAAGCAGTATATACCGGTACTAGCCAGTTTGTCTGAACCTTTACCTTAGTTGTATCCTTGACCTCCTGAGCCACTCTAGCGAGGGTGTTAAGAGCCGCAGCTTGTCTGGCCACTCTCTGTACCCAGCCCAGACCAAGCCCACGACACAGAGCCTCCAGTATTGAAAGGGGTCGCTCCACGGATGACCATGTGTGAGCTTCTGATCTGAAAGATATACAGATATATATACACCTATAGAGTGCTATATGTACAATCTCCTGCAAAAGTACCTGCTACAGACAGTAATTAATTCTAATACATTATATTTCAAAGCTGTTTTGGATTGAATTGAAGCTTAATTAATTCTTTACATGATATTTTATTAGTTTTGGTTTGTTTATTTTGCAAGTTTTACATTATAATTTATACTTCAAATGTTCCTTTAATATATTTGAGGCTTCAAAATGTATCAGACTTAATGACCGTGACTGTACACTACAATACTACTATATGATAACATTGAGGCAGTTAACAGTGATTGAGGGAACAGACAGACTCACTCACTCACAGACAACACGCAGCTGCATGCACGACCTCCCGAAATCCATCCTTCCGAATCCTCCCTTCCTCGCGAGGACAGAGTCCACCTGGCCAGGCTGAGATGCGGACACCATCCAGCTCTCCTGAGCTATCAGAAGAGACTGGATGACTCCGTTGTCGACGCCTGCCCGGGATGTAACACAGCACCCCATACCATTAAACACATCATAGAAGACTGCATTTCACACAACCACTTACGCCAACAACACAATCTATACTCAATGAGAGCTCTGTGGGAAAGCCCGATCGTGGCCATGGCCTTCCTCAGGGACTCGGGGCTGTTCGGCCAGGCAGCTTAGAGAACAACAACAACAACAACAGACAGACTTGGGAAGGTTTAAAAGGGTACGTTTCAAAATATTTCAATCAGCATGTAAGAATTGCTCAATAAAATTATCCACCCCACACACATACCATACCTTAGTAACCAGAAGACAGTGTGTGCTATTGAAGGGATGGCCAGGGCACGACGTAACAACAGTCTTAGTAGCGGAGAGTCCAACACAACTTCCTCCTTCAGACTCGGGACCAGTTGTAGCAGGTACTAAGAATGGAAATGGAATATTAACAAGCAGGAGTAAAGTAGATTTTATAAGAGCGCTATTTCCCACTACTTTTGATGTGCACACCTGAGAAAGAACAAAACATAATGATAGGACTATTCATGTTTGAAGAGAGGAGGGGACATTCATCCAAAGATTTAGGAGGAAAAAAACAAAAATAGGAAAACATATAACTGGAGCATCCTTTGGGAGGCAGGAGCACTTGGTGTGTCAATTACATAAACCTTAATGAGAAGAGGAAAGATTGTAATATTTATACAGTAGTAAATTTATTCCATCTTAACTATTTATTTTTTGTTTTTTTTTGCAAAGGCTTTATAGATATCATAAGCTTTGTGTGTTCCTGAAAACCATGAGGGTGCTAAAGTGGTCTTATGGTATTAGAGTGTATCCCCCCCCCCTCCCCATTACCATTTGGGAAGAGTCAGTCAAGGAATAGATGGGGAAATATACAGACAATTTGCTCTAGCCCTTTTTGAGTTACAGAGGATAGAGGTTATGATTTCTCGCCTACTTACAGCGAATAGACTATACCACCAGTGTACCAAGGCGTGTACCAATATGACGGAGGTTGGGCGATCTGTGTTACTGTAGGGTGTCTAATGTGAACCTACTTGTGAGAGTGCTTCATCAGGTATACGTTCAAGGGAAGCGACGGCATGGGCTCGTACAGTTGGGTCGGGGTAGCGGGACTGTAGTAACTCTAACGCCACACTGGGACTCACACAACTCCAGGACTTGACTAGTAGGTAGAGCTGTAAATACACACAAACAATTTTAAGCTTAAGAATTACCACTTAGAATATATAATTGAAAACTTATCATACTACTCACATGCATGGGATTTATTAGTTCGATTGCTTTAGTATTTTTTAAAGTTATAGAGGTTAGTGGTCAGGATTTCTGGCCTAAATATAATGAATAGGTTATCAACACTATATTTACCTTAATTTTTATATAATTAAAATGCAAAACTTGCAAAATAAACAAACTGAGGACGAGACAATATAAAGGCAAAAGAACAAATACAAATCGCTATGTGGAAATAACGCTTCTGTGAGTGAGTGTTGGTGGTGTAATGGTTTAGATGCTTATATTCTGGGTGTGGTGTCCCGAGTTCCAATCCCGGGAAGACCATATGCTTTCATTAGTTTATTCAAGTACATTGGGGTTCGTAATGGATGATTAATGTTAAGAACGGGGTGTTGTTGTTGTTCCCTAAGCTGCCTGGCCGAACAGCCCCGAGTCCCTGAGAAAGGCCATGGCCACGATCGGGCTTTCCCACAGAGCTCTCATTGAGTGTAGATTGTGTTGTTGGCATAAGTGGTTGTGTGAAATGCAGTCTTCTATGATGTGTTTAATGGTATGGGGTGCTGTGTTACATCCCGGGCAGGCGTCGACAACGGAGTCATCCAGTCTCTTCTGATAGCTCAGGAGAGCTGGATGGTGTCCGCATCTCAGCCTGGCCAGGTGGACTCTGTCCTAACGAGGAAGGGAGGATTCGGAAGGATGGATTTCGGGAGGTCGTGCATGCAGCTGCGTGTTGTCTGTGAGTGAGTGGATGGATCGGTGAGAGATAAGAGTATGGATGTGCTTTTGGAATTTGGTCCAGGGTGGGCAGGGAGGGAGAGAGGACAATAATTGTGTGTGATACCATGTGCTGGGTGTTGTTTTGATATTTCTTGGTGTCTGTGGGTGTGTTGCCATGTAGTTTAGTGGGTGGTCTTGGTTCGTGGAGGCTGCTGCCAGGAATTGAGTGCCTCTCATGTCCAGATGGTCTTTGACTTTGAGGATTTTGGTTTCTTGATGAACGGGGTGTTACTTATTGTACTGACCTGAGACACATGATCCCTGGAGGACCACTTAACAGCTTCCAACAACTTAGGTAGTGAATGTGGAAGTGACAAACATTCAACTCTTCTCCTCCATAACAGTTGACAGTCCTCACTACTTATTTTATACAGTGCGTCCTTCTCTGCTAGGGTAGTGATTGTTGACAGGTCCTCTGTAATACTTCCATTGTCCTGTAAACCCCAAAAAATACATATAACGTAAACGTAACTTACCGTTATAATTGTTTTTTTCCCCAGCTAATAAGATTTTGTAAAATTTGCACAAAAGTACAGTACAGTAGATGACTTTTGGGCAAGAGATAGTTTACAGACTCTTAGTAGACAGAGGTTTTGATGCAAGTGAATTGTTGCATAAATTTAATCTTTTTAAGGTCAATTATTGTGACTGTATTCTAAAATTTGATATCAATAATTTTAATCAAGCCTTTTTAACTTTAAGTTTCTCATATACCGGTAACCTCTGGGGGATGGGGAAATTGCCCATCCATCTCACCTAGCCTAGAAATTGAACCAGGGACCTTTCCATTGTGAGTACAATGCACTACCATTGTGCCAGAGGTTACAATATAGTCAGGTGAGAGGAAGAGCTGATGCTGGAAAACCTTATAATCTGAGCCTCCTAACCTGACTAGATGTCCTGGCGTCGAGTTTAATGATGTATCGAGCATAATCTTCCATTTGCTTGGCGTCCGGGAAGGTCACGTTCTGGTTAAACCGACGCTCAAACCCAACCTCCAGGGTTGCTGCCTCACTTGACCCGGGTTGACCTGTCACACAAATTATAATGAAGCTTAACTACTGTAGTGACTTATAAAATATAGTTTAGTATTGGCTGTGAGTGGCACTGTCATTAGAAAGCTTCTGTAAATTCAGTTGGTACATGTTACCCAATGATAATTGATAAGTACTGTATATGAAACTTTAAAACTTACCTGAAATAAAATTGTAAAACTTGCAAAATAAACAAAACAAAACTTGGAGAAAGACAATATAAAGGCAAAAGAACTAATTAAAATCGCTATGTGAAAACGCTTTAGCATAAGTGTGTTGATTTTCGGTGTGAGCGTCCTGGGTTCGAAACCCCGGACTGCCACATGTGTTTGTTAATTCCATTAATCGAGTTTAGGAGTAACGTTGGTTAGTGGAGAGAACATAATAATATAGATGACAATGGACTTTGCCTAATGATGCACAATGGTCCATATTCCTAGACTAACCCTACCATTGTCTGTGGCGATAACTCTAGCTTTGCTGTATACCTAACCAGTCGGTATGATGCAAAGGTTGTTGTAATTATTGTAATAAGAGAACTGTAATAATGTTCCAGTATTTCTCATTACAATTATAACTACTAGCACATCATATTGACTTGTTAGTAACACGGCAAAACTATAGTAATTTCAACCAACAATGATGCGCTTTTAACCACCATGCACTCCCTGCTCAAGAGTTAGGCTAGGGTGGGTGCCCTGATGATCAGGGTCATCAGTGAACAGTTGCCACAGATTGCTAGACCGCACCGTCCACCAACAGCACTGGTGTTGGTTCTGCCAATAACACACACTGGCTGGCCTGAGACTCAAACCGTCAACCTCACGATTTGCAGGCGAGTGCTCTACCTACCGAGCTACGGCCTGTGGCAATGATGGGGTTTGTCTAGAAACATGGGCCAATGCTTTCCCAAACTTCCTTCAAGCTAACTTGCTAAGAATTGCCCACCCAGCAAAATTTCCCAGCCAAAGGCTGATTTCTTCTAACTTAACCCACAGAACCCCAGCGCCGCAGCGTATGCGTCGGCAATGTATGTAACGCTAAACCCCAGCGACTCATAAGGTGCGTCGCGGTCAATTACTCCGGTCCTATGGCATCTAAAGGGCTCAGATTTGTATGGGAACTGTGTAAGTATCCCACGCAACTATGCCGATGGTTGAATACCCTCAAAGTCCAACCGCGTGAGCATGAGCGTGCAAAAACCTGTTTTTGCATGTTTTTGCCTACCCATTTCCCCATGTTAATTCAGACTTTCGGACGCCCCTTAGGATCCCTTAATAACCTAGGGGACCGATTTTTTGCTGTTTTTCCTTCATTTCTAACCCATTCCAGGTGTTTTCTGAAAAAAAAAAAAAAAAAACAACCTGCTGGGCCTGGAGTGTCCATTTATATTATATTGCCTGGGGCTCAGTGGGTTAAAGGCTCGCTATTGCTCGCCCAGAAAAATATCTGTACCTGAATGGGGGGGGGGGTGCTTCGTCTTATTATCGCCAAACTATCTATCTATCTATCTATTGCCTGACGCCGCGATCCCCGAAGGGGTGGCCACGAACGAACCGCCCCCATGCACCTGTCCCCAGTCAGTCGACGCCCCTCCCCCCAACCAGCACCGTCTTCGTTCATGTACTTCCTCACTCCATCCTTCCACCTCTCCCTCTCTGTCCCTCCACCTCGCTCTCGTACACCCTCTTAGTCATTCTCTCGCTTTCCATACGTTCCATATAGCCGAACCATCTCAAGTTGTTCCTTTTCACACTTTCCAGCACATCTACCTCCACACCACACCTCCTTCTTACTTCCTCATTAGTCTGTCTATCCCTCCATGTAACTCCGCACGCACTCCTTAAGTAATTCATTTCCACTGCTCTGCTCTCTCTTGGTCTGAGTATCTCAACCAACGTCCATGCTTCGCTTCCGTAAGTCAGTGTCGGGATTACCACACTGTCATGCAAGGACTTCTTCACTTCAATACTGACCACCCTATTTAAAAGTCTAAAAATGTCCAAACTAATGGATAATAATAATAATAATAATAATAAGCATGTTACTTATTTCTCATAAGCAGGGATGGAAACAGGGGAGATTCAAAACTACCTCCTTTGGCCTAAATAGGGTTCGTTGATAATTGTATAAAGTTCTGTGACCGTACCTGCTAGTCTGGGTGGGTTGATGAGGCGTTGAGATGTGTTTGGTGGTGGTGGTGTGGTGAGAGGAACCTTAACTCTCCCATGAACCAAGCGGCCGCGGTGGTCGAACAACGGCACACTACCCCACCATAACTGTACATCCTCCTGGGGACAACATAAACACGGGGGAATTAAAATGCAAAAAGAAACAAAATATAAATAAAATATAAATAAAATAATAATAATAATAATAATAATAATAATAATAATAATAATAATAATTATAAATAAAAACAAATAATACAGTAAAAAGACAAACTTGTCAAAATCACTACATGGAAATAAATACAGCATTATAGAATTTTATAGAGTAATATAATTTATGCAGACAACGGCTTGAGGCTGCTACTGTACAATAGAGCTGTACCAAGTGTAGATCACAAAACTGAATTAAACGAGAGGAAGGTATATGACAGGTGACCTAGCGTTTAATAAGACCATACCTGTTCTTTTAGCGATTTTGATTTGTTATTTTGTCGTTTTACTGTGTTCGTATACGTTTTGGTTTGTTTATTTTGCAAGTTTTACATTATAATAATATTCTACAATACCAATAACCAATAGCCTCACATGCACCTCTGTGGAACTGAGCTCTAAACTTCTCAATTATAATGTAGAACTTGCAAAATAAACAAACCAAAACTTTGACGAACACAATAAAAAGACAAAACAACTTATCAAAATCGCTATGTGGAAACAACGCTTAAGCAAAATAATAATTCTTTATAAATAAAAAAACATAATCCACCACAGGGTTCAACCCCTGTATTATGAATTATGACTTTGAATTCTTCACTATACTTGTAGTTTGTTTTTCTTCAATTGACGGTAAATTGCAAAGTTCCCATCAAGATTTCTCAGTTAATTTGAAGATTTTGTAGTGATATATAGTGCTAAATATATAAACTTTGTCTTATTATGATGCAGAGACATAGTAGTTTCATATTTTTCCATGAAGTATCAAGAAATTAGCGGCTAAGGGTTGCAATTTATTGTCAGCTGAAAAGAAACAGACTAGAGTACAGTAGTATTGCTTATATCATGAGAAACCCAGTATGGTAACACACCACCTTGTCTTTCTTCCTCTTGTTATCATGGTGACGATCTAGACATAGCACAAGACATAGCTTGGCAGCGCGGGGAATCTCTTGTATGGGTAGGTCCAACTGACTCCATTCACCCCACTCTGTGTCACCCTTTTTGCCCGACGATCGTTCTGTCTCGCGTACGCAGCACAGAGATTCAGAACCATGGTACACCCCCACTTGCACATACAGCTGTGGGAAAATAATATACTGTAGAGGATATGTACACTAAAACAGATTACTATTTATTAGGGCTGGGCAAGAACCGTAATTTTCGGTACTCACGGTTCCGAGTATCTGAGGCAGGTGGAACCGTTGGAACCGGTTCCAGAACCGGTTCCTCAATGTAAACAAATATGAGTCAGATTCAGTGGAGGACTGGGATCGAGATGTAGCCTACAACTGAGTGTCTGAGTGAGAGAGCCGCGCGACGCGCGGAACCAAGTGTGCAGTTGCCAACCACCACCAATATACTAGTATGTATAGTGTAGTGTTAACTGTTACACCATTTTCGCTCCTTGAATCTCGCATTTTCTATAGTTTTACATCGTCAGTGGAATCGTTTAGTAGGAACCGGTTCTCAAAATTGGTACTCGGTTCCAAAGTAATTAATTGGATTCGTTGGAACCGGTTCTGGAACCGATTCCTGCCCAGCCCTACTATTTATCCTGTGTTACTCTTACTGTGCCCGATGACCATTCTGTCAGACACACAGTACACAGATTCTGATCTGTGGTACCAGTACATCCCACCTTGCACATAGAGCTGTCAGGAATTAGATAAAGCAAATTATTACTCATCATCCATACATTACAGTTCATAATATAACATGCTATGAAATGTCTGCAAAAAGAAGTTACCTCAAATCAACATCAGAGATCAAGATCAATTTCAAATATGTCAAGTTAAATACATACACCCCCAACTATGGGATATGTGCCTGAGTACATACAAAAATTGTGGTCAGTATAGTACTTATCGTATCTGAGTGACAAGAACAGAATCGTCCACTAACCTTTTGTGAGCTTTTGGTCCCGAGGTTACTGCCACGAAGAATGTGAACCTTCAACCGTCCATCCATACTGGGGTGCCACAGGGATATTGGTGGGGAGGGAGGGGGAGAGTATGAGCCCTGGGGGGGTATGGGGGGGCAGGGTAAGGGAGTGGGGGTAGAGCCTGAGGAGGGTGGGGCAAGGGAGGCATAGAGTTCCCCCCTAGACACCAGGGAGAGTTGTGGGGTCTTCCCACGTGACAGCCACAGCCGAACCGTCTGGAATGGAAAAAGTAAAAACATGTCATTGAAATGAGTTGAAAAAATGTACATTGGCTAATCAAATATTTATTCCAAACTGCCACTCTCTGCAGTGAAAGATTTTAAAATTTGTCTATAATGCCAATAGGTGGGCGACAGCTGTTATCATAAGTGCTTGGAATAAAGAAGTCATCTAGTTTCTTTTGCCAATGAACATGTCATTGTGATATTCCTCTCAATGCACCAAACAACATGCCATAGTAAATTATCATAAAGCAATAATGAAAATTATGAAATCATACTTTAGCCGGGAGGCTATATCAAAACCAAAATATTGTACTGTACTATTGAAAATCCCATTTCCATAATAATCTCTTCTTAAGTCCTCACCTTGTACTGTGTAATGGGTCGTACTGCCAACAGGTACTCATTTGTCCCGCAAACTTTCAGTGCATACTTTTGTTGATCCACCGGTAACTTATGGGTCTTGGAGTCGGAGGGTGGAGCAGAGTCACTATTCGACAATTTAGTGGGAAGAGGTGAATTTCTACAGTGAGAGGGCGAGTCAGATGATAGTTGAGATTTCTTTGGGGTACTTGGGGCTAATTTGGTGAGGGGTTTATCAGCGCAAGGATCGCAGGAGTCATAGAATGTGGTGCGTTGTCTAGTGGATAAATTTTGGCTCTCGCTGAGTGGCATATGATTCTGTTTGGAATGTGTGACAGATGTATAGGGTGTGTCCGAGTCTATGGATGATGATACAAACGTGGAAAAAGGTGTGTTTGTGTATTTAGATGATGGGGTACTTTCATATGAGGGTGTGTCGGACAATGTTGAAGATAAGGGTGCGTTTGTGTTTGCGGAAGAAGGGGTGTCAGATAATGGTGCGTGAAAGCGCTTGGAGGCCCTAAGAGGCTCGGACGAAGGCGTGTGACTGCGTTTAAATGAAGGTATTGTTTTAGCTTCAGGGTCACTCGTATATGTGGATGACGGGATTTCGCATGGAGCCGAGTGATAGCGTTTGGATAGTGTGAGGGATTCGGATGTAGGTGTACAGGGACGTTTGGATGGCGTTAGTGTCTTGCGTTGTTTCTGTGGCGATCTGGCTTTCCTAGGAGATGAGGGGTGGTTGGATAGCGGGGGTGAAAATCTCTTTAGGGCGGCTGCTATGATGCCGTCTGGGTAGGTGTCCCAGGTGGCCCGTACGGTGACGGACTCGCAGCTGCTTCGCCACACAGTCACCATTAAGTAACCTAAAATAATAAATATATCAATAATCAGAAGATAAGTTCATAATTATACATACCAGGCTACCAGGATACGGCAAGTAGTCACCAAACATATTTTTACATTTTAGAAGAGATATCTTGGCATAATTCCTTATGAGAAAGGAGACAAGAACAATATTCATGGTAACAAGTGGTCTTTCGATATACCGTATAGCATCTATCTATTTACTCGGGCTTTTCCCCACTTTTCCTATTTTCCTCGTATAGCATACTAAAAATAATTTAATATCGGTACCAA
Source organism: Paralithodes platypus (assembly GCA_032716605.1). NCBI lineage: Eukaryota > Metazoa > Arthropoda > Malacostraca > Decapoda > Lithodidae > Paralithodes > Paralithodes platypus. The sequence goes on along the minus strand of CM064522.1, from coordinate 33,854,020 downwards.
ATAAAAAAACACTTGTTCAGCAGTGTACCCTACCTTGGTCGAGGCGCTTGTCAATGGATGTAGGAAGGTCTGGTGAAGGTTCAAGCTCTGCTGGGTGTTGATTGGATGAGAGAGATGCCAAACCTCGCGCTTGTCTGGCACGCATTCCCTCTCGCACCACCTGAGTCATAGGGAGTCCATGGTTAACCCCTTCAGTACCGGTTACGTCCTTTTCATCATATTCCGGCAATATTAGACGATTTTATTGAGTTTAGGGTGGACGTGTAGCAATTAAGACGCTACAGACTACCTCAAATAACCCTTTTAACCACCACAGATCCTTCCTAAGCTGCATAAAATCATCTACATATAGCAGAAACAAAATAACATAATGTCCCCAGTAGTGAAAGGGTTAAGGCAATAGAAAGAGACGGAGACAAGAAGAGAAGAAAACATCATGTGTACAGATATGAGCATGGAAGCTAAATAAAATTCTTAGTACAGTACATATGTGAGTACACATACACTTTAAAGATTGAGTGATCCATACGAAATACCATATCAGTCACTTCAGCAGCTCAGCAGCTCAAAATACAACCTGAAACTCCTGTGGTAAGGTGGGACAAATCTCATACTGGTCTATATGAATGGTACTCGAGTTTGGACACATTATTTAATGAAAATAGTGCTAAATATGATATGAAAGTAACATTTAATTTACCTCCATAATATTTCTCCTGAAGTCCTGTAGTTCCTCATCTTTGGAGTTATCAAGGTCGTGGACGCTCCGACCAATGGCCTGACCTGCATCAGAAAGGGAAATTCAATATATATTAATGCATATAAAGAAAATTATGGTACACACAATTCACTTGGGCCTATCAAGGCCATCAAAAACCTTAGGAGATAACTCTTCTATCACGATTCTATTAACTCCGAAGACTGAATATCTACATCTTTAGCCAAATCACTATTGAATTCACTCTGATTGTGGTAATTTTTAGTCAGTTAACTACAAACTTGAGAATTTTAAGATTAAATTAGATAATAATCATATACATAATGTATATAATGAGTTGAGATCTATCCTATATGGACAAATTGGTCTTCTATAGATTCCCATATTCTTATGTTAAATACAGGACACTGCACAATACTTTCTAAACTCATCCCAGACACAATATCTAAAGGGTCTCTCCCACTCACTGATTTCATTATTGAGATGTTCCTGCTCCATGGGTCCGCGGACTTCCACCACCTTGAGCAGTGGTGAACACAGTCGAAGGTCACACAGTCGGCGCCCTTGATCCCAGAACTCTTCAGTGGTGGCGGCATCCTGGGTGACCCCTGCCAGGAGGTAGTGTTGAGGTGCTCGCAGGGACTCATACCCCGGGTACTTCACTGCCTCGCGCCATAGCTTCTCTGAGGGAGGGGGAGGTTAGGAGTCATACAGGAAATTAATGAATGTTACACCTTAGGGTCACACCCCCAGACAAACCCCACCATCACCGCCGACAAACACCACCCAAAAGGAACACGGCAAACCATAGCAATCACAACAATAGGGTCTGCTAAGGAAAACGGTTCCCTGTCCCCAAAGAGTGGTCCATGATTAAAATCCCTCCAAGTGGCAGCCCCCACTTTGACTCGTTAAAAATAGCCAGTTCTGGTCTGTCATAATTTCCAGAGAATACGTCTAGATCCAAGGTTTGTTTTCTTTGCTTGTTTCCCAGTGGATGGATGCAAGCGCAGCACACTAGCCTCACGTGAGGATCAAAATAAGGATACTATAAAGTATTGGTCATACAAAATGGCAGTAAATTCAGTTACCCAGTGTCCAACTTCCAAGACTGACATCTTACCCTGGGTAACTAAATTCTGCGCCATTCTGTAGGCTACATTGTATCTATGAAATGCCTCGGGTATGTTACTTCCTCTCGCCATACAGTCTGATGTTAAGGTTAAGGAAGGGGCAGGTTAGAAGAGTCATTCTCTCTAATTATACAAAATTAATTATGAAATAGCAGTAGTGTTATATACTGTAGGCCTATAGTGTTTCATCACTTTTCTATATTCCGTAAATAACAAATAGATCGCTTGTTCACAATGCAAGAACTGACCCTTAAGCTGTCCAAGGGTGATGTGGCGATGACATGACAGAAGGACGATGACATTGTTGGGCAGGAGGCAGTCCACGATAATCAAACTGCTGGACATCTGCTGAAGGCTGGCAGCACCACTGCTCCGAGACAGAAAGATATTGTTACGGTCACCAATCAACTCCCGCACTAATTCACTCTCCTAGATGATTCTGCATGGTCTGTAAGATAAAGCAAGGTATAACAATTCTGATAGAGAGGGTTCTGGGTTACTGGATATGATAGTTACTTTTAAAAATCAGGTAGAATGTAGAGTTCGGGCGTACCGCCCGCCTGGTTTACAATATGCAGAGCAGCGGCGGACGCTTGCCATCATGTTCCAGTCTATTTTGACTGCCGTTGGATACAATAATATGTTGAGGGGGGGCTTTGCCCTCACCCCCCCATGACATATTGTCATCATCATATACTGTATATTGCCAGCAGGGAGTAAATAAACGAAAAAATCGCTGTCAAAATAGACGCGAACTTAACCACGGCGATCGACCATGTAAACATGACGGCGGCGGCGGATGCTTGCGATCATGTTCCCGTCTATTTTGACTGCCATTGGATACAATAATATGTTGAGGGGGGGCACCCCCCCCCCCATGACATATTGTCATCATCATATATAGTCGGCCCTCTTCTGGAATACTGCGTTCAATGCTGGTGCCCTTATTACCAAAAAGACATAAATAAGCTAGAACGAGTTCAACGTAGAGTTACCAAAATGATACCTAGCCTAAAGAACAAACCATACGAAGAGCGTCTTAGAGAATTAAATCTATTTCCTTTAACCCAGCGCAGATTAAGAGGTGACTTAATTCAAGTGTTCAAAATCATCAAAGGCATCGACAATATGAACCGTAGTAAGTACTTCACTATCGACCAATCTAATTACACGCGGGGAAACGGTTGCAAAATTATTGGTAAATCTTTTAACTCACACGAATCTAAGAATTTCTTCTTCAATCGAGTTGTCAACTTGTGGAATGGGCTTCCCCGAGACGTTATAGACTGCAGCACCGTTGATTCATTTAAACTCCGCCTAGACAAATATCTCGCATCAAACCCGCGACTGACTGCGTTTGTAAATTAATAACTTTATTTTATCCCCCCCTCAGTTACTAACCCATATGTCCCCTACTAACTTCCTAGTCCTGCCACGGACATTAGTTCCAGGGCAGTAGTTCCCTTTCCAATGTTCCCTTACCCACTCTAAACCACTGTTTGGACACTTGATCCTCAGTGTTTTGGAGGACAAGCAGCCTAGAAGGGTCACTAGGACTGTTGTTGCTTGATTTCCTTTGTACTATAGTGCCAGCAGGGGGGCAAATAACCGAAAAAAATCGCCATCAAAATAGATGCCAACTTAACCGCGGCAATCGACCTATGTAAACATGACGACCGTACGCCCGGACACTACATCCATCCCAAAAAATCAGGTACCGGTACTATATCAGTAGGCCATAGCCTAATAGCTCTGACTTATGACAGATATATACAGTACAGTACTGTATAATTACCGGGTATATGTATATATATACTATACTGTATAGGCTACTGTATACTGTATATATATATATATATATATATATAAGCATGGACATTGGTTGAGAGACTCAGACCAAGAGTGAGAGCAGTGGAAATTAATTACTTAAGGAGTGCGTGCAGAGTTACATGGAGGGATAGACAGACTAATGAGGAAGTAAGGAGGTGTGGTGTGGAGGTAGATGTGCTGGAAAGTGTGAAAAGGAACAACTTGAGATGGTTCAGCCATATGGAACGTATGGAAAGCGAGAGAATGACTAAGAGGGTGTATGAGAGCGAGGTGGAGGGACAGAGAGGGAGAGGTAGACCAAATGAGAGGTGGAAGGATGGAGTGAGGAAGTACATGAACGAAGGCGGTGCTGGTTGGGGGAGGGGCGTCGACTGACTGGGGACAGAGGTGCATGGGGGCGGTTCGTTCGTGGCCACCTCTTCGGGGATCACGGCGTCAGGCAATAGATAGATAGATAGATAGATAGATAGATAGATAGATATAGATATAGATATAGATATAGATATATATATACATACAGTAGGCTATATACCGTAGTAAAACTTGCAGGAAAAATAAAACAATGGAACACCAAGCTTTTGTCTATTCTTTCAAGAAATCTTCATTGTAATACATATCAGATCAGATGTAGGTATTGAGGGATAAGCCTTTACAACGGCACCTCGTAGCTACGGTACTTTCTACTTTCCCTATTTTTTCTGAAGAGTGTAGAGAGGGGAGAGAGAGGAAGCTGTTGGAGTGGCTTTGTTATGTGTGATTAGTCTGTATATGTCGTCAAGGTGTCCGCTGACTGGGTGCGAGCATGTGAAACATGCTAGGACGTACTACCACATCCACTAAATGTCCGCCGTGGCAGGGATTTGATCCCGGATCTTGCAGATTCACACGTGAGCGTGCTTACCACTCGACCGCCACTTCCTAAAATCTTGAGAGAATAGATGAAAGCTTGGTGTTCCATTGTTTCATTTTTCCTGCGAGTTTTAGTACATAGCCTAATTGGATCACACGTATGTGATTTAATCTCCATATCTACATCACCAAAGGTCACCTAAGGTTGTGTTCGCCACTCTCCTAGCAGCACCGAGGAGCACGTCGCCCCTCGTTGTGGGTTGTGTTTTGGTGCAGCAGACGGTTTGACCGTTTGAAGAGACAGCACGCTCCCTTGCGAAGATGGGCTCGTCTGGCACTTTTTGCAGTTCGACATCGAGGGCTCTCTTGAAGTTGTCTAAAGAGACGCCCCTCATGTCTCTTACTCGCCGTGGGAGTTTGTTGAAGAGACGTGGGCCTCTGTGTGATAACCAGCCCTCTCGCAGAGAGCCCATAGCACCCTGTTATTCATCCGGGGGATATTGCATTCCCAGCCTCTCCTATCACTGAATTTCATGACTATCGGAGTATGTAGGTTTGGTACCAGGGTGTCAATGCAAATAACTCTGAGTTGAGTAGGCCTAGCAATATTTTCCTGAATCCAGTAGCATTAATGCGCGGACGAATGGCGAGCGCCTAGGCTAAATATGCAGACTTCAAATTTATCGAAGAATACCGGTAGGTCTAGATGGGATAGTGGCCATTTAGACAATTGGCTGCCATGATGGTGCCATCTTGCCGGCTATGGAACCAAAATGGCAATAATACCGTACTTTGTAACTGTCAGTCAGGCCTAATTATATTTTGTGTTAATACTAGGCCTATTCAGGCTTTTCAGATAATCTTATTATCTGAGAAATTGATTAGCCTATCGATTAATCAACTGTCAATTCAACGAACTAATATTTTCTGTTATGGGTAGCATTAATTGTAAAGCGAAGTTGAGTAGCATACGATAATCGGCCTCGTTTTACACCCTGTTTGGTACTAAACCCTCTGCGATTTTCCACGTGTAGGCCTATACATAGGCCTATAGGCTATACCGTATAATTAGCCTATCACCTTAGGCATCAGAAAACCCAGATTGGTGACTATTTGTGCCTGTAGGCCTATGTGATTTCTTATCTCAAACATACTACAAGTTCTTAATAGGTTACTTGAGGATATTTTAACGCAGGGTGTCAAACGACGCTGGGTTTTTTAGTGATAACGCAAATGAAATTTTTGTATAATGATAACAGAAACTCCCCCAACCCTTTTTTTTTAAGAAACAAAAAAGGTAAATTGACATCATTTTGGTCTCGCATATTTTCCATCTTGATTGCTTTTAGATTGCAGGAAATACTGTTTTAGACACCTAAATTCTCAAAAAAATCACGGGGGAGCATGCCCCCGAACCCCCCTAGAGCTCGCGCCTTCGCCGCTCTGTCGCGCTATAATGATAACAAAATAATAAACCATAATGATGACACAATTCATATTTTGTGGATTGACACCCTGTTTTAACGGGACCATAGGTAAACATTTACCCCCAGCTTACGTTCCCTGTTTAAGGGTGCGAGAAGGTCTAAACCCAGCTCACGTTCCCTGTTTATGGGTACGCGACGGTCTAAACCCAGCTCACGTTCCCTGTTTATCCGTGAACAATCCAACAGTTTTGTTTCTCGTATTTCACTTAGGCTAGGCCTAGGCCCTATAGTGAATTTGCGACATTAATTACATGTATACACCAACATAGTATCGTCCATGAAACTTCTAGAACACTGATAATTATCGATGGGGCTCGTATCCGGGTTGTCTTAAATTTTAACCAATTTATGCATTGAAAATGAGGCACATTGAAATCCTCTATTTGACACTATTAGCCTAGCCTAACCATTTCCCACCAGCTCTCACCTACCGTGGTTTTCCAATCACAGCTTATGAGTTAGTTTGTGTAAAATAAGTCCTGTATTTCCTCGCTATGTGGTTGGAAATAGCAAAACAGACATAAAAGTATGTTTGGGCGATTTAAACCGGACCGTTGCTTGGCTCCCACGTAAACAAAAACACAGCTGGCCACACCTGCCGTCAAATGAAATACTTTTATTTTCAAATATTTACAATTAAAAATATATACTAATATCAAATTTACAGCCTGAGTATATAATAATAATTTCTACATTAAAATAATATTGAAATATTTTACAATCTAGATATAAAGAGGAATATTCTCCATACACGCAACTCTCGTTTGGGTTTTAAATGCCAGACTTTTGCCCGGTCTTTTTTGAGTGACAATCTATGAAATGTGGAGAGTACGAGAGAAAAAATTGAAAGAACTGAAATAAGAAGACTGAAGAGAGAAGAAACAAGAATGAAGGAAGAAGAGAGAAGAAACAAGACTGAAGAAAGAAGATTTCAGAAAAAGGGATGAAAAATGAGATATATTTATTTTTAGACAAATGAGCACGTCACAAAAAGTCACAAAAAGAAAAATAACAAAACCTCTTAGGGAAGTGCCGACGTTAAGGCTAAACTTCCCGAATTCCAACTGAACTGAACTGCCCAGTCCCATACTTTCGTGGCTCATGATAGCACCCCAAAACGGTGATTTTATCTCATACTTAATAAGTTTGGTCAAGTTCGGTTCATAGGGTATCCGCAGAGAGCTGTTCTCGGTCAACATGATGGGCAGGATTTGAAAATAATAAGTTTGGTCCAGTTCGGTTCATAGGGTGATCCGCAGAGAACTGTTCTCGGTCAACATGATGGGCAGGATTTGAAAATAATCTCACAACACATTTTGGTAGTATAAGCTACTGTAAAATTTGTATGTGCAGTATGTATATACTCCAGCACATACCCCATTGCTGTGGGTGGCCGACTCGAAACAGAGCCCGAACAGAAACAACATTCAAGGGTTCTGTGATTTTCAGGGTCCGGGACCACTTTCGCGTTCCCTCGCCCCTTTCTCTGTCTCGATGAGTAGGAGAATTTTACAATACTAAATTGTTTGTACACACTGTACAACTGTGTTGGTGGTGTAATGGATTAGATGCTTTATATGTTCTGGGTGTGGTGTCCCGAGTTCGAATCCCGGGAGGATCTTATGCTTGCATTGGTTTATTATAGTGCATTGAAGCCTATATTACTGATTACATGAATACTACTTAAAATAAACAAACATAATATACAGTAAAATGCAGGTAATATGAAGGGTGCACCTGGAAGTGTGGTGGGCGGGCTTGTGGTGGTAGGACTTCGCTGCATGTCTGCCTGCCGAGATCGGAACCTCTCTGGGTGGTCGGGGGCCGGTGGAGTGCTGGAGGGACCTTGGTGACCCTGGTCTCTGGGTCTTCTCCTGAATGACCTAGATGTGTGTTGAATTTGTGTTTTGTTTTTTGTGTGTTCGTTGTTTTCTGTTGTGTTTTGTATTGTCCCTGTTCTTGCTCTGTCTTGAGTCGGCCACTCCCCAAAAAATAAAATAAAAAACAAATAATAAAATAAAATAAAAATAGGAAAAGTGCGGATTGGGCTTGAGTAAATACATAGATAGAAATAGATTTATTTTTGTTTGCTAGCTAGAGAGGGAGCCTATAATATAGGAGGAACGGGACATTGTTCAACCGAAAAAATTTACAGATTTGTCTTGATGTTTTTAAAGCTTGATAGAGGTCTTGGGAGCAAACTATATAAACCTCATTTTACAAATTACAAAAGCACAAAATCAAGTCCCAGAAAATATATATACTTTACAGTCTTTGGAGTAAGGGCAAATATTAACACTACCTTGAGAAAACTATTATGTTGTTGTTGTTGTTCCCCAAGCTGCCTGGCCAAACAGCCCCAAGGCCCCGAGCAAGGCCAAGGCCATAACCGAGCGCCCCCACAGAACCCTCCCTGCCGACCACAATAAAGCCTGGGTGACCGAAGCCACTCCATGGTGGGGAGCTGAGGAGGGTGCAGAAACGCCTGGGAAACCAAAGCCCAGGGCCCTGTGCCCCTCAGCAATTATGAAGAGAAAGTTAAGGGGCAAGGGAAAAATGTGACGCTTTGGCTTCCAATCTTGGTAGATTGGGAGGTCAATCCACGGAAGAGACGCCGTCACTTGAGATCTAGAAAATATATAAGTAAAAGGAACAGTCCGAGTAAGCTATGGGTATGACAGAGATCACAGAAAGGACATTATTAAATTTTACAATAGTATAATAGATTCTTTATCAAAAGCGGGGGAAAGTATTTTTAATAGCCATAAATATAAGTCCTCATTCAATAAGCCAGGTTGGCAAGACTATGTGGCTGACCTGTATCAGGCCTCCAGAGATGCTAGGTCTCATTGGCTTGAAGTAGGTCAGCCTAGACAGGGGCCTATATTTGAACTTCACAAAAGAGCAAAGGCTAGGACCAAATATGCCATTAGATTTATTAAGCAAAATGAAAACCAATTAAGGAAGGAAGCCCTTGCAAAGAGTCTGGCAGAAAAGGATACTAACTGTTTTTGGAAGGACATCAGATCTATGCAAAATTGTAACACACCATTACCTGTCAGTGTTGAGGGGGTTACGGGTGAAGAGAACATTGCTGACTTATGGAAAACTCATTTTAAGGAACTACTTAACAGTGTAAACCAAAGATCTACTAATGGTGCAATTCAATATGTGAAAGATAGTAATTATGAAGACATTAAAGTGACTGAAAGTGATCTTGAGAATGCCATAAGAAAACTTAACCTAAACAAAGCTTGTGGGCTGGATGGTATATATGCAGAACATCTTAAATATGCAGATAAGTTGTTAATAGATAAACTTAGTTCTTGCATCACCAGTCTATTTACGCATGGTGTCCTGCCGGAGTCTATGATATCCGTAATAATTGTTCCTGTCATTAAAGATAAATCAGGTAAAATTACAGCTAAAGACAACTACCGCCCAGTAGCACTTGCTAGTGTGGTGAGTAAGGTAGTTGAAATGATAATGCTAGAAAGAATGTCTGCATATATTGTCACCAGCAGCAATCAGTTTGGCTTTAAGAAAAATCACGGCACAGACCAATGCATATATGTGCTGAAAGAAGTGATTGATACATACAACAAACTAAATAGCTCAATTTTCTCTTGTTTTCTTGATGCAAGTAAGGCTTTTGATGGGGTGTGTCACAAAACCTTATTTAAAAAATTAGTTAACAGGGGAGTGCCTAGCTATATTGTTAGGATACTTATTTTCTGGTATGCTAATAAAAAAATGTGTGTAAGATGGGGCAACATCCTGTCAGGCTCTTTCGCCGTAACCAATGGTGTTAGGCAGGGGGGGATATTGTCTCCATATCTGTTCAACGTCTACATGGATGATCTTAGTCTGGAGCTGAACAAGACTCGCACTGGGTGCTGTATTGGCAGCACCATTGTAAATCATCTCATGTATGCTGATGACCTAGCCTTAATCGCGCCCTCTGGAGCAGGACTGGATAAATTATTAAGAGTATGTGAAAAATTTGGAATCGAACATTCAGTCAAATTTAATCCTATAAAGAGCAATATCATAATATTTAAATCTAACCTTCTATTGAAATCAAAGCTACCTAAATTCCATTTGTATGAAGAAATTATAGAAGAAGTAAGTTAAGTAAAGTATCTAGGACACTATATTTCAAGTGATCGCTCAGATGATGAGGATATGGGTCGTCAGCGAAGGCAACTTTACATGCAGGGAAATTCAATATTAAGAAAATTTCATATGTGCACATGGGATACAAAAATAACATTGTTCAACTCCTACTGCTCACCAATGTATACAGCACAACTATGGTGGAACTATAAGAAAATTACAGTGAATAGGCTAAGTATCTCATATCACAATATCATGAAAATGTTTCTGGGGCTCTCAAAATATGAGAGTACAAGTACGCTATGTGCCTATATGAACTTACACTGTTACCAATCACTCATTAGAAAGCTAACATATAAATTCATTCAGCGCCTTAACACTTCTGAGAACAGTATCATTAAAATGCTACAAACTCCAAGCATAGTGTACACCTCTAGGATCCAGGCACACTGGAGGAAGTTGCTCTATATTTAACCTTAAGTAATGATTTCAGGTCTGCTACTCTACAGAATTAGCATACCGGTACTGAACCTCATAGTGCAGTACAGTGCCGATATTCCTATACTGTACTGTAGCAACATACTGTACCGGAAGCTAAATGATGTGAGGCAAGGTACTGTACACAATTAGGACAGTGGTTTTGTAACACAGTAGTTTGATGACCACTGTTTTTGGTTGAGGCAGTGCTGTTAACTACATGATAGCAAGCTGGGTATTATTTAATTTCTTTTTATTTTATGTAGCCTATATACAGTACCTTATATATATTTATGTTACTGTAAGGTATATATGGACCCCAGTATTTTTTTTTTTTTTTTTTTTTTCTATGTGATTGAGGGAGGCAAAAGGCATAACTGCCTATAGCGAGTGCCTCCCCCATAGTTGAAAGAGTGACAGGGCCAAAATCAAGGGACGTTCGAGCCAAAATGCCTGGACACACGGAGTTTGAAGCAATTTAAGTCATAGGAAGAGGGAAAGACTGATTCTGGGAGAGAGTTCCAGAGCTCAGATGTTGAGTAGAAGAAAGTTTGAGAGTAACGTTTCACTCTTGGGTTGGAGAGTTGCACAGAGTAGGGGTGGGATTGAGTTGCAAGACGGGTACCACGTGCCCTACGTAAAGGAGGTGGTATGCACTGGGATAGCTCTGAGGAACACTGATTATTATAGTAGCGATAGAATAGCGAGAGAGATGCAACATTGCGGCGGAGAGAGAGAGATTGCAGAGAGTTGGTGAGTGGACGGGAGTTAATGATACGAAAGGCCTTCCTTTCAACTTTGTCTAGGAGAGCGGTGTGAGAGGAACCTCCCCACACATGTGAACAATACTCAATACAAGGGCGCACTATGCCCCTGTACAGAGCAAGAAGCTGTGCAGGGGAAAAGAACCCCCTAAGGCGGTTGAGCACACCCAGCTTCTGGGAGGCTGCCTTAGCAAGACTGGTAATATGGTCCTTCCAAATGAGAGCAGAAGAAAAAGAGACACCAAGAATATTGAGAGAAGATGAAGGGTTGATTTTTGTATTGTTGAAGAATAAGGGATAGTCCGCTGGGAGATCCTGACGGGTAGATAGATGGAGAAATTGGGTTTTGGAAGCATTAAAGTTAACAAGGTTTTCTCTGCCCCAATTGGAAATAGTATTTAGATCAGAATTTAAGAGTTCTATGGCTTCATTACGTTTGTCGTTGAGGGATTGCTGGCTGGGGCGTTCTGAAAAACTAATGGAGTAGTGTAAGGTTGGTCCCCTCTGTACTGTGTGAGTCTGAAATAAAGTAGTATTATTATTATTATTATTATTATTATCGCTAAGTTCTGACTAAGTTCATTACCAAGAAACTATTATTAATTCAGTTTACTTTAAATGTACTACCTATAATATTGTATGCACTATTCATATTGCCTATATTGTTTATGAATATATATTATTGAATAATGTATGAATGTCTCTTGGTTTATTATTTCTATTTAATAGGATATATGTATATACAGTAGGCTATACCGGTATATATATATATATATGTATGATATTATAAGCATCTGTTTTACACATATATAGTATATTTAAATTAAACAGACAGCATTGTATACGCACACATATAATTATTCACACATACACACAGACATACATTTTTTCAATCAGATATATTCGCTCATGGTAGGCTACTACATAACAAATTCGGGTGCCCCATATATCACTATTATTAATGCCATATGTATAACAGATTCAGCCACACACACTTACACTTTATCGTTTATGAACAGTGAACACATTTCCCTCATTACATTTTACAAACCAAGAAAACGTGTGACTTAAGGGGAGGTGGGTCGTTTTTCTGGACCCTTTTCTCCCTTGTATTTATAAAGCCTCATTAGTTTTGACATTTTAAGATGTTCGGCTCATTAGTTTGGCGGTTTTAGCACCTCCATTTCGTTGTCAATTATCCTATCGTGCCATTTAGGTGTCGATGTTTTCCTGGCGAGTATAGCGAGCCTGTAATCATAAGAGGCCCGGCCTTTGGCCGGGAAATTTTTCTACCGAAAAATATACAAATTTATCTTGAGGGGAGGTCTAGGGGGCGTTTCTCTAAGTTTGAGGGCGGTTTAGCGAGGAAAGTAAAAAATAAATTAATAAACTAAATAGTAGACCCAAAAAACAGCCACTAGCCCCTTAATATTTGTTGTGTTATTACTAACACGAACATTTTTTTTAAACAGTCCATAACCTATTTACAAGGGCTCAAAGTCACGTGACCCGCGGGCCTTGATAGTCAAATTAGCTCCTCTTGACATATTTTGGCGGGAAATATGTGGAGGGTTGTGTTTAGGCCCGTAACCCTCTGTAATTACCACCACCCTTATCTAACTCAATTATATAGGCCCATGGGTTGTATTATGGGCGGAGTGACAGATTCTGTGTATTATAACAAAGGACCAAACATGCCAGATTATCTACACACACACACACACATAGGCATATATATATATATATATATATATATATATATATATATATATACATATATATATTATATATATATATATATATATATATATATATATATATAATATATATATATATATATATATATATATATATATATATATATATATATAATATATATATATTCACACGCCACCTTTGAGCCCCCGTCCTGTTAACAAGTGGTGATGGTCTAATTGCCTGCTAACTGCCCATGATAACCCTAACAGATGATTGGAGGACAGCAGAAAGTTTGGGCATGGCTAGATAACGATGTAATGGAAGTTGTCAACCTTATTTGATCCGAGGGGTGTTTCTAAACCTTACCTGTTTCACCCCATTAGTTTGGCGATAAGGCGCTTTACCTTATAAGCGAAAAAAAAAAATCTGGGTGAGCGACACCTAGCCTGTAACTTACAAGAAGTTAGACTTCGGTTGGGATATTTTTCTATCGACAAATGTAGCCTAAACATTTAGCTCAATGGGGGTCTAGATGGCCATATATTTCTTATAAATAGTGTATATATATATATATTGAGGATTTTGCTTGCTTTTGTCTTTTCCAAGCAATGTATTTTAGTGTCCCCTAAGCTAACAAAAATGCCTTCCCAGACAAAAAACAAAAAAAAACAAAAACAAAAATATACCGGGTATATATATATATATATATATATATATATATATATATATATATATATATATATATATATATATACTGTATATATAGGCTATAGGGAACAACAACATTACCTTCATCTATATATGAAACTTTTCAAGCATCTTTTTCAGGTTATATTTCATGAACCTTCTATATAAATCATTGGAATTAATATTGACAAAAATAGGTGTTGTTGTATCAATAAACTACTGTATATGTGGTGTGATATATACGAGCTGCTAGTCATTTGACTTTTTGGCGGGAAACCGTCTTGAGTACTAGCCAGGTTAGCCTAGGCCTTCTTTCTGGGGGGACAGCCAGGCAGTATTTTCATGTGATATTTTTGCTAATTTCCAGCTCCACACATATCATTCCCTACCTCAATTACTACCACAACCTTATTAACCGTGATGGGCTGTGGAAATACTCAGTATTATCGCCAGGAAATGTGTAACATGGACAATAAGCAGTGTGATTTGGTGCATCTCTTGCTGTGGAATGTCGTAACTGGTAAGAAACTATTAGCTGCTGAGCCCTTGTTGTGAATATTGTATGCACATTTACATTTGTAATAAGGCATCGGGTAATACCGGAATACGAGTTCTTTCTTAAACTGAGAGTAAACATGTCTAGCTTTAACAAAAGTAGCCTAGTACAAAAAATACCTACGAAACTTTTTGCTTAGCCTATTAATATACCCTTGCCCAGTTTCATTTCATAAGCTGAATGCAATTGCTTAACGTTTGGTAGAACACTAAAAGATCTAACTTACCATATTATGATTAAATATCTATCTATCTGACTATATAATCCCCGAGAGGGGGTGGACGTGAATGAATCGCCTTCATATGCTTCCATATGCCGAGGCAACTCAGACTCACTGGATCAGTACTACAGTAGCCTACCGTGTGTTTATTTCCCAACAAGTACCGGTATAGCCGAAGTAAGCAACCCTATAGATGTTTAATTGGATATTTAATGAATGACAGTGCAATTAGTTAGTTTCTGACAAGGTATACAATTGTACATGTCTATAATGTGTAACCAAATACTTTCACGGTTGCTGCCTAGCTGGGTTTTAGGCAATGTTTACGTTACGTAACAGGCTACCATAATCATAATTTTGTTCTGCTATATTTGTAGCCTACAGCCTTTGCGTGACACAAGGTAAGGTTGCGTTATATATTATATCAAACAACTCACGGTGTTTAACGTAGCCTAACCTAACTGAGGGTGGGGTTGGAGTGTTATGGTTAAAAGTTTATATACAGTATAACCTCGCCAAGGCTAGGTTATAATAAACAATGTTGGTCAATTATAAATAGGCCTACCAATTATGATTATATGATGTTATTTGTGTGTGTGTTGCAGATATATTGAATTTATGTAAGAAATATTACTGTTGTAAAGTAAGCTATACATCAAAGGTCCCGGTAATGCATAGGCTATTGTACGCTAATTCGGTTTTGCACCATATGCCTACATGGGTAGATGGTGGATTTTCCGTGTCACAAGTCCAATTTTATGACCACTCAACTACAGCTCCCATACCGGTATTTTACTTAAAAGTATATATATATATATATATATATATATATATATATATATATATATATATATATATATATACGGTGTGTGTGTGCGTGTGCGTGTGTGTTCGTTCTTACTAATCTTGCTTTGGTAGAACTAGGTTACCAAGAATGTCAATATATAAGACGGTGTAACAATACAAGATTCTGTAAAATTTACGGAACAATTTCTGGCAATTAGGCTGCCACACATTATCTGTATAATTTACATGATTCTGTAAAAACTTTGACAGAAACACTGTTAAATATAGGCTACAATTGAAATGTAAATTTAGCAGATACATTCTGTAATTTTTTTACAGATAATATTGTAATATTTATAAGATTTTCTGTAAAAATTAACAGATTATATCTGTAAAAAATACGTCAGTCAGTAAATTCCACAGTGTATTTTTGTAAATTATACAGAATGCTGTACATTTTACAGATAATGTTTGGCAGCCTAATTGCCAGAAATTCTCTATAAATTTTACAGATTTGCTTATATATATATATATATATATATATATATATATATATATATATATATATATACGGTATATATATATACTGTATATATATATACAGCATATATATACACATAAGAACCTAAGATCGCGGGAAACTGCCCACACGAGGCAGCTCCCATTCACACCCAGCCCATATCATCCATATGGGAATCCAACTTACGCTTAAAGCTTTCAACTGTTCTTGAGCTAATCACTGCTCTGGGCAGTCCATTCCACATGTTAACAACTCTATTCCCAAACCAGTGCTTTCCTATATCTTTCCTAAATCTAAACTTATCTAACTTGAAACCATTTGAGCGGATTATGTCAAATAATAATAATAATAATAATAATAATAATAATAATAATAATAATATTTATTCAGTTAGCATTTTACAATTGTTGGTACAACATAATATGTTATAAATATGATGTACCAGCTTTGCATAATTCCAACTAAGGATAGCCCAATAACGTGTAGCCGTTCTTTAGTTTTAATACCTCATCTACAGTATATCGCCCTTATTTATACCTTCTATCCCTTTATATGCTGTACCTCTAAAACATTTCAGAATTTGAGCTTTAAAGACCCACTGGCATTAAATGTTATCCCTTAAGTTCTTTCTTGACTAGATTAGATATACGGTGAACACATACCTAAAGAACCAGACACATTACATTGTTTAGGAACACTCCGTTCTTACATTAATCCTCCATTATAAACCCAATGCACTTGAATAAATTAATGAAAGCATATGGTCCTCCCGGGATTCGAACTCGGGACACCACACCCAGAACATAAGCATCTAAACCATTACACCACCAACCTTAGAAAGAATGGATGGATAAATAACTATAGTCCATTCATTAAAGATAGGACAAAAGTTGTAACCTCTGTAACTCAAAAATGTGCTGGAGCAAATGGGCTGTAAATTCCACACCTATTCCCTGGCCGACTCTTCCCAAATGGTGAAAATATTAGTTCGATTACTCTAGTCGTTGTATAGTTATAGAGGGTAAGGGTTAGGATTTCTGACCTACCTATAATGAATGGACTATAGTGACAATAAGGAGGTAAGGTTCGACCAAATTCATCATTAAGGGGACAGTGGCTTTTTGTTCGTCTATCAATTAATGTATTATTTTTTTTTTAGTTTTCTCGCTAGACCTCCTTCAAACTTAGAAAAACACCCCCTAGACCCCACCTCAAGATAAATTTGTACATTTTTTCGGTAGAAAAATTTCCCGGCCGAAGGCAGATTCCTCTTATAATTACAGGCTCGCTATCGCTCGCCAGGAAAAAATCGACACCTATAAATTGCACAATAGGTCTTAAAATTTATAACAAAATGGAGCTAAAGGTGTAATTAAAATCACCAAACTAATGGACCGAACGTCTTTAAATCTAAATATAAATGGGGCTAAACACGAGGGAGAAGAGGGCCACAAAAAACAACCCTTCTCTCAAGATTCCTATAAAATGTTTAATGACCAAAACAAGCAACACAGCAGTTAGTTATCGATGCAAAAGTAGATATATTGGTCTTAGTAGTTTTTAGAGCTTGTAGTTCATGTTACCACTTATTGTTTGGCTGAGCACACACACACACACACACACACACACACACACACACACACACACACACACCCTCACATAGAGTCGGTCAATCAGTCACTGGCCAAATCCACACTCCCTAAAAGGAGTAGGGAGGGTCAGCAAGACATGGCTTGCTGATCCCTTAGTGGGAGCAAGGATAGTCAATACTATTTATATTTGTATTTATATTTATATTTATAATTATATTTATTATCTTTGGTGGGAGTACATTCTGGAGGTGGGATTCCAAGTCCCAACCTCCAGGGGCTATCTGCGCCACTAAAGTGACGGGTGGTGAGGTCGTCACATCCCTACGCCTGGAAGACATACATACACAGTTACACACGAGACCAATAATATAATTAGTACTATTGGTCTTGCATACACACACTCCGTATAAACACAGATACACTTTGCTGAAAGCCCTACCAACGCCCCAACACCCAACTATCACCAAGAAGGATTAGGATCTCCCATATGGGTTTCATCATACCATTATTCCCTATATACGGTACCTATTAACCAACATCTGAATCGCATCAAAGTCAATGAAAAAAATCGATTAGTGATAAAAAAGGTTGGAATGAGATGTAAATGATTACGGCGTGTCAATCATATAAGGGGGGTAGTGAACAGCTGAGGTTGTTGTGGGTTACTGGTATAAGTTTACTATAGCTGAGTCACTATAGATGTAATGTACTCTCTTGCTCTCTTTCTCTTTCTCACACACACATATATATATATATATATATATATATATATATATATATATATATATATATATACTACAAATAAGCACACACACACTCAGATACACACAAATAATCTCAAAAAACATGCACACACATAGACACAAATAATCACTGGCATACACACATAATGATACACGAGAAAACACACACATGCACATAATTATCACGACTTCTCATCTCCAGTCCCCCTTTTTTACAGTCATAACAACACTGATTATTTTGAAAACATACTGTAAAAGTATATTGTATGAAGTATAACATCTGAGGTGAAGCCATTTATTTCGGGGTCTGATGAGTGCTTGATGCTTCTGAATGTTTGTGTGCTTGCTTTTTGTGGGCAAATTGTTATATTAGTTTATGCAAGTGCATTGGGGTTTGTAATGGATGATTAATGTTAAGAACGGGGTGTTACTTATATGTTTCTTCTCCTGCCACCTCTTTCTCCCTTCTCGTGTCTCTTGCTGATCCTCCCTACCCCTTGTGGGAATTAGGGCTGGCTACTGACTGACTGACTGATTGTATATTTCCAGTTAGTCCTTGTTGCTATAATGCCTTGTGCCCACGTATCCCTTGCTACTTATTTATAGTAAAACAAAAACTAATAAGTAACGCAATAAATACAAGTGGGAATAGTGCCTATAGTAAAAGAAACAATATTAGAAAACAAAATATAAAGCAAATTGTTGTAGAAAGTATACAAAAAAGAGTTTAGCATATACAAGGTACGTCAATAAATTGTCCGAGAAGTTAATTTTGGTTTGTCGTGTATTTTAAACTATATATATTGTATCAAAATATGGGTACTGTAATACAAAGGAGTACAAAGGAGTACAAAGGAAATCAAGCAACAACAGGTCTAGTGACCCTTCTAGGTTGCTTGTCCTCCAAAACACTGAGGATCAAGTGTCCAAACAGTGGTTTAGAGTGGGTAAGGGAACATTGGAAAGGGAACTACTGCCCTGCCACTAACGTGGCAGGACTAGGAAGTTAGTAGGGGACATATGGGTTAGTAACTGAGGGGAGGATAAAGTTATTCATTTACAAACGCAGTCAGTCGCGGGTTTGATGCGAGATATTTGTCTAGGCGGAATTTAAATGAATCAACGGTGCTGCAGTCTATAACGTCTCGGGGAAGCCCATTCCACAAGTTGACAACTCGATTGAAGAAGAAATTCTTAGATTCGTGCGAGTTAAAAGATTTACCAATAATTTTGCAACCGTTTCCCCGCGTGTAATTAGATTGGTCGATAGTGAAGTACTTACTACAGTTCATATTGTCGATGCCTTTGATGATTTTGAACACTTGAATTAAGTCACCTCTTAATCTGCGCTGGGTTAAAGGAAATAGATTTAATTCTCTAAGACGCTCTTCGTATGGTTTGTTCTTTAGGCTAGGTATCATTTTGGTAACTCTACGTTGAACTCGTTCTAGCTTGTTTATATCTTTTTGGTAATAAGGGCACCAGGATTGAACGCAGTATTCCAGAAGAGGGCGGACTAAGGAATTGTAAAGGGTTAGGATAACTTCTTTGGATTTATGCTCAAATGACCTGCCTATAAAGCCAATTATTTTGTTTGCCTTCTTAACAACTTCTGAACATTGTTGACTCGGTTTTAGGTTACTCGATATTGTTACTCCCAGATCAGTTTCTCTGTTTACATTCTTAAGCTGAGTGCCATTCATCGAATAGTTTGCTTTCTCATTTAGGTATCCGACATGTAGTACTTTACATTTATCCGCATTGAAACTCATTTGCCAAATTTGGGCCCAACATGACAATTTATCTAGATTGTGTTGCATATCGTCAACTTGTTCTTTTGAGAGTACGCTATTTGCAATTTTTGTATCGTCAGCAAATTTTGAGATTGTGCAGGTGAGACCCTCATCTATGTCGTTGATGTAAATTAGAAAGAGAATTGGTCCTAGTACCGATCCCTGGGGTACCCCGCTACTTACATTGGTCCATTTAGATGCCTTACCGTTTATGACTACCCTTTGCTTTCTGTTGCTGAGCCAATTTTCTATCCATTTCAACACACCGTCTTGTATTCCATGCGCTTTTAGTTTTAGCAGTAAACGTTTGTGGGGAACTTTGTCAAAGGCCTTTTGAAAATCAAGGTATATAATATCTACAGCTTTACTCTCATCGTAGAGGTTGAGGATATCGTGGAAGAAGTCTAAGAGGTTTGTTAAACAGGAACGTTTTTTACGAAAGCCGTGTTGAGTATCTTTAAGTATGTTATTTTCCTCTAAGTGATTTACGAGTCTGTCTCGTATGACCGTTTCTAGCATTTTACATACAACTGAGGTTAAGCTAATTGGACGATAGTTACTGGGTAGGGATTTGCTGCCTTTTTTGAATATCGGTGTTACGTTGGCTAGCTTCCACTGATCAGGCATAGTTCCAGACTGCAAGGATTTATTGAATAGTAATGTCAGTGGTTTGGAGAGCTCATTCTTTGCTTCCTTTAGAACTCTAGGCGAGATTGTATCAGGTCCTGGCGTTTTATTTACCTTGAGTTTATCTAAACAATTCAATACTTCTCTCTCTGTAACGGTGATATTGCTTAGAACATCTGAATTATCAATCTGAATCGGCGATGGTGTAGGGATATCACTGAGGTCTTCTGTTGTAAAAACTGATGCAAAGAAGGTATTGAGGGCATTACTCATTTGTACTTCGTCTTTGGTGTATTCTCCTTTTTCATCGACTAACGGTCCAACAGTTGAAGTAACTACTTTTTTCTTTCTGATATAACTATAGAATTCTTTCGGGTTTGTTTTACTTTGATTCGCAATATGTAACTCTAAGGTCTTTTTACTTTGCTTAATTAACTTTTTGGCTTTGCGTCGTAGCTCTACAAATTTCACCCGTTCTTCGTCATTTTGTGAGGATTTTAATCTATCATTAGCAAATTTTTTAGCAAGCAGGCAGTTTGAAATATCTTTATTCCACCATTTGGGCTTATTATTATGGCCTGGACGCCGTATTTTCGATGGTATGCAGTCTTGCACTGCTTTTAGGTAAGTGGTTTCGAATAACTTCCAAGATGTATTTATGTCGTTATTGTTAATTAAAAAGCTCCAGTCAGTTTCTTTAAACATAGCTCTAAGTTTATGGAAGTTTGCTTTCTTGAAATTAGGGACTTTTTCGATGCTACTATTTGGTTCGTTACTAGTAAACTTTAAAGTTAAAGTTATCGTACGATGGTCGCTGTTACTGAATTCATCACCAACATTCAAATTCTCTATCAATTCTTCTTTTGTTGCAAGTACAATGTCAAGAACGTTATTACCACGGGTCGGCATTCGAACAAATTGATAAAGCGAACTCTCTTGCAAGTTCGTATACAAGTCATGTCCGGAGTGTGAAGTAAGAGTATCGCCCCACTTGGTCACAGGTAAATTAAAGTCGCCAAAAATTACGGTATCTTGTGAGTTACTTACATCTGCAATTTGTTCGTAAATTTCTCGGTCAGTTTGCACTGATTGAGCTGGAGGTCTGTATATTAACGCAAGTATTATTTTTGTACCTTTATTATTCTTTATTAGCACAAAAGATGTGTCGACGTTCACAATTTGAGGTTTTGACACGAGGGTCGGGTTAAGACTTTCTTTGATATAAAATAAAACGCCACCTCCATTTTTATTTATTCGGCTGTTCTCAAACATTACATAACCGGGAAGTGAATACTCTGCTAAAAAGTCTCTATCTTGTGTATTGAGCCAAGATTCTGTTATGCCAATCACATCATAATTTTCTGTAAACACTAGTTCCTCTAAATCTGAAAATTTATTGCGTATGCTACGAGCGTTTGCATAGAAAACCTTTAAAGTTGCGGTTTTAGAACTCGCAGATCGTTCTTTCATCGAATTTTTGGTTCTGGTCGGATCTACATTTACATTCATGGCTGTCCTCGGTCCTCGGTCGTTATCCCTGACGGTTTTGAATTTGGGTCGTGTTGGTGGAGCTTTATCCAAATTCGCGGTTCTTGACGGATTAGTATTTAATTCCTTTGTAGATTGCCGTCCTCGCTGTCTTCGGTCCTCCTTCCTGGTTGTCCTGTGCTGAGTCGATTTCTTCTCCGAAAATCCTTCACCGCATCGTTGAGAAGACGCCCAAAACGCGCTGCTCCCACCTGGTTCAGATGAACTCCATCGTCCGAAAACAAATAGTCATCGTAGTAGAAATTGTCCCAGGTGTCGACGAATCCCACGTTCTCCTTCCTGCAGAGGTTTGCTAGACAACGATTTGTGCTGGTGGCTATGTTGTAAAATCGGCTCTCTACACCGAGCCAGGGGACGATTCCTGAGACGATGATCCTTGATGACTTCTCCTTAAACGACTTGATCAGCTGCTGGTACTTTAAAAGCAAATCTTCCGACCGGGTTCGCTGTACATCGTTGGATCCAACGTGGATGACGTACATTGTATTAGCAGGGGCCAGCTTTGATACTTCGTCAACTGCTGCAACTACGTCATCCACACCACCACCAGGGATACAAAAACGCTTCCTGGTCTTAGGTGCCCTGGCGCAAAACTCTGTGAGCTGACCACGTATCATCGAGTCTCCCACGAGCCGGACTTCTTCTATTTCCTCTTCGTCATCTGAGTCTGCGAGTATCTGGAAACGGTTTTGACACTCGGTAATCGGTATGTGTTTCCTGGTCTTGGGGCAAACGTTGTTCCTCACGACACGGAAGTTGTCTTGAGGGGGAAGAGAGTCGCTATTTGTATCTTGAGTATCGGAAACATCAGCTGAAATGGCTACTGTAGGCGTTGAATTGTTGGCAGTTGACGTTGGGGCGTTGGTGGCTGCTGGAGTTGCGGTGACAATTGAAGTTTGTGGCACTCCAACGTTGAGTGTTACAAACTCTTGGAGTGATTCCAGCTTCATGGTGAGGACGTTGATCTTGTTGTAGGCTTCATCTAATTTCACTGTAAAATTCTCTCGTTGCTGGCAGAGCCGGCAGACTTGAAGATCGATAGTAGCAAACATGGACTATGTACGATGACAGTTGAGAGAAAATGCGCTTGTGTGATACCTGTTTCACCCTAAATCTATCTATATATCTATACAATATAATTACATATATATAATTTCAAGTTTCCATGGAAACAGAGACGTATAATATCATTCACTGTACAAATAAATACAAACAAAAAGTAACGACATATGGTGAAGAATCAGCATTGGCTGTGACAGATGAGATAATGACACAAATGCAGAGTAGGACCCAAGTTTATATTTACTCGACAAAAAAACAATCTTTACACTGGTGAGCTGTTAATAATCTAGTGTGAACGGAATGAATCGGGTGAAACATACGTCTGTGAGGTATTATCATAAGATTTCAACCCACTTCCAGAATGTTTAGAGCATTAGTGTAAAGATTATTTTTTGGTCGAGTGTACTATCAACACCTCAACTTGTTTTTATTCACTTTTATATAACTTTGATTGTTAATTGTACACATCCCTTCCAGTTACTATGGGAACAGCAGCAGTATCACGCCATTAAGGGGGCCCACATCGTTTGTTTCTCTCTCTCCCTCTCTCTCTCTCTCTCTCTGGGTTGTATCCATTCGGCCTCATTTAGCCTACTGTTTTAAGACATTTATCCCCATCCAGGTGTAGATTTTTTCCTGACGAGCGGTAGCGAGCTAGCATATTATTTATGATGTTTTGGACAGCAGGCTAAATTTGTACATTTTTCGATAGAAAAATGTTTCCGGGGTAGCCGGATTTCTCCATACAGTGCTCATGAAATCGACACCTGGATGGGAATAAAAGTCTTAAAACAGTTTGCTGAATGGAACCGAATGGATACAAGCCAGGGAAGGAGAGAAAAGGAGAGATAAATATCAGGTGACCCCCTTTACCACGGCAGCTCATATTAACTGTAAACACATCTTGTATAAACACATTAGTAGTGGTGGTAAAAACACTGACGTACCCACCATGACCCAACGGATAAAAACTATACTAAACAAAAATGATGGATGGAGCAATCTGTGTGTGTGTGTGTGTGGGTGTGGGTGTGAGAGATCCTTGATACAACATAGAAAGAATATAATATATACAGATTATCTCTTTCACACACACACCATATTAACTCTCTCACACACACACACTCACACTCAAATACACACACACACACACACACACACACACACACACACACACCCATACACACTGTAACACCAATGATGACTCATGGGGGCAGCAGTAGTGATCATTGTTTTTTTCTCCCCTGATTTACATATAAGCAGCTGTGATGAGTGTGTTGATTCCCTATGTTGTGGTTTGCTGGGTTAATTGTTACCTCCGACAACGAACTTAGAGGAGGTTATGTTTTTGCTTCCGTTTGCCTGTCTGTCTGTAAACAAGATCTCTCGAACATTTATGAACTAAATTTGGTGGGCAGATAGGATATTCAACAAGTAAGAAGTGATTCAATGTTGGAGATGATCGGTAGAGCGCATACCTCCGCCAGCTTAGGCGGTTCACAAAGCTATGAACCAGTTTTCACGAAATTTGGTAGGTAGGTAATATATGCACCAAGGAAGAAGTTATTCCATTTAGGAGGTGATCGGTAGAGCGCATACCTCCACCAGCGACCAGCGTAGGTGGAGGTATGCGCTCTACTGAGGGCCCCTATGGTTTATATATTGTAGTACAAAGGAAAATGAGCAACAACAGATACATTGATCCTTACGAGGCTGTTTGTAACTAAACTACCGATCCTATCTGAAAACAGGAATGTATAGCACAATATAAAGTGGTGCTATTCGTTTGTAAACACAGTTAATCGGGGGTTAAGAACCAGATATACAGTATACAGTATCTAGGCGATTTTTGAAAGTTTGAACAGTACAGTACCGCACTCAATGACTACTAAGTAGTCCGTATTAATTACTTTGGGTTTGGGTTTATTAATTATTATTAATTATCGGCGCCTCTCCGGGGGATCTGGGACCTGGGAATCTTTTGCTGGGGACCCCAAATGGGCCTGGGTCTCTGAGTATTTCTCCTGGGCGACTTAGATGTGTGGACTTTGTTTTGTTTTATTTTGTTTTTCTGATGTGTTGTGATGTCCCTGTTCGGGCTCTGTCTCAAGTCGGCCACCCCCATAAAGAAAGAAAGTAATAAAAGGAAAACTGGGGAAGGTGCCAGAGTATATACATACATAGGCTACATACAATTATCATCATCGTTATTTGTATTATCACTGTTATCATTATCATTATTGTTACTGTTATTCATTTACTTCATTGTATTATTATTATTTTTGTTTTTTTATTTTTTTAGTGACGGTAGTAGTAGTAATAATAGTAGTAGTAGTAGTAGTAATAATAATAATAGTAGTACCAGTAGTAGCAATAGCACTGTTATTTACATAGAAGCAGCTGTGATGATTGTGTTACTTCACCCACTACGTGGGTGGTTACATTTCCCTTGCTAATATGTTGATAGTAAAATAGTTAATTCTCTTCAATCAACTTCAATCAACACGACTTTCTGATGGTATTGTAGGCTAATGGGATTATTATTATTTTTTAAAAATATATTTAAGTGTTTTAGTTCGTTCCTAGACCTCCTTCAAGCTTAAAATATACCCCAAAGACCCCCCTCCGAGATACTGTTGTGTATTTTCGGGAGAAAAAGTTCCTCCTAAGATGCAGGCTAGCTATTGCTCGCCAGAAAATGATCGCCACCTACATAGAACGAAAAGTCTTAACTTGACCAAAAAAAAAAAAAAAAAAATGGAGGGGGAATGTCTTAAGATTGCCACACATATGGGGTGAACATCTTTAAATATCAAAACTAATTGGGATATAAACATGAGGGAGAAGGTGATCCAGAATAAAACATACCCTTATTAGTACTATTATTAGTATGCGTATATTTTGTCATATGATATACTTTGTCTTTAATATATAAATTTAGCTTGAGAGGTGTATAACAGGTCTCGACTGCATTTTGTTTAGACTAGTTCAAATTCCTGGAGTTTTTGAGGTGAAACCACATCTCTCAGTCTCTCTCTCTCTCTCTCTCTCTCTCTCATCTGGTATTCAGTGATTTGCATATCCTGTGTATTAAAGCTAAGGTTACCACGTGGTATTTAAAGGCCAGAGAGAGAGAGAGAGAGAGAGAGAGAGAGAGAAAGCAAGAGAGAACGAGAGAGGTTTAGTAGAAAGCGTCTTGATTTCTTCAGGAATCGGGTGTCCCTTGAGTGAGGGGATGGGTAATGGGTCTCTGTTGGCTGTTACAGCACTATTGAATTTGAAAGGAGAATATACATATATATATATATATATATATATATATATATATATATATATATATATATATATGTGTGTGTGTGTGTGTGGTGTGTGTCGGTCTCTCTACATATCAATTAATCTCTGTATATACATATATGTATCAGTCTGTATATCCAAAGAGTGAGGTAGACAGACAGACAGACAGACAAGCAGACAGACAGACAGAGAGACTGGCAGACAGACAGACAGCACCAAAGGTCAGGGCAATGAGAGTAAATTATAGTGAACAAGTTTTTATCCTATAATAAGAGAGAGGGAAGAAAGACAGGGAATAGGTCAATATATACATTATACTCTCTCTATCTCTATCATGCATATTATGTTTGTATGTGTGAGTACTGCATACATAATTGTACATATATATATCAGCGGACGCATGTGTGTATACTGTACATGGCAGTATGTGTATCTACTGTAGGTATATGCATGTGTGTCTGTTCAAGTATGTATTGGTTGTCTCAGTATACATACTGTATATTTGTGTATGTTAGCCTGTAGGTTACACACACACACACATATATATATATATATATATATATATATATATATATATATATATATATATATATATATATATAGAGAGAGAGAGAGAGAGAGAGAGAGAGAGCGAGAGAGAGAGAATAGATAGATAAATAGAGATAGATAGATAGATATATTGACCACAGCTTACATAATAACATAAATCACAAAATGAGTATGTTGCAGCATAACGTTATTAAACATTTGTGTTATAAACAAAACTATACTGTAGTTCCTACACTTTTCTTTATTACTTGGCTTTAATATTTGCAAACTATTTACACTGGTACGGTTTAAAAATATTCTGCATACAATAAGCTATTTTATTTATTTCACTCCCAACACTAAACGACTCCCAATGAAATTCATGAAAGCATGTGATCCTCCCGGGATTGGAACCTGGGTTACCACATACAGATCTTCAACACTCTAACCAATCCACCATCAAGACATTTAAAGGGCAAGTACTTGACTACGACTTTATATCCATATATCGAATACTGGATATCAATTTAATCATGTACTCAAACCCAACTGCACACTGAATACCGTAATGTTTAAGTGAAAGGAAAGGAAATTTTATGGGGCACAGATCTCTAAGGACCGACCTCGCTATGAAATGTTCCTGAACCTATAGGAATAATAATGTATTTATTTCACACCAAACACCTCCCAATGAAATTAATGAACGAATGTGATCCTCCCGGGATGCGAACCCGGGTTACCACATACATATCATAAACACTAACCATTACACCATCAATACAGTTAATATAAAGGATAAGTACATGACTACGATTTAATGTCCATTTATCGAATACTGGATATCAATTTGAGGGCGCGCGTACACACACACACAGACAGACACACACACACACACGAGGACGACGGGCGCACATACATACACACACACACACCAGATGACGCGCACACACACACACACACACAAAGACATAATCAAACTACAATTAAGTTCAACAATAGGACCGCAGGGACATCCTATATAACACACACACACACACACACACACACACACATATATATTTAGGACACATTGTGGTTTATAAGCCTGTATATACTGTATATAGTGTTACGAGGACATAATAAGACATAATAATAGGGACATACGGATGGTCACTATCATTTGGGGAGACTGGCAGCCGGACACGTTAATAGTTTTTGTTGGAGAGAGAGAGAGAGAGGGGGGGGGGGGAGATGCTGATAATTTGAGAAACATACAAGTAGATGAATACTTAATCTTATACAAATCAAATTGTATAACCAGGGACGAAACTGAAAAGGAAAACTAAGAAGAGAAGGAGGAGAATTATGAGAAGAAGGAGAAGAATGAAGGAAAGGGTAAGCACAGGAAGAGCAAGATGAATAAGAAGGAATGAATTAGGAGAAGAAAAAGAAAGAGAAAAATGAAGAAAGGAGGAAGACACGGAAAACAGAAGGAAGAATGAACAGAAATGGAAGAATGAGGGAAGGAGGAAGACTACAAGGAATATGAAGGAGAGAAGAAGTAGAATGAGAAGGAGAATAAGAAGGAGAAGAACGAGGGAGGGAGGAAGAACAGGAGTGATATGAAGAAGGAGAATGAAGAGAAGATGGAAGAGGAGAATGAGAAGGATAAAGAACAGAAACTATAACCATGCCAATAAAACAATAGTGTTGGGAGTGATGATGGTGAATTCAGCTGTTACCAATAAAACATAATATATCCCAGCCCTTGATCCATACTGACAGGGTCCGTCCATAATGTTATGTAAACAACAAGGAGAAGCCAGTGTGGTGTTGGTGAAATGTAGAGCATCAGCACCATCAGCATCCTTATCATCATTATC
>CM064522.1:33782630-33822630 GCA_032716605.1 Paralithodes platypus | reverse complement strand
TTGCTGCTTTCTCTATTTCTTGTGGCAATAAGTTGAATATTATAAGTATAACAGAACACCTCGAATATTGTAAGTATATAACTTGAATATTATAATTATAACAGAAAACCTCACACTCAACGCATTGCCACGGGAAGATGAAGTAGTAAGGTACATAGGAGGTTATTGTGACCATTTAAGATGAAGTAGTAAGGTACATAGGAGGTTATTGTGACCATTTAAGATGAAGTAGTAAGGTACATAGGAGGTTATTGTGACCATTTAAGATGAAGTAGTAAGGTACATAGTAGGTTATTGTGACCATTTAAGATGAAGTAGTAAGGTACATAGTAGGTTATTGTGACCATTTAAGATGAAGTAGTAAGGTACATAGGAGGTTATTGTGACCATTTAAGATGAAGTAGTAAGGTACATAGGAGGTTATTGTGACCATTTAAGATGAAGTAGTAAGGTACATAGGAGGTTATTGTGACCATTTAAGATGAAGTAGTAAGATACATAGTAGGTTATTGTGACTATTTAAGATGAAGTAATAAGGTACATAGTAGGTTATTGTGACCATTTAAGATGAAGTAGTAAGGTACATAGTAGGTTATTGTGACCATTTAAGGGAGGTGGGCGTATTATAGTGGCTTATTTATGTATCTTTTTACTATTTTGTAATCTTCAGCTCACCGTCACTGGAACATAAAGAACGATGCAGCGGTGTTCTGGAGGTTACTTTGAAGTATAAATACCTTGCTTCATCATACAATACTTAGTTGTTTTCTAATCCATTTATTTGTTAACCCGCTCACGTCCTTGACGCAATTTTGAGCCTATTAGGGATACTTTAAAGCCTTTGTTACCGTCAGGGGTATTTATAAACCTTTAGTTTAATTACTTCAACCTCTGCAGTTGTCTTTGAGTTAGCTGTGGGCAGAAAACTAATTTTAGAGAGGTAATTATAAGAGTGAGAGTAATCTATTTCTTATTGCTAATCTGGCAACATCTGCATCAAAAGGATGTGAGAGGGTTAAGAACATCGGGGTTAAACATGACAAATGCCAGATTTAATGGACCAGAGCTGCCAAAATATACCCCCAAAAGCCTACCGGTATTTGTTTTTGTTTGTTCTATGTGAGTGAGGAAGACAAAAGGCAAAGCTGCCTGTATTGAGTGCCTCCCCCAGAGTTGAAAGAGTGACAGGACCAAAATCAAGGGACGTTCGAGCCAAAATGCCTGGTCACACGGAGTTTGAAGCAATTTAAGCCATAGGAATAGGGAAAGACTGATTCTGGAAGAGAATTCCAGAGCTCAGCAGTTGAATAGAAGAAAGATTGAGAATAACGTTTCACTCTTGGGTTGGAGAGTTGCACAGAGTAGAGGTGAAATTGTGTTGCAAAACGGGTACTACGTACCCTACGTAGAGGAGGTGATATACACTGGGAAAGCTATGAGGAGCACTGATTATTGTAGTAGAGATAGA
Organism: Paralithodes platypus; assembly: GCA_032716605.1. Taxonomy (NCBI): domain Eukaryota; kingdom Metazoa; phylum Arthropoda; class Malacostraca; order Decapoda; family Lithodidae; genus Paralithodes; species Paralithodes platypus. The sequence continues at coordinate 33,821,162 of CM064522.1, read as the reverse complement.
ATAGCGAGACAGATGCAACATTGCGGCGAAGAGAGAGAGATTGCAGAGAGTTGGTGAGTATATATATATATATATATATATATATATATATATATATATATATATGTGTGTGTGTGTGTGTGTGTGTGTGAGAGAAGGGAGGCAAATGACCCGTGGAGGATGATAAAAACCTTACACCACCCACCTGCACAGGGGCGACGCTGACAAACATAGAGAGAGAGACAGGGAGGGGCGGGAGAAATGAAGGAGGGAGGGATGGAGGAAGGAGAAGCAGGGAAGGAGGGGAGGAGAAGGAAGATATGGGAAAGGAAATATAGGAAAGTGGAAAAAGCGAAGGAAGGAGGGTGGGAAGGATGAATGGAGGGGAGAGACGGAAGAAGGGAAGGAGGGAGGTGAGTAGAGGGAACCTAGGGGGAAAGGAAAAATAGGAAGGTGGAAATAAGCGAAAGAAGTAAGGAAGGATGAATGGAGGGGAGAGAGGAAGAAGGAAGGAAGGAAAGAGGGAGGGGAGGAGAAGGAAGATAGGGAGAAAGGAAAGAGAGGAAGGTAGAAAAAACAAAGGAAGTAAGGATGACAAGAGGAGAGAGAGGAATAAGGGAGGAAGGGAAGGAGAAAGGAGGGAGGGGAGGAGAAGGAAGCTAGGGGGGGAAGGAAAGATAGGAAGGTGGAAATAGCGAAGGAAGGAAGAGGAGAGAGGAAGAAGGAAGGAAGGAAGGAAGGGGAGGGAGGGAAGAATGGAGAGGAGAAGGAAGATATGGAGAAAGGAAAGAGAGGAAGGTGTAAGAAGGGAGGAGAAGGAAGAAATGGAGAAAGGAAAGAGGGGAAGGTGGAAAAAAACGAAGGAAGGAAGGATGACAACAGGAGAGGGAGAGGAACATGGGAGGAAGGGAAGGAAGAAGAAGGGAGTGGAGAAGAGGGAAGAGAGGAAAGTGGAAAAAACGAAGGAAGTAAGGATGACAAGAGGAGAGAGGAATAAGGGAGGAAGGGAAGGGGGAAGAAAGGAGAAGGAAGAAGGAAGATAAAGAAGAAAAGGGGAAGGAAACAGAGGAAGGTGGAAAAACGAAGGAAGGAAGGAAGGAGAGAGAGGAAGGTGGGAATAGCGATGGAAGGAAGGAGGGAGATAGGGAGCAAAGAAGGAAGGCAAGAGAGGAAGGTGGGAAAAGCGATGGAAGGAAGAAAGGAGGGGAGAGAGAAAGGGAGGAAGGAAAAATGGGAGGTGGGAAAAACCAAGGTAGTGAGGATAAAAGGAGGGGAGAGAGAGGAAGAAAGAAAGTGTAAGAAAGAGAGAGAGAGAGAGGATGGAATAAGGAAGGAGGGAGGGAATAAGGAATGAATAAATGAAGGAAGGAAGGAATAAATGAAGGATAAGAAGGAAGAAATGAAGGATCAGAAGGAAGGAAGGAAGGAAGGAAGGACAAAAAATAAGGAAGGAAGGAAGCAAGGAAGGAAAGAGGGAAATAAGGAAGGAAGGAAGGAAGGAAAGAGGGAAAGAAGGAAGGAAGGAAGGTAGAATGTAAGGAAGAAAAGAAGGTAGGAAGGAAGAAGAAGGAAATAAAAAGAGAGAGAGAGAGAGAGAGAAGAAAGACGTGCAGGTATACTTAATGTGTCTTATACCAGCTGTCTACCCGCATATCCTCTCTCTCTCTCTCTCTCTCTCGGCACATTTAATCTCGCTCTCCCATATCTCTCTCTCTCTCTCTTCCCCTTGCTCACTTCATCTCTCTCTCTCTCTTCCCATTGCTCACTTCATCTCTCTCTCTCTCTTTCTCTCAGATAATATTTAGAAAAGTAATGAAGAGACGTAGAAAAACTGAGATTAAAGAATAAATGTACAGAGAGAGAGAGAGAGAGAGAGAGAGAGAGAGAGAGAGAGAGAGAGAGATGATAGATAAGAAAATATCAAATTATGTCAAAACATCAGAAAATATGGAAGAAAATCGATGCCAGAAATGTGAAGCTAGGTTTGGTACGTGGGAATAATGAGATTACGAAGATTATATTATTTTGATAGTTGTGGTAGTAGCAGTAGCATTGGTAGTAATAGTAGTAGTGGTAGCAGTAGTAGTAGTGGTAATAGAAGACTGTAGTAGTATCAGTAGTAGTAGTAGCAGTAGTAGTTGTAGTAGTAGTAGTAGCAGTAGTAGTTGTTGTAGTAGTAGTAGTAGTAGTAGTAGTAGTAGTAGTAGTAGCAGTAGTAGTAGCAGTAGTGGTAGAAATAGAAGACGGTAGTAGTAGCAGTAATAATAGTAGTAGTAGTAAGTAAATCATATGCATATAATATCAATAGTAATGCAATCCTTAATTTTTAACATTTGCAGTACGCTTTCCATTGTACAGTGGCATAATTTTCTAGAACATTTTATAGTATAAGAAATACACAATATAAACAACATTCTTATATATCTCACCTGGTCGTGTAGAAGAAGGGGAAGGCACTTTACCGCACTGCTCATCTCTGCATCATAACCCTTTCATTACCGAGAAAGTCTTTTTCACTTGATGTCAGCTTGATTTAGATTATTTTATAAAACTTTGGAAGGATTTATGGTAGCCAAAAGGATGAATTGAGATAGTCGGTAGTTTTATAATGGGTAGACGTCTTTCCAAGCCTGAATAAAATAATCTGATAATTGCCAGAATATAATGAAAAGACGTAATCGGTACTGAAGGGGTTAAGGGGAGATTTATGTTTTGTGTTTTTCTGTCCCCCCTCCTCCCCTCCCCCTTCTCCCTCATGTTTATCCCCATTAGTATTAAAATGTTAAGACGTTCGCCCTATTAGTTTGGCGATTTTAAGATATTTCGCCCCATATTAATACCTTTCGTGCCATATAGGTGTCAATTTATTCCTGGCCAGCGATAGCGAACCTGTAATTTAGGAGTGGGACATTTCTCTACCGAATAAAGTACACATATTTATCGAAGGGGGGGGGGGGGGGGGGTCTCGTGTGTGTGTGTGTGTGTCTGTGGGGTGGGGTGGGTGTTTGACTGTGTCTATATTTGCATGTATCTGTGTTGATTTCAACTCTTTTCACATGTGTGTGTGTGTGTGTAATATGTATGTGTGTGTGTGTGTGTAATATGTATGTATGTGTGTGTGTGTGTGTGTAATATGTATGTGTGTGTGTGTGTAATATGTATGTGTGTGTGTGTGTAATATGTATGTGTGTGTGTGTGTGTATAATATGTATGTGTGTGTGTGTGTGTAATATGTATGTATGTGTGTATGTATGTATGTGTGCGTGTGTGTGTGTGTGTGTGTGTGTGTTTAAAGCTTGATGTAGGTCTAGGGAGCAACCCCCAATTCCAAGTAAACTTACCTGCATTTCTTCTCGTATCCATTCCATTCCAAAACAGAATTGTCCCGGTTCGACACCCCTGATGTAGATGTAACAGACTAAGCGCAGAATAAGCCCTGGCACGCCCCAAAGCCACCCTCCTTCCCCTCTTCAGCCACACATAAAAAAGGCCATTAAACCTGCTCTCCTTCACACACACAGCAATAACTCAAGCCACACAAAGGCATAAAACCCCCGGGGATAAAAGACTGCGGCGGCACTCCATCAAATTCGCGTCAGTGTAAACAAATGTTCCAATAATGTGTCGGGGCGTCACGGATTAACACGGGAAAAAGAGGGGAAGCGGGAAGTTGAGACTGGACAGGATAAAATCAAGACGCCATTTGGTTTTAAAACATAGGATAACAGATAACATATGAGTTTTGGTACCTCGAAAAATGTCTCTGTAGTTGATATAAAAATGACTGATTACCAAATACGCACAATTGAATAGATTGGCAAGACAAATATATAGTTTGCTAGCAGTTGATAATGGAATGAATGTAAAATGTCGGTAGTTGTCCACTCCTCTAATACTGAAAGCTGTCTCGGAGTAGCTACCGGATTTTCAAAAGGCAATTTGCCCGTTTTTTATTTGTAATGTACACGTGTTTGGGGGGAAGGTCTTTGTACGCTACTTCAATTTACATCTATATTATCGATTTTTTTTATATACTTATATACTACTGTATATACAGTATGTTATTTTTATTGAAGAAAGTTAGATGTAGTGTAGGGGATATATTATGTTGTAGTGAGATATGTTCTTAGGTAGCTATAAGATAGATGTAGTCTAGGGGATATACGTAGTGCAATGGGTATAGGTTATAGTGAGATATGTCGTGTAGGGCATAACAGTGTAAAAGAACAAATAGGGATGTAGGGAAGAAAGGGTCTGCCTCGTATGGGCCAATAGGCCTTCTGCAGATTTTCATTTGTCTTATGTTCTTAAATGCAACTTTACGTTACTTCTGTATCTTTGAATGCATTTATATCTACAACATATAATATGCATTAGCATACACTTAGTGTATAGTAACTCAATATCGTAGACAAGTTCCAAGAATAACTGCAAGCTTGCTTACGTAAGATATAAGAACACTAAGTGACGATAGGTCAATTTTGAGACTACCCAAACAATAACAGTAGGCTATATATGTAATTATATAATGAAGATTACATACTCTATGTAGTTACTGTATCTATCTAGCAATATAGAATTATATTAAGCCATCCAGCTTGAACAAAAAATCTCCCACAACCTATCCAGGATCAGTATATTTCTTTCTGGTTAGGATTAGACGATTTTATGAAGGTTAGGAAGGAAGCTGTGGGAGTCAGAAGGTAAAGTATTATTATACAGTATATTAGTCCTTTCATTGCTAGAAGCCCTTCTTAAGCTCAATAATATCGTCTAGTGTTAGCCAGAACATAATTATTTATAACGTCCTACTAAATAGGTTAACTTTCTATCTACATTATTATTATATATTTGTTAATTCATATTTCAGAACAAACTGTAGCACCCTGGGAAACGTTGTTCATCAGCTACTAAAATATTCACTTTACCGTCAGCTGGAAAAACAATGTACTGTATATCACAAGCATAGCCACCATATGAGGAGGAGCACTTTATTGACAACGTTTCGCATATAGCTTCATCAGACCATTGAAGTTATCTGCGAAACGTTGTCAATAAAGTGTTCCTCCTCAAATGGTGTTCATATTCATTCTGCCAACTTTCTAAATGTTATCAGACTATTATCACAGCCAATGAATTTATATATCCTGTTGGTACTCTTGGTGTGTGTAGAATGTGGAGTATATGGGTACTATTCGTGGACATCATGTGCACTTCGTCTAGATTATATTATAAGGTTAGGTACTGTACTGTACATTCGTCAGTACTAATAAGTATAGACACAAATTGATTTTTAATTTTTAATTTTTTATTTTTTTATTTTCCATTTGTTTACCACTTTAGTTTGGCAATAGTAAGACGCTTCACCCAATTCAGGTGTCGATATTTTATGTGAGCGGCAGTGAGCCTGTAACTTCGAAGAAATCGGCTTTCAGCCGAGACATTTTTCTATCGAAAAATATATATATTTAGCTTGAAGGGGGCCTGGGTGGGCATTTTTAAGTTTGAAGGAAGTCTGGGAAGGTGTCTCTACTAGTCAAGGAGACAAGCTAAAATCCATTTAAAAAAAAATGCAAACGCAAACAAAATCCTCAATAATAATCAAACAAAGTGTTATAATAATCCACAAGAGGTCAGACTAGATAGTGTTATATAATAGTTAGACATCAAGGAACCCAGGCACACTAAATTCGGCATTATATACAGTATATACCGTATAATATATATATATATATATATATACCATAATTCATAATTTAAAACGTGCAAGTTTCGTTCTATAAGGAAGTTGGAGTTGTATACATCAATATTTAGCAGAATTACCAGCTCAAATATATGACTGTAGTACATTTACTAACAAATAATATCAATTCAACATATTTTCCAATAGTTTTTATTCATCAGAAACCGACATAGTTATTGCATTTCTGTATAATATCGATGCTTACGGCACCAACTTCCTTATAGCCTGAAACTCTCAAGTAATATATTGATGTCCTATTGTGATGGATAGAAATTTGACTGAATATGATTTTAAGGGGGGGTCATCTGCTTTTTTATCTTTCTCTCCCTTTCTCTCTCTCTGGCTTGTTTTCATTCTGCCCCATTCAGCCAACTGTTTTAAGACGTTTATCCCCATCCAGGTGTCGATTTCTTCCTGGCGAGCGATAGCTAGCCAGCATTGTATGGAGAAATCCGGCTTCGCCGGAGATTTTTTTTTTATCGAAAAATGTACTAATTTAGCTTGCTGTCAAAAAATATATATACTGTATATATGCAGGCTCTCTACCGCTCGGCAGGAAAATATTGACACCTGGGCGGGGGTAAACGTCTTAAAACAGTAGGCTGAATGGGGCCGAAAGGATACAAGCCAAAGAGAGAGGGAGAGAAAGAGAAAAAAAGTGAGGTGGGCCCCCTTAAGTATATAATATATGCAGTACGTCCGAAATATAACTGGAAATGTTGTTTAATAACTACGTCTACAGCTCCAACTTCCTTATAGCCGAAATTCGCAAGTGGTTAATTACTGTGAAATAGGGGAAATTATATTTAATTTGTTAATACATTTATTATTTTTTTTTTCTAGTTTTCTCCCTAGACCTCCATCAAGTTTAAGAGAGAGAAAAAAATTAAAAAAAAATACCCCCCTCCCCCCTTCAAGATACATTTGTGCACATTTATTAGTAGCAAATTGTGGTGGCCGAAGGCCGCTCCCTCATAAATTGCAGGCTAGCTCTCGATCGCCAGGAGAACTTAAATGGCACGAAAGGGTTTAATATGGCCAAATTAATGGGGCAAATGTCTTCAAATTTTAAAACTAATGGAGCTAAACTTGATGGAGAAGGGGGTCCAGAAAGGCCCCACCTCCTGTAAACAACATTAACCTCATGCAGTAATCAAATTCAACAGACTTAGGCTGAAATTGTAATATATTGTTGTATAATGTATTGTATTTAATTATACTATTGCATTGTTGTAATTATAGTCTCATAATGCCCTGTACAAAATAAAGGGTATGAAAAGGGTTTATAAAGTGTCCATAATAATCTACCCTTTATTAGTATATTAGCAGTGATAAACCAATCCCATACCATTTAAGAAGGTGAATCTATCAATATAGGCTATCTAAAGATAATTTTATATTATTATAATAATAATAATAATAATAATAATAATAATTATTATTATTATTATTATTATTATTACGGTGTTATTATTTATAGTAGTAGCAGTAGTAGTAGTAGTATTTTAGTATCAGGCTCGAACTACGGGCAGGACAGATTAGTATTAATTTATAATCAGGTGCATACTTATTCTACCTCTCTTATACACACACACTCTCGCTCTCGCTCTCTCTCTCTCACACACACACACACACACACACACATAAACTCTTTCTCTTTCTCAGATACACACTCTATCTTTGCATCACTCAGTCTATCAATCAATCCATGTAGCTATCTATTATATACACGACATAATTCCCTGGCAGACCACTGTCCATATATTTACCCATCACCACTGGTCTACAACATCCCAATACGGTCCCAGTCCCAGCCTGTGTCTCAAATAACACTCTCTCACACAACCCTTCAATATACAGATACTTGATAACCTACGCCATTTTGTGTCTTGGTTATCATATTAATACTACATTATTTGTATATATGCTTCATTGGATAGTATTGGTAATCATTACTTATTATATACTGTATAAACACCATGTTTTTAATATTATTGTATTTCGGTTTGCTTCAGTTGCTTTTTGGCATTCATACAGAATCAAATTAAAAGTGGGCAATATTCTAGGTTAGTTTTTAATTAAAGAAAGATGCAAGTAGTCCAGTTTCCCAAATCCTCTCACAACCCCTGTACATCTTGCTGCCCTGAAGTAGTAATCTGCGGTTACCCTCCATTATCTTGACTATTATATTTATGTTAAGGTGTTAGCAATGGATAATGCAATTTCAATGCCACTGACAACTTGCGTAGTCAATAATGATGTGAATAATTATGAACATCAGTTCAGGTGAATGTCGTGGATTAATGCCAATTGCAACGGTTCATTATACAATCAGCTTTACTTACAATACACAAATGGAATATCAACTTTTTCGGGGGACATAAAATTCTCCAAAATGGCGCCAGACTTACAAATGTCCCATCTCCGTATCCCAACTGATTTTTACCGTCATCTAATACCTTTTTTATATCCGTTTTAACCCTCCGCTTCGGCGCCACACAAGAGGCGGGCCGAGGGGGGCGTGAGAGCCGAATACTCCTATCCTGTGTTTACCTTATAATAGATTCGTTTCGCGGGCTTTTGTGGCGTGAGTGATTTGTGGCGGGAAGGTGGCGGTGGGGATAACAGGCTGTGCTCGCTCTCCCTCTCGCTCCCTCTCTCTCCCGTTGCGGGGATCATGTGATTTCAGTCGCGCGTCTGTCTGTCTGTCTGAAGCTTACCAAAGACTGCATCAAACGGGAATAACAATAATTGGAGGAGCGTATTTGAAGGTAGGCTATGTTTGTTGTTAGCAGAACACCTATGAACTTATGCATCGCCCCCATACTGAAGCCCCTCCTAAATTACTAAAATTATTAATGGTATTGCTCACTGTGCTACTTACTCATCACGTAGCCTCATTATATATACAAACTTGGTGATGGGCGGGGGCGTTTGAACACCATCTGCCTCCATTAAAACAACACACACACACTGGGATAATTCTGTTTTGCAATTGGAATGATTCCGAATGAATATGAGAAAAAATATAGAAAAATGTACATGAAGTTTAATTGTTTTGGCCATTTTATCACTTACAAGAACATAATAAGAACTGCGAAGCCTAAATTTATCTCTAGGCCTAGGCTATATATTTAGTAACGATGACTATAAAAACAGGACAAGGTATCTGGTTTGACAGCCTGAATTGCTACACATATGTTGCTTGCTATCATCTCCAAAAACGGAATATAACGAACATTAGTGACTCCATCTTGATAGTTTAGGGTTATAAGAAAGTTCAAACTATGTTACCGTACACTTGCACTCAATAGCTTTATTGTATTTATGTCTTAATTTATATTATACTCATCCATTGAAAGCTGAGTTTACCATTTTCATATTAATAGTAATGTACAGTAGGCTACATCATTCTTCTCTCATGTTCATCCACTAGATTATAAATTGTGTATTTTCAGTTCATCGGGCTGCCATTCTTTAAATAAACCGTTTATTATTATTATTATTATTATTATTATTATTATTTACTGTAGCCTAGACATTTACATTTAGCAGAAATACACAATTATCTGTGATACATGGACATTTTCCTGAATTTGAATTGATGTTGTTGTTGTTGTTGTTCCCCAAGCTGCCTGGCCGAACAGCCCCAAGGCCCCGAGCAAGGCCAAGGCCATAACCGAGCGCCCCCACAGAACCCTCCCCACCGACCACAATAAAGCCTGGGTATAGTAGGCTACTTGTGTGTAGGCCTACTAATAACTAAACATGTGTTTTAACCTTTGGTATCGGTTATAATATTGATGTATATACTGTATATAAGTCTAACTTCCTATCGGCGTCACACGAACCTCTTGTTATCGGCAAATCGTATCGGAGTCAGGTATCCAATAAAAGTTATATTATTTTGACGGAGTTGTGGCATTTTTTCTTGTACTCTTGGATGCCATAGTCTCTACTAAAAAACACACACAAACTCGTGGACCCCTATGTTTGTCTTGCAATTATAGTATAAGTAGGCTATATGGATATTTTTTTTTTTTTTTAGAATTTGCTTTTCCATAAATAATATATATAGAGTTGTACTTTATGTATATAAAGTTATATTCATGAATTCGTGTCCAGAGAAATACTTCCATAAAAATAATAAGTGAAGTCCACGAATATTTATGAGTGGGCTAGAGACTATTGCATCCGAGTGTACTGCATATTTGACAGTACTTTGAATTGCAAAATACAGGATACCGTCATATTAGAGGAGAATATCAACAAACATGGCCGTTAATTCACGTATTTGTAACTCCGATATATATATATATATATATATATATATATATATATATATATATATATATATATATATATATCACGTAGACAGTCCAATTATTCCTTCTGAGAGAGTGGGCATAAATAAGCTTCCCTGCATATATATAAACAAACAAATCGTGAGAACATTGTAACCAGTCATGTCTTCCTAGCAATTATATCCGCTTCATAAACCACAACGATATAATTGATTATGAACGCCAATTATATTTTTTAAGGGGCAGGTAGTTGTTTTACTGGACTCCCTTGTCCCACATGTTTAGCCAAATTAGTTTTGAAATTTTAAGACGTTCCTTTCATTAGTTTGGCAATTTTGAGAATTTTCGACCCATTTCTTTGTCAATAATAAGACCTTTCGTGTCATGTAGATGTCGATTTTATCCTGACGAGCAATAGCGAGCCTGTAATTTTAAAAGGAATCGGCCTTTGGCCGGGAAGTTTTTCCTACCGAAAAATTTAAAAATTTATTTTGCAAGGGGGGTCTAGGTTTTTTATTTTTTGTTAAGCTTGATAGAGGTCTAGTGAGGAAACTCAAGAATAAACTATTATATATATAGAGACCAAAATACAAGCCCTAACATACACCCCCTTAATTGAGTCCTGATCTAAAAACGTATTCATCTATATAGGCTATTATTAACAAGAGCGTGAGAACATTCCGAATCTAAACAGTCAAAATTCTCCGACACTGTTATCTGTTTGTTAAGTATATCTCTCAAATACACGTGTTTCGATCCTATGTGAGGGTAGACAAATTTAATCTCTCTATTTAATATTCTACAAGTATATTACGCATGAAATCCAATTGTTTCCTGTGAGTCAATCATAATATACGGTATAATCGATAATATTTAATGTATACTGTATATATATATATATATTCCACGATTGAGCATCAAGTTGTATTCTAAGACATTTAATTCATTCATATAATTTAAACAAAAGCGTGAGAGCATTCCAAACACCCCAACCTCCACCTTGCCCATATCTATTTAATTCCTCTCAGACTGTATAGCACGTATTAAGTCAAATTATTCCCTGTGATCAAGTTGTATTCTAAAACCACTAATTCATCGACACAATATAAACAAAAGTCTAATAGCATTGCAAAATAGTCAAGAATCCACCTTACTATCAATGTCGTATGTTTTTATTTCAATGATTTCGTACATCGATGAGTGTATAGCAAGTCGTATTTTAAAACGTGTAAACCATTCATATAACAAATAAAACCGTGAGAACACTCCAAACACTTAAGGGGCTAGTGGCTGTTTGTTTTGGTCTATTAATTCATGTATTCATTATTGTTTTAGTTTCCTCGCTAGACCTCCATCAAGCTTGATAAAACATCCATTAGATCCCCCTTCTAGAATAATTTGTACATTTTTCGGTAGAAAAATTTCCTGTTTCCAAAATAACAGGCTCAATAACGGGAAAAAAAATCGACACCTAAATAGCACGAAAGGTCTTGATGTTGACGAAGATATGGGGCGAAAGGTCTTAAAATCTACAAACTAATGAGCCGAACGTCAACAAAACTGAAAACGAATGGGGCTAAACACGAGGAAGAAGGGGAACCATAAAAACGGCCCATCTCCCCTTTAATCTCCATCACACTCATATCTGTTTCACTCATCTCAGAACGTATATCACGTATGAAATCCAATTATTCCCCGTGATCGAGTCGTAATGGCGGGCTCTTTTGTTGTGGTCGGTTACATTACAATAACTGGCGGGGCGGGGCGGTGGTGTGAGCGTCTACCTCTGTAATTAATAGACGATGGGGTTAATTGACGGGTTAATTGGAAGGGAAGTAGGCCAATAAGATACTGAGATTAATCTAATTATACAAATGGTGGATACTAATTAACTAAATGGTAAGGTAGAACAAAATTGATTAGCTTATTTTATTAAAATATATAGGCGTTGGAAATAAATGTAATGAAATAAATTAGAAAACTAGCTCACTCTTAGAATAAGTAATTAATGTAATAGTAGTAAGCGAAGGGATACACATATTTAGATGATGGAGGTTCAAGTTAACCCCTTCAGCACCATGACACCTTTTTGCCTTTGATTCTGGCTAAAAATAGACGATTTTATGCAGTTTAAGAAGGACCTATGTTGAGGGTTTATTGAGATCGTATATACCTATTTGAATCGTTCAAGCAGATTACAAACTAAAGAAAATAGTCTAATTGTAACGAGAATATGATGAAAACTACGTCATGGTGGTTAAGGGGTTAATCTAATTATATATTTATACCAACTCGTTTTCCAGATAATTAACAGATGATTGGGTTAATTATGATGAAACATTGTTAATCTTAGTGGTAGGAGGCGTAAAATTATAGTCGACTCTATGTATTTCATTTAATTAATTATACGGACTCCCAAGACGTCGCACCAGATGATATAGTGTTAAAGCAAAGCCAACTTATTATTTTTTTCTGGACACCCTATTCCCTCATGTTTAGCCTCATTAGTTTTGATATTTGAAGACGTTTGCCCCATTAGTTTGGCGATTTTAAGACCTTTCGCCCCATTTCTGACAATTTTAAGACCTTTCCTGTCAATAAGGTGTCGATTTTTCCTGGCGAACGCCTGCAAGTTGATCTGGAAAAGGGGTGTTGGGGGTATTTGTTAAAGCTTGATGGAGGTCTAGGGAGCAAACTAAAAACCTCCCCTTAATATTGACGATGAAGGTATAAAAATACTATCAATGCAACAATAAAACTAAAGCAACATCTTCTCGTATACAATAAAGGGAGGTATGGGGGAGGGGGGGGGGGGGGATGATTCCTCGGTAATTATAGGTTTGTTGATAATGATTGTCCTGTTGACTTAGACCTCCCGTGTGGGGGTATTGAATGGGGCTTATGACTTTAATACTACCCCCCCCCCCCCTCTAGCCAAACCAAAGACCACAGGGGGAGCTATACATGAGGGAGGGGGAGAGGGGGTAAGGGGAGGAAAATGATGGGGAAGGAGGTAATGGGAGGACAAAGATGGAGAGAGGGGTAAGGGGAGGAAAAGATGGGGTGGAAAATAGAGAGGGGAGGGGAGTTAAAGGGAGAAAGAAGGGGGAAGGGTAGGAAAAAGAAGGGGGGGGGGAAGGAAGGGGAGTTAGTTAAAGGGAGGAAGAAGGGGAAGGGTAGGAAAAGAAGGAGAGCTAAGGGAAGGAGGGGTAGGAAGAAGAAAAAGGGGGATCAAGAGGGGAGGAAGAAAAAGAAGGGGGAGGGAGAAGAAGAAGAGGAGGACCAAGGGGGGAAGAAGAAGAGGGGGGAGGAAGGAAAGAGGTAAAGAGAACCAAAGGGGGAAGAAATTAGGAGAGGGGGGGGGTAATAAAGGGGGTGGACAGACGGTACTTTATCAATTATTCAGCTCGCACACATGTTCCCTTCCTCTTTGTGTGTGTGTGTGTGTGTGTGTGTGTGTGTGTATGTGTGTTTGTATGTGTTTGCTATTTTCTGCTCTCTTTAAATTTGCACTTCTTATTATAATGTCCGCATATGCCAATTCCCAATCAATGTGTATAATTTTGGTTTGTACAATTTGCATCGATGTTTAGCCGACATAAATGTTATGCGAGTTGCTGATGGTTATATACATTGCTAAATTTGGTTTTATGTATTTATATATACACTACAGTACAACCATATTTTAGCTGATAATTCTGCTAAATATCGGTGTAAAAACATCCAACTTCCTTATATACCAAAACTTGCAAGTGATCAATTGCATAACTATAGTCAGTTTTATTTCAACTGACGGTAAATTGAATCACTTAGCTACTGATTCCTTGATACTTATTGGAAAAATATGAAACTAATATGTCTCTGCATCATATGAGTGGATAGAGAAGGCATGTGTAAAGTACTTTGAATATACGGAGTAGATGGCAAGTTGCTGAAAGCAGTGAAGAGCATGTATGAGGGTGCAAAGGCGGCAGTACGTGTGGAGAATGAGCTGAGCTAGTTCTTTGACCTGAGTGTTGGGTTGAAACAGGGGTGTGTGATGTCCCCGTGGTTGTTTACTGTATATATGGATGGAGTTATGAAAGAAATACTAGGAAGAGCAGTGGATGTTGGTGTATCGCTGAAAAGGTAGGGAAATGAGTGGAAGCTGCCTATACTGCTGTTTGAGGATGACACAGTTCTGATGAGCGATAATGAATGGGAGTTGCAGGGTCTGGTAAATGAGTTTGGAACAGTGTGCGAAAAACGGTATTTGAAGGTAAATGTGGGGAAAAGCAAGGCTATGGTCTTCGAAAGGGGTGAAGTCACAGAGTGTGAGGTGAAGTTGAACGGTCAGGCTATGGAGATTGTCAGCTCTTAAGTATCTGGGCAGTATGTTGAGTAAAGATGGGACTGTGGATGAAGAAGTGCGGGAGAGGGTGCAACAGGGGAAGAGGGTTGTAGGAACGTTGAAAGCAGTAACAAGAAATAGAGTGGTCAGTATGGAAGTGAAGAAGTCCTTGCATGACAGTGTGGTAATCCCGACACTAACTTACGGAAGCGAAGCATGGACGTTCGTGGAGAGACTCAGACCAAGAGTGAGAGCTGTGGAAATGAGTTACTTGAGAAGTGCGTGCAGAGTTACATGGAGGGATAGACAGACGAATGAGGAAGTAAGAAGGAGGTGTGGTGTGGAGGTAGATGTGCTGGAAAGTGTGAAAAGGAACAACTTGAGATGGTTCGGCCATATGGAACGTATGGGAAGCGAGAGAATGACTAAGAGGGTGTACAAGAGCGAGGTGGAAGGACAGAGAGGGAGAGGTAGACCGGAGGAGAGGTGGAAGGATGGAGTGAGGAAGTATATGAATGAAGGCGGTGCTGGTTGGGAGGAGGGGCGTCGACTGACTGGGGACAGAGGTGCTTGGGGGCGGTTCGTTCGTGGCCACCCCTTCGGGGATCATGGCGTCAGGCAATAGATAGATAGATAGATAATATGAATACCAAGTTTATTTATTTAGCATCATATTTGACGACAAAATCTTCTAAATAACTGATAAGTATTGACGGAACTTTGCAAATTACCGTCAGTTGAAAAACAAAAAACAGAGTATAGACACAGCGTAGACCTACGAATGCTCAGGAGTTGTTTACGTACTTTTAATTCCTGTGGTAGTGTGTGTTTGTATAGTTATATTTGAAAGTTCAAAAATACATGTGAGTACTTGCAAATTTGTTTTGGCCTTGGTCGGGAATCGAACCCACGATCCTAAGAATAAGAGCCAAGCATCTTACCAACCAAGCTAGTTTGTTATGTGCGAGTTATGTTAGAATGTTGGGTGTATGATTGACACTGTTGTAATTATAGGTGTAAATGGGTGTGACTGTGTGTGTGTGTGTGTGTGTGTGGTATGTGTGTGTGCGTGGTGTGTGTGTGAGAGAGAGAGCGAGAGCGAGTGTGTGTGTGGTCAGTAGTAGTAGTGGTCAGTCTATACAGGAACAATATACAAGGGGTGCTGAAAAGGAACACCAGGGAAGCTTTAAAAGGATCACAGGAATTGAGGGAGTGATCCGCGGGTGCTGAAAGGGAACCTGAGGGGGGGGGGGGGGGGGGTCATCATTGGAGGGGGTATTGAAGAGGGAGGGGGTTTAAGGGGGCTCTGAGTTGACTGTGAGGTTAATGAGACTTGAAGGAGCAACTTACCATATTCACCAAGTTACATGTGTGTACAGTATAATACTTTATGTATGTGTGTGTGTGTGTAGTGTATAGTTTATACATATATATATATATATATATATATATATATATATATATATATATATATATATATATATATATATATATATATATATATATATATATATATATATATATAATCCTTGAGTATATTGACAATGATTTGCCTTTCCATCCTTATACACAATGGGGTTAGTATGACCAATATACCTTTAAATGGGTAGATTATCATGGACACATTAATTACCCTTGTTCTATCCATATCTATTTTAGAGTGTGTGAAAAAATATATGGAAGAAAGTAGTAGTAGTAGTAGTAGTAGTAGTAGTAGTAGTAGTAGTAGTAGCAGCAATAGTAGTAAGAGTAGTAGTATATTATTTAATGTCCCCTTTTCTCCTGCATAAATAATGAAGACGCCACGTGTTAATTAAATCCATAATATATAGCCTAGCCAAATGTGATAGGTGCCTCATAAATAATACATGAATAATATTGGTAGCGGGGTGATGTAGAATTAATGAGATCATATTGGACATTTTGGAGTCATGGAAAATTAAGGGGCGGTTTGTTTGTTTTCTGGATCCCCTTCACCCTCATGTTTGGTCCCATTAGTTTGGCGATGTTAAGACCTATTGTGCCATTTAGGTGTCGATTTTTTTCTGGCGAGCGATAGAGAGCCTGTAATTTAGGAAAATCCGGACATTTTTCTACCAAAATATTCACAAATTTCTCGTGAAGGAGGGTCTTGGGTTTTTTTGTTTTGTTTTTTAAGCTTGATGGAGGTGTAGGGGGGAAACTAAAAACAAAATAATAAAAATATACCCGATATATAAATGAGCAAATAAATACACAACCATCCCCCATTAATCGTATTATATATTCCCCCCCCCCCCACCCCCCTTTCTAACCCCCTGCTAGTGTACAGTATAGGCATTAGACCCACCAATAGTAAACAGCTAAGGGACCAGGAATAGTAAACAGCTAAGGGACCAGGAATAGTAAACAGCTAAGGGACCAGGAATAGTAAACAGCTAAGGGACCAGGAATAGTAAACAGCTAAGGGACCAGGAATAGTAAACAGCTAAGGGACCAGGAATAGTAAACAGCTAAGGGACCAGGAATAGTAAACAGCTAAGGGACCAGGAATATTTATTAATGATCAGTAATTTATATGATTTGCTAGATGATTTTAAATTCACTCATATGCCTGTGTTTGTACAGTACAATTATGTGTACATGCATGTTATTAAGCATACGTGCAAACGCATTCGTGTTTGCATACGATTATATATATATATATATATATATATATTATATATATATATATATATATATATATATATATACGGAATATATATATATATATATATATATATATATATATATATATATATATATATATATATATATATATATATATATATATATATATATATATATATATATATATATATATATATATATATATATATATATACATATGTACACAGTATATGAGCATATGTGTACTATACTGTATATTTAACGTGTACAAGCGTGTGTGTATGTGTGTTTTGTATTAATAAGTGGGTAAAAGCATACAGTCCTATACGTGAGTGAGCGTGTGTGTATTCATGTATGCATGTACGTTCATGTGTACCTGCGCGTACGTCTATGTGTGTGTGTGTGTGTGTGTGTGTGTGTGTGTGTGTGTGTGTGTGTGTGTGTGTGTGTGTTTTGTTCTTGTGTATGAGTGCGCGTTCATGTGTGTGTGTGACTGTGTGGTTTTGGCCGAGCTCCTGACAGACGGACAGACATAATAGAGCGCCAATCTCTGCCATCTGTCATTATGAACTTTATCTGCGGGGAGGTAACTTGATAGTGGGGGTGGTGGGGGGGAGGGGAGGGAGAGGCAGGTAGGAAGGAAGGGAGGGAGGGGATGAGAGAGAGAGAGAGAGGGGGGGGGGGGGTAGAAAAGAAGGAAGGAAGGTTGGGGTGGTGGGGAAGTAGGAAGGAAGGTTGGGGGGGGGGAGGAGGTAGGTAGGAAGGAAGGGGGTGAGAGTGAGAGGTAGAAAGGAAGGAAGGGAGGGGGGGGAGAGAGGAAGGAAGGAACAGAGGAAGAGGGAAGGAGAGGCAGGTAGAAGAGAGGGGAGGGTGGGGATGAGAGAGAGAGAGGGAGGTAGAAAGGAAGGGAGGGGGGAAGGAACCATGAAGGAACAGGGAAAGATTAAGGGAGAGGCAGGTAGGAAGGAAGGGAGAGAGGGGAGAGGGAGAGGGAAAGGTAGGTAGAAAGGCAGGAAGGAAGAGAAGGAAGGGGGAGGAAGGAAAGCACAGAGAAAGAGGGAGAGGGGGAGACAGGTAAAAAGGAAGGAAAGAAGGGGATAAGAAAGAGGGGAGGGGAAATAGAATAAGAGCACAAGTATTGAAGGCAGTAGGGAAGGAAGGAAGTGGAGGCGAAGGAAAGAAAGGGGGATGAGATAAATGAAGGAAGGAAAGTAAGAAGGAAGGGAAGAAAATAGGAAGGCAAAGAAGAAAAAAAAACATGTAAGTGCGTGCGGAAAAAAAGGGTTGAGTAAGAGAAGACAGACGAACGGAAAAGAAGGAATGAAAGAATGTTAGTCTCAAATATTAAGGTGTGTGAAAGGAAGTATTAAACCAGGTAAGGTGACTCCAGGACAACACTGTTGTGGGAGAATCTCAAGGAGGAGGATGTCTACTTATATATATATATATATATATATATATATATATATATTATATATATATATATATATATATATATATATATATATAGTATATATATATATATATATATATATATATAGTTTTCATGATTAATATAATGAACAAGTTTTCATAATCATAATGCTGCAAAATATTTGAAAAACTAAAAACTCATTAATCAAGACGATGACATGGCAGTACAGTATACTATCAGAATATAAACAATAACAAACTACAGTATCAACCCCATCTACTCTCTATACTAAGCGTGGCACGTAACGATTTATCTTAATTAAAACCCTGCCCTCACACCAAATTGAAAGGTGGACAATCTGTGAAAAACTTGGATAACACTTTATGGAGGTGGTTGATTACTTTACGACCTCACGAACGCCCTCTGGGAACCAAAATCTCTAGTCTGCGCACTGAAGAAAACTCTTGGGGCGACCTGTCATTATTATGGGACTATAAATCTATCTTATATTTGACTCTATTTTTCTGGTTGAGACTATCTGTTTAAATTTATTATGCACCTCTATCTTGCTGTTTATAATTATATATATTTACCTACGTGTCTGTCTCTTTAAACAAAAATATCTATCTACAGTATATGTGTAAGTCTAATGATGATGTCAATATTAACATATTTTCTAGGTCAAAAATAGTATGATACTGGTAACTAGTAAAGCTGGTCATTTAGACGATATACTGACTTAGTATTAAACACAGAATAAAATATAAGAACAATCTTAGGCCTTTCGAAATCTTCCAAATCATTAGAATCTGCCTTGTTACACATGTAGCTATCCTATAGCCATACTTGTAAGGAATACAATATACATTATACCCTATATGATGATATAGCTTTCATAGACATTATTTCTTTGTGTAAATTAAGATTTTGAGACAAAAAATATGAAGAAAATAGGAATGAAAGGAAAATAATAAAATTTGCACATCGAGGAAAACAAAATTAAATAGGGAAGGTTATAAACATAAATATATAAAAAATGAGAGAGAGAGAGGTATGTAGAGAGGAAGTGAGGGAGGGGAAGAGATATGGGAGACTAATATTTAATGTGGAGAGAGAGAGAGAGAAGGGAGAAATGGGATTATCCTTTCCAAAATCACAAATACTCCACTTGAACAAATACGCTAAATAAAATATAATATAATAAACACATAAATTGTCAAAATAATCGTAATTACATAACACACACAAATAAAACAATGTAAAAGCAACCCCAATAAAAGGCTTATTAATTCAACCCAATAAATGGTAATAACCCGCAGCCATAACCACAGATGATAAAAAAGACCGCCATCAAAGAGTCATTACAAACTCAACAACAACACTGCCACGCGCCATTCACAACACCTGCTTTTGTCTCCACCAATCACAGCTCGCCCTGCCTCTCACGTCACTGGGGGATTGCCACGCCTAATACATTCGTGTATTTACGATATTTTGACAAAATGATCAGTAAATAAGCAATCGAACTCATGCTTAGCACTTAGATCTGCATACTATTACTCTCCAAGCGCTTGACATAATAATTAAATACCCGGTAAGTATTATTGGTGAAAAATACGATGCTCATTTCAATAGGGGGCGGGATGCTGCTCCCTACCAAGGTTATATAAGCCTGAAATTCATCTCGGAGAGCACAGTAGGTCCGGAATCACGGTTTTGTTTGGTTGTCTTAGTATTGTTCACGATGCCGGTCCTCCAGTCACTCAAACTTGAGCAAGGGCGAGAGCGATTTGTTCTCAAGCGCAGTCGGGCCCGGAGAAGTTTGAACCTTGGAGCAAGCAACTTGGAAACTAATCTTGAGTTCGCCAAGTCTCTGCTAACCATCTCGACCCATGAATTCGCCCAAAAGTGGAATTTTGACCCCATTCGATTCGAGCCCATGGAAGGAGAGTATAAATGGTCACAGAGTCCTACATTTGAAAGATCTGCAATATCTTCAGCTTCAGGATCTGCCATCAATTTCACTGCAAATATTTCTCCAATTACTCCTGCAATTTCATCCACTGCAAGTTCACCTATCACAACAACTATCTCAGGAGGTACTACCATCATTACGAGACCAGATACAACAACCACCATCCTGCCTACCACAATTACCAACACCGGAGAAGCTACAACTATTACTATGCCAGTATTAGCAGCAACTACAACCACCATTCAACCAATATCGCGTTCCACCAAAACTGAACTACCAAAATTTGGAACTACAATTCGTCTACCACCATCCTCTGCCACCACAACTACGAAAGTACCAACATTTGCAACCACAACCATTCTACCAGCATCTCCAACCAGCACAACCATCCTACCACCATCCCCAGCAACCACCACCACCACCGAACTACCACAATCTACCACCAAGAGGCTACAGCTACCACCACCCACTGCCAACCCTAGGAAGAGACAACGTGACACCAGCAGATCTAACACCTCATCTTGTGAAGTCCTCCTCAAGCAGACTTGCATCACAGGTAAATATTGATAACACTCCAGTTAATTTATGCATTTCAATTCGACACGTAAAATATTAAATGACCACTTGCGAGTTATAAGAAATTGCAAGCTGTAGACATTGATAATTATAATCTCTTGCAAACTAAAATATATTTACAGTACACACTAGAGTCTATTATAAGCCCGCATATTTGTGTAATTCATAATATTCCGAAAATCGCGAGTGGTCAATTAATCAATTATCAACTATCCTGGCTGACCGCTTTGGTATCGGTCGTCACGGATTACAGATACATTAAAATTAAATTATTTTAGTTGAAAATGAAATATGTATAGGGCCTAGAGCGCAAATTACAATAATATTACTAAATTTGTTGTATCCCTTGAGATAATCACTATTTGAATATAGTCATTAATGTTATTATTAATATAATTATTTATATTATTAACCCTTGTTATTTTTCTCTCTACAGATTTTGCCCAGCCTAGGAAACGACAAAGATTGCCTGCAAAATTCCCAAAAAGCTGTGTCCTGCGTCGTCCAATCACCGCGCTGGTCTGATTTGATTTGGCTAAGCATTGTGTATATTGATTTCGTACGACCAATCATCACGCTCGTTTATCATGGCCAATTAACGAGCGAAAGTACTGTAAGTGGCTAATCAACGAGTACCCTAGGACTACTTCGGCCAATCAGCAAGCACTTACGGACTTCGTTGGCCAATTAGTGAGTGTTTTGGGTTATCTTGGCCAATCAGAAAATTCGTGTAGTTCTAATGGCCATTCAGGTGATTTTCGTGGTTAATCAGGAAAATCGTTTAATACAAATATTTGCGAGTAGATGCGTGACACCATGGTCAATCGGATTTTTTTTTTCAGGCACTCTGAATTAGCCAATTACAAAATTATTGTGGCTCAATCAATCTGGAATAATGCCTGTATACACAAGCGTTTTTTTACCCTCACCGTTTATCGTCAACACTGAAGGGAGGTCAACTTTTAAAAGCATGAAGTTAACTAAATTAATCTATATAACTAGTCAAGTTTTCGAGACCAGTGCAAATTATCTTAGCAATGTTACCGGTAAAATGTTGACCATCGAAAATTGACGCTATTCCCTTAGGCCTATATGTGGAAGTGAAAATATGGTATTTTATGAGAGATTAGTCATACTTTGCTTAACTAGTCAGGTTAGCAATAATAATAACAATAGCCATAACTAAAATTAATGGTAATAATAATAATATGGTTAGCCAGTGAAATAATACGTTTTTAACAACAGTATAAAAATGTTATAATGAGCGTTTGATCAAAATACTAGGCAATAACAGTGAAAATATATAATGAAAACTAATAATAATGGTAACCAATTAATAACTATTATTACATACATAATTGATAATACTACCATAATATCTCTTAAACTTCAGACCACTTTATTCCCGCTCGTATTTTGTTTCTGGCTACCACTATGCCCTGTTCCAAATAAGTAATCCAAAACTCTTGAAAATTTACCTCCATAACTTACAAACAACTAAAGTAATCGATCAAATATTTCTACCTTTGGAACATCAACCTCTATAACTCACAAACGACTAGAGTAATGAGTAAATATTTATACCATTTGGGAAGGGGCATCCAAGGAACAATTGTGAAAATGTACAGCCCATTTGCTCTAGCCCCTTTTTGAGTTCTAGAGGTTAGGGTACAGGATGTCTGGCCTACCTGCTTGGAACAGGGTGTAGCATACATTCTTTAGTTAAGTAATAACCAAAGAACTTAACAATAGTGATTGTATTCTTTAATCTACCGTTACTATTGTGTACATATAGTGAAGTTTTTAGCTCTATTGCCCATTGTTAGTGTAACCTAAGGGGAGGTTTTTAGTGTGTTTCCTAGACTTCGATAAAGCTTGAAATTACACCCCCTTGACCCCCTTTCAAGATAAATTTGTAAATTTTTCGGTAGAAAAATTTCCCGGCCAAAGGCCGGTTCCTCTTAAATTACAGGCTCGCTATCGCTCGCCAGGAAAAAATCGACACCTAAATGGGACGAAAGGTTTTAAAAGTGACATAAATGGGGTGAAAGTTCTTAAAATCGCCAAACGAATGGGGTGAACGTCTTAAAATCTCAAAAGCAATGGGGCTAAACATGAAAGGGGTAAAGACAAAAATCCGTCTAAGTGGCAATCTCCCCTTCTCTTGTTTCTTTTCAACTGACGGTAAATTGCTATGTTTTCAGCTTGATAACTCCGCTAATATGCAGGTATTGTAAAGAACTCTGCGGTTAATTATGAAAACATGGCAATAATACAAATCAGAGACATTGTACTTTCTCATTTTCCCATTAGTTATCGAGAAATCAGTTGCTAAGGGATTCAATTTACCGTCAGATTAAGGGGAGATCTCCACTAGAGGGATTTTTTTCTTGAACCCTTTCTACCTCATGTTTAGCCCCATTGCTTTTGATATAAAACGTTCGCCCCGTTAGTTTGGCGATTTTAAGAACTTTCACCCCATTTTAAGACCTTTCGTGCCATTCAGGTGTCGATTTATCCTGGCGAGCGATAGCGAGCCTGTAACTTAAGAGGAAACGGCCTTTGGCCGGGACATTTTTCTACCGAAAAATTTACAAATTAATCTTGAAAGGGACTCAAGGGGGTGTAATTTTAAGCTTGATGGAGGTCTAGGGAACAAACTAAATACCTCCCCTTAAATGAAACTGAGTATAATCCATTTAACCAAGACTAAATTAACCCGTAATGGTCCTAATTTATCTTGTTTGTTTATTATGCTGACCTCTGTTGTGCTATTCACCTTAGTATTTTGTAATCCATTAGACTGAAGCTCAGGATGTGTATATGTGGATTTTTGTAACTTATCATTTTGCAATCCTTTTAAGGTGAAATTTCCACTTGAGGGATTTTTTTTCTTTACCCCTTTCTCCCTCATGTTTAGCCTCATTGCTTTTTGAGATTTTAAGACGTTTTCCCCATTAGTTTGGCGATTTTAAGAACTTTCACCCAATTTATGTCACTTTTAAGACCTTTCGTGCCATTTAGGTGTCGATTTTTTCCTGGCGAGCGATAGCGAGCCTGTAATTTAAGAGGAACCGGCCTTCGGCCGGGAAGTTTTTCTACCGAAAAATTTACAAATTTATCTTGAAAGGGGGTCAAGGGGGTGTAATTTCAAGCTTAACGGAAGTCTAGGAAACACACTAAAAACCTCCCCGTATCGCTCAGCTAGCTATTCACCGTGTATTTATGTATTATGACTTACTATAGTTCATTCATTATAGGTAGGCCAAAACTCTGGAATATTAACCTCTATAACTCAGAAAAGACTAGAGTGATCCAAGTAATCGAGCTAAGATTTCTGCCAGTTTGGAGGAGTCGGCCAGGGAATAAATGTCTACATCTACACCTATAGTCCGTTCATTCTACTTTGGGCAGAAATCGTAACCTCTAACCTCTGTAACTCAAAAAGGGCTAGAGCAAATGAGCTGTCAAATTATACACACATTCCTTAGCCAAGTCTTCCTATTTGGTAGAAATATTAGCTCGATTACTATAGTCCTTTTTGAGTTATGAGAAGTTAGAGGTTACGATTTCTGCCCAACCTAGAATGAACGGACTATAGGCCCCTTTTGCGTTACAGAGGTTAAGGGTGAGGATTTGTGGCCTACATAATTATAATGGGTGGACTATAGTACACGGTGTATTTTGTATTGTGTACATTGTTAGCAGCTTCGTGCTATTTTGTGTATTTGTTTAAGGGGAGGTTTCCACTTGAGGGTTTTTTCGAACTTCCTTCTGCCTCATGTTTAGCCCCATTGTTTTTGAGATTTTAAGACGTTTGCCCCATTAGTTTGGCGATTTTAATAACTTTCGCCCCATTTGTTAATTTTAAGACGTTTCGTGCCATTTAGGTGTAGATTTTTTTCCTGGCGAGCGATAGCGAACCTGTAACTTAAGAGGAATCGGCCTTCGGGCGGGACATTTTTCTACCGAAAAATTTACATATTTATCTTGAAAGGGGGTCTAGGGATGTAATTTTAAGCTTGATAGAGGTCTAAGCAACACACTAGAAACCTCCCCTTAACCTCTCTGTGTACCATTGCTTACTAACCATGTATTGAGTATTTTTCAAACCTGCCTCATCTTGCTATATATCATTGTTTATTATCTAGCATTTTATGTTAGTTCTTCCTAAACTGAATAAAATCGTCTACTAATAGCCAGAATAAACTGTCAAACCACATGATAATTCTCCAGGGGTTAATATGTATCGTTGGCTATAGTCTATTCATTTTAATTAAGTAAAACAAACTGTATTACTAACCTCTACAATGCAAAAACGACTTGATTAATCGATTGAATATTTCTACCGTTTGGGACGAGTCAGCCAGGGAATAGGTGTGAACAATTACAGCCCATTTGCTCTAGCCCTTGTTAAGTTACAGAGGTTAGGGTGTCAGGATTTCTGGTCAATCTATAATGAATGAACTGTAACGTGTATTAATTTTGTACTTACCATTATCAGAAAGGTATGACCGCTGTAGTCTACTGTATTATCAGAAAGGTATGACCGCTGTAGTCTACTGTATTATCAGAAAGGTATGACCGCTGTAGTCTACTGTATTATCAGAAAGGTATGACCGCTGTAGTCTACTGTATTTATTGGTATCCTTGTATCGTTTTTTTAATAACTGAATCTAGTCTTCCAATCAGTCATTTATTTCTACAGCTTTAAGCAGTTTTGTAATATATTTAATAAACTATTGACTGTATTTAGGGTGTTTTGTAACCAATAATGTATATAGTGTTTAAAGCGTGGATATGATGTATGTTTGTACCTGAACCAGTGTGTGCGTATGGGAGATACACACATGAGAAAGTGTTCGTGTGTATATACAGGTGTATATACTGTGTATATATATATATATATATATATATATATATATATATATATATATATCGACTAGGAGTTTCGACCTTGGCCAGCTCACTCGACAAGATTGTTGCGGGGTTTCGTTAAAAAAACCTGGGTGTGTAAGTAAAATACTGTCTCCATATGGAGCAGGTACTTCATGTGACAAACCAGTGAGTAAAATAGAAATAATCATTCAAGATAGTGCGGATATAGTGATGTGTAATAGTAGTATCGATAACACTACACATGTAACTGATAGTAAAGATGAGAATACTGATAGAGTAGAATTTCCGTCTAGAGCTAGTAGTTCAACAGGAAATAATAAGTTAGCTAAACAAAATAGAAAATTAGTTGCAAATGAAAGTAATAGGTTGAGGGTATATTATACAAATTGTAGGAGTTTATGTAACAAAATGAACGAACTTAGAGCACTCGTTAGCACAGAAAATATAGACATAATAGCGCTAACTGAAACGTGGATTAATACAGAATCTAGGCATTTTTTAGCAGAATTTGATATTCCAGGATATAGTTTGTTTAAATATGACCGAACAAGTAGGAGGGGCGGGGGTATAGCAGTGTTTGTCAGGAGTACATTAAAAAGCTGTATTAAATCAGGTATTAGACTAAATAATGATAATGAAAGTGTTTGGGTAGAGGTTAACGAAGGTAGTGAGACCATAGTTATTGGAGTTATATATAGACCGCCTAATATGAGTAGAAATGGCGGAAAATCGTTATGGGAGGAAATTAAAATAGCATCAAGGTTTAGCAATGTGTGCATTATGGGGGATTTTAATTTTCCGAACATTGATTGGCAGCACCAAATAGGCGACTCCGATTCAGTAGAGTTTATTGAGGTAGTACAAGATAGTTTTTTATTTAAATTCATAGATACGCCGACTAGAGGTATTAATATTCTTGATTTAGTTTTCAGTAACAATGAACACATGATAAATAATGTAGAGATTGGTGACCACCTAGGAAATAGCGATCATAAATCTATTTATTTTAATATACAATGGACAGGGAATGCTAAAGAGAATACGACACTTATCCCAGATTTCAGAAAAGCCGATTATGGTGGGCTAAGAAGAGACTTAAGGGTGGACCCTATTGTTAAGCAATTAAGTCAGGATATGCCAGAGTTAAACTTGCCACCTACATATAACCAGTTTATTGCTTCACTCCACAATGCTCAAAATAAATATATCCCTAAAAGAAGATTTAGATCGACGCAGAACCAACCAAAATGGATGACTAACAAGCTAATAGATCTTATAGGAAAAAAGAAAGGAATATATCGAAAAATAAAGAAAGGTGAAAATCATTTACATATATACTATCAGACTCTATCAAGACAGGTCAAAAAGGAAATCAGGAAAGCAAAAATAAATTATGAAATAAGGATAGCCAGTGACTCAAAAAATAACCCTAAAGCTTTTTACCAACTATATAAATCTAAAGTTAGAGATGTAATAGGCCCCCTAAAAACTTCAATAGGAGAAATAACAGAAAATGATTTAGAAATGTGCAGTACATTAAATAGTCAGTTTCTTTCCGTTTTCACTAATGAAAATTTGGCACAGATTCCAGAAGTCAATATGGTATATAGTGATAGTATAGAAAATATTTTAAGTACAGTTAGTATAAGTAGAAATGATGTGCTTAAGGAAATTGACAGACTGAAACCTCAAAAATCGCCTGGTCCTGACGAGGTATATGCTAGAGTATTAAAAGAATGCAGAGATGAGTTAAGTAGCCCATTAGCATTTATATTTAACAAGTCATTAGAAACAGGTTTAGTTCCAGAAGCTTGGAAGCTTGCAAATGTAGTTCCGATCTTCAAAAAAGGTGATACATCGATAGCATCCAATTACCGTCCCATTAGTCTCACATCAATCATAGGAAAGTTGCTAGAGTCCATTATTGCTAGGAAAATTAGAAGCCACTTAGTAAAATTTAACTTAATAAATTCTTCTCAGCATGGATTCACTCAGGGACGTTCTTGCCTTACTAATTTGCTTAGCTTTTTCTCAGAGGTATATGAAGCAGTAGATAGTGACAAGTCATATGATATTATATATTTAGATTTCAGTAAAGCTTTCGACAGAGTCCCTCATGAGAGATTGATGAGAAAGGTTGAGGCACATGGAATAGGAGGGTCGTTGTTGGGATGGATTAGGTCATGGCTAATTAGTAGGAAACAGAGAGTCAGCATAAATGGTACCAAGTCAGAGTGGGGAGCAGTCAAAAGTGGTGTCCCCCAGGGATCGGTATTAGGTCCCCTGTTGTTTCTTATATACATAAATGACCTAGATTTAGGTATAACTAGTAGGATAAGTAAATTCGCAGACGATACTAAAATGGGGAGATCAATTGATTCAGATAGCGATATAGAGTGCCTCCAAAGGGATCTAGATACCTTACATGAATGGTCAGTAAATTGGCAGATGAAGTTTAACATTGACAAATGCAAGGTATTAAAGATAGGGAAGATGCAAACAAATGTTAAATATAAACTAGCTAATTTAGAATTAGAAAATTCAGACTGCGAGAAAGATCTAGGTGTGTTTGTTAGCAATGATTTGAAGCCTAGAAAACAGTGTATAAGCGTTCGTAATAAGGCAAACAGGATTCTCGGGTTCATCTCTAGGAGTGTGAGTAACAGAACTGCTGATGTTATCTTAAAACTTTACTTGTCATTAGTGAGACCCCATATGGATTATGCTGTCCAATTTTGGTGTCCTTACTACAGAATGGACATAGATTCATTGGAGAGAATTCAGCGTAGAATGACAAAAATGATCCATAATATTAGAAATTTTCCGTATGAAGAAAGGTTGAAGAAATTAGGTTTACATTCGTTAGAGAGACGCAGAGTTAGAGGGGATATGATAGAGGTGTTCAAGTGGGTTAGTGGGATTAACAAAGGGGACATGACAAATGTACTAAAGCTCAGTGATAGCGAAAGAACTCGTACCAATGGTTTCAAATTAGATAAATTTCGTTTCAGAAAAGATATAGGCAAATATTGGTTTGGTAACAGAGTTGTAGATGGGTGGAATAGGCTACCAAGTGATATAGTGGGAACAAGAACGATAGGGAGCTTTAAGAAAAAATTGGATAAGCATATGGACGAGAAGGGTTGGGTGTGAAGGGGGATCAGCCGGGTTGGGCCAATCAGCGCTCTGCAGACCCCCGTAATCCTGCGTTAATCTCTAACCGGTTTGGTAAGATGATCCTCAGGGTATTAGAGTGTTGAGCCTATAATTGGGCTTTGTAATTGGGGTTGTGTGGGACAGGGATCTGCCTTGCTTAGGCCAATCGGCTTTCTGCAGACTCCCATTTTCTTATGTTCTTATATATATATATATATATATATATATATATATAATATATATATATATATATATATATATATATATATATATTTAAATATATATATATATATATATATATATATATATTTAAATATAATATATGTATTTAAATATATATATTTTTTTTTTGTTTTTTTTGTTTTTTTCCCAAGAAAGAATGTGGATTATGATGTAGACGATATATTGTGACTGGCCAACCAATCAAAATCCAAATTTTCTCTTGAATAACTCCACTAACTTGTCCCCTCGATTACATTCACAATTGAATATATATATATATATATATATATGAGCAAATAAATACACCCATTCCCCTTAATTTGTCCGTGACTGAAGCATGACTCACCGTGTTGTAAGAGGAAGGAGGGATGGAGGGGGTGGTGGTTGTGATTGTTAGTGTTCAACAGAGGGAGAACAGGAACTGCACTATTGGTAAATTATCCATAACAGTGTTAGACTTCACTAAATTAAACCCCTAGCAAGGTTGTCGGTTACCTGATTCTATGTTAGCTATAAGATTAAGACGGGTATATTCTGACTAGTGATAGGAAAGGTTCTTGATTATATAAGATCAGGTAATGTATAATAGCTCTGACTTACGATTGTTAGAATAGGTATTGGTAAAGGATGGAGGGGAAGGTGGTTGTTGTGATTGTTAGTGTTCAGTAGAGGGAGAACAGGAACTCCACTCTTGGTGAACCATAATAGTGTTATACCTCAGTAAACTCGTGATAGGTAAGGTACTAGGTTAGCTATAATATTAAGTAAGCTATATTACCTTTGACTCATGATAGGTAAGGTTCTTGGTTAGCTGTATGATCAGGTAAGGTATAATGGTTGTAACTGGTGATAGGTAGGGTTCTTGATTAGCTATATGATCAGTAATGGTATAATATTTCATGATAGGTAGAGTATTAGAGCTGTATTGTGTTGTAAGAGGGAGGATGGAGGGGAAGGTGGTGGTTGTGATTGTTAGTGTTCAGTAGAGGGAGAACAGGAACTCCACTATTGGTGAACCATAATAGTGTTATACTATACTAAACTCAACCCATAGCAATTTTATAGGTTACCTATAAGATTAAGTAAGGTATATTACTTCTGACATGTGAAAGGTAAGGTTCTTGATTAGCTATTAGATCAGGTAAGGTATAATAGCTCTGCCTCTTAGAGTTAATGTTATAAGATAATATGAATCAATAAGTGGAGATTGTGATAGTATCACACTAGAGCTTTCATAGTCAACATTTCTGGAATATTTTGCCCTGATATCGGAAACTAGACTGTTGCTAGATGAATTTAAGTGACCGAAATATAAATGTTGATCTCATAAGCTGCCAGACCAGTGTTGAGGAAAAAAACCGCTCGCGTGATACCGGCTTTAGTGTTTAGTAGAGAACAGGAACAGGATATTGGTATGCTACAATACTGTTATATAACTGTGTTGGTGGTGGAATGGTTTATATGCTTATGTTCTGGGTGTGGTGTCCCGAGTTCGAATCCAGGGAGGACCATATGCTTTCATTAGTTTATTCAAGTGCATTGGAGTTTGTAATTGATGATTAATGTTAAGAACGGGGTGTTACTTAATACTTCATTCTGGTGTTGTGAAATGCTGGTGTTGTGACCGCCGCTAATTTATTGACGATTGTATATACCTTTTAACAACACTCATTATTTTCGATCCAGATGATGACTTATAGATGACAAGTTGAAACGTTGATGATGATAATAAAGATGTTTATGTTTACCCTGGTCCTCGACTACCATACCGAAAGAACAAGTCTGTTTCTCAACCATGAGGGGTTGTTGCTCGATTTACAATATGTTCCCTATACTATTTTCAGGTTACTTATAGACTTACTACACACACACACAACCCCAATTAGAGACGAAGGACTACATTTATTACCTAAATAAAACTACATAATCATACAAGATTAAGGGTCCATATCCAGTGTGTACGCACACACACACATCTATATATATACATATATATATATATATATCTATATATATATATATATATATATATATATATATATATATATATATATATATATTATATTTATAAATTATATATTTATTTATTGTAATTTTTATTTCCTTTATATAATATTATCTTTATTTTATTTTGTTGTTTTAACTGCATGAGTTAAATATTTGGTGGGGAACATTGGCCCTTAATTTTACGAACAGGATATCTCAAAACAAAGTGAATAGCTATAAAGATCATATCACCAACTTCATAGACTATTTATATGGAAACCATAAAGTTTAGGAAGTAATCCCACGATTCTTGGGTACCACATTAATGAAACAGTCAGATTATTTACTACTTGGTTACCCACTCGAAACACTGACTCTCTCTCTCTCTCTCTTTCTCTATATATATCACTCACTCTCGCTCTCTCTATCTATATATCTATCTCACTCACTCTCGCTGTCGCTCTCCCTCTCACTATCTCTCTCTCTCTCTCTCTCTCTCTCTCTCTCTCTCTCTCTCTCTCTCTCTCTCTCTTACACACACACATTCATTAAGTTTAGTATGTAATGACTTGTTAACTCCAGTAATGACACTCAGATTATTTACTACATGACTACCCACTCGAAACACTCAATGGATCTCTCTATCTATCTATCTCTCCCTCTCTCTCTCTCTCTCTCTGCTCTCCTGTCCTTCCACTTTCATGAAACCCTCACATTATTTAGTACTTGGTTACTCACTCAAAACACTGAATGGAAATGTAGCCTAAGTCTCCCTCTCCCTCTGCTATCCTTTCCTTCCACTTTCATGAAACCCTCACATTATTTACTACTTGGTTACTCAAAACACTGAATGGAAATGTAGCCTGTCTCCCTCTGTCTCTGCTATCCTTTCCTTCCACTTTCATGAAACCCTCACATTATTTAGTACTTGGTTACTCACTCAAAACACTGAATGGAAATGTAACGTCTCTCTCTCTCTCTATCTATCTATCTCTGCTCTTCTTTCCTTCCACTTGCATGAAACTCAGATTATATACTAATTTGACTACCAACTCGAAACACTGAATGGAACTGTAAATCTCTCTCTCTACCTCTCTCACACACACTCTCTCTCTCCCTCTCTCACACACACTCTCTCTCTCCCCCAACGGTAATTAACCAGATGATCCGTGACTCCCTCCTCGTGTCCTTTACCCCCCCCCCCCTCTCTCTCTCTCTCTCCCTCTATTGTGGACTATTGCTTCATAGTCAGACAGTCAGTCAGTCTTACTTTTATTTCGTAAAATATGTATCTCTTTTATGAAATACAACTATGACTGGGACACGAGGAGGGAGTCATGGGTCATCTGGTTAATTACTGTTGGACGGAGAGGGAGTGAGAGGGAGAGTGAGTACCATTGAGTGTTTCGAGTGGGTAGTCATGTAGTAAATAATCTGAGAGTGTCATTACTGGAGTTAACAAGTCATTACATCCTAAACTTAATGTGTGTGTGTGTGTGTGTGAAAGAGAGAGAGAGAAAGTTCCATTGAGTGTTTCGAGTGGGTAGTCATGTAGTAAATAATCTGACTGTTTCATTAATGTGGTACCCAGGAATCGTGGAATTGCCTCCAAAAGTGAATGGCTTCCGTATAAATAGTCTATGAAGTTGTGATAGTATGTCCTTTATATCCTATTAAGGGGAGATGGTTCACTTTTTGGGCGATTTTTGCATGTATTCATTATTTTTCTAGTTTCCTCCCTAGACCTCCATCATATTAAAACAAAAAATCCATTAGATCCCCATTCTAGATCAATTTGTACATTTTTCGGTAGAAAAATCTTTCTCTCCTTTTCTCTCTTTCCTTGGCTTGTATCCATTCAGCCAACTGTTTTAAGACGTTTATCCCCATCCAGGTGTCGATTTCTTCATGGCGAGCGATAGCAAGCCAACATTGTATGGAGAAATCCGGCTTCGCCGGAGAAATTTTTCTATCGAAAAATTTACAAATTTAGCTTGCTGTCAAAACAAAAATATATATATGCTGGCTCGCTACCGCTCGCCATGAAAATATTGACACCTAGATGGGGGTAAACGTCTTAAAACAGTAGGCTGAATGGGGCCGAATGGATACAAGCCAAAGGGAGAGGGAGAGAAAGAGAAAACCAGCGAGGTGGGCTCCCTTAAGGCACATTAACCCGTTCTTTACCGGTGACGTCCTTTTTAATTATATTCTGGCAACTATTAAACGATTATATTCAGCCACCCATTAAAAGGCTACATACAGACTATATCAATTAATAATTTTAGCTACCATACATCCTTCCTAAGCTTCATAAACTAGCCTACACGCAGCTGAAATGAAATAAATACGACGTCACCGGTACAGCAAGGGTTAAGGGGAGATATCGACTTGAGGAATTTTTGTTCTAGACCCCTTTCTCCCTCATGTTTAGCCCCATTGTTTTCCTAATGTTAAGACGTTCGCCCCATTATTTTGACGATTTTAAGAACTTTCAACCCATTTCTGTCAATTTTAAGACCTTTCATGCCATTTAGGTGTCGATTTTATCCTGGCGAGCGATAGCGAGCCTGTAATTTAAGAGGAACCGGCTTTCAGCCGGGACATTTTTCTACCGAAAAATGTACAAATTTATCGTAAAAGTGGCTCAAGGGGGTGTAATCTTAAGCTTGATGGATATCTAGAGACCAAACTAAAAACCTCCCTTTAAATCTATAAGTAACCTGAAATTAGCATAGTGAGTATATTGTAAATCGAGCAGTAACTCCTCGTGGCTATTTTGTTTATTTTATTTTATTTATTTATTTATTTATTTAGCTATTTATTTTTGGGGGGGTTATCAGTGTTGCCGGTATTAATCGTTGTCTATAAATTATCGACGGTGACATACTTGGCGGGCGGGGATAACAACCAGCATTTCACAATACCTGAACAGCTACATATGTGAGTGGAGTAAAGTATTAAGTAACACCCCGTTCTTAACATTAATCATCCATTACAAACTCCAATGCACATGAATAAACTAATGGAAGCATATGGTCCTCCCTGGATTGGAACTCGGGACACCACACCCAGAACATAAGCATCTAAACCATTCCACCACCAACACAGTTATATAACAGTATTGTAGCATACCAATATCCTGTTCCTGTTCTCTACTAAACACTAAAGCCGGTATCACATGAGCGCTTTTTCCCTCAACGCTGGTCTGGCAGCTTATGAGGTCAACATTTAGAATATTTCGGTCACTATTACTCTATCAACAGCCTAGTTTCTGATACCAGGGCAAAATAATCCAGAAATGTTGCCAGAAAATGTTGATCGTACGTGTGTGTGTGTATGTGTGTAAGCAAGTATATGTATGTGCTTGTGTGTGTGTATATGTGCTTGTGTGTTTGCGCGTATGTATGTGTTCGTGTATGTGTATTCCCTAGTGTGTGTATGTATGCAGGCTTGTGCGCGCGTGTGTGTATGTGTGTTCGCGTGTATGTTTATGGTAATTACTTCTGTCCTCCCTGAGATAAGGAGAAGGAGGGTGGAAGGAAGAAGAAGAGGAGGTGGAGGAAAGAGTGGAAGAGTAGGGTGGAAGGAAAAAGAAGTAGAAGTGGAGTAAGAAGAGTAAAGTGGAAGAAGAAGAGGAGGTGGAGGAGAAGGAGGAAGGGAAGACAGAGTAAGAGAGAGAGATAGAGAAAGATGAGTTATACGAAGGAACGGAAAAGCAAGAAAATATAAAATGATTGAGAAGATAAAGAAGGGGTTGTTTGATACACACACACACACACACACAGATATATATATATATATATATATATATATATATATATATATAACATCATTGGGTAAATTGACAGCTAAAAACCTTTCTATCCTTATGTTCGATGGAGTAATTACTACTAAAGTGCATTTCTAATTATGGAAACTTTAATTACCCTTATCATAGCTATAATTTTGACAGTGTAATCCTCTTTATCTACCTACCGACATACGATGCAAGGAGAGAGAGAGAGAGGGGATCGTGATCTTCCGTACACGCTGGCCTGTCACGATTACACCGACACACACACACACACAGATATACAATCACGCCCACAAACAGACATACAATCACACACACAGGTATAGACATCATACACACATACTGTATATACACATCATACACACACACACATATGCACATCATACACTCACACACATACACACACACGGAGTAGCCGTCATATACAGTATAACTCTATGGAAATTGACCGCCAGACTCTAGACACACAACAAACTCCCTTAGTTCTATAGAGTTCCTAGAGTCCGTGGTTTGATTCATAGAGGTATATAGTATCATGTCGTTAACCCCTTCTGTACCGACGACGTATTGTTATTTTTATTCTGGCTATATTAGGACGACTTTGTGCAGTTTAAGAAGGATCTAAAGGTATCTAAAGGTAAGGTATTAAAAAGGGTTGATTGAGATGGTTCGAAGCCTGTTAATCGCTGGATAAAATCGTCTAATAGTTGCCAGAATAAAGTTAAAAGGACGACACTGGTACTGAATGGGTTAAGCAGAGTGACCTTTATTTTTATTTTTGTATTTGTTTTTATTCCTAAACCTTCAAGCTTAGACAATACACCCAAGACGTTTGAAGATAAATCTGTGTCGGTTCCTTCTAAATTCCACGAAAGGTTTTGAAATTGACAAAGAAATGGGGTGACAAGTATTAAAATAGCCAAACTAATGGAGCGAACGTCTCCATTTCCAGTCATTACAAAAGTTACAAGTACACAAAAAGGAAATTTATTATAATTTATGCAAGAAGAACATGTGGTCCATTCAAAGGGATACAACAATATACAGTAACCTATATAAAATATATATGATGACCAAATATTGTACGTAAGTATAGAGTAGAGGGGAGGTATATGATGCTACCATACTATATAAGGAGAGAGAGAGACTGTATGTGTGTTTGAGTGTGAGAGAGACAAAGTTAGAGTTGGAGTTAAGGAAAGAGTGTGAGAGTGACAAAGTTAGAGTTGGAGTTAAGGAGAGAGTGAGAGAGACAAAGTTGGAGTTAAGGAGAGAGAGTGAGAGAGACAAAGTTAGAGTTGGAGTTAAGGAAAGATAGTGAGAGAGACAAAGTTAGAATTGGAGTTAAGGAGAGAAAGTGAGAGTGAGAGAGACAAAGTTAGAGTTGGAGTTAAGGAGAGAGAGTGAGAGTGACAAAGTTAGAGTTGGAGTTAAGGAGAGAGTGAGAGAGACAAAGTTAGAGTTGGAGTTAAGGAAAGATAGTGAGAGAGACAAAGTTAGAATTGGAGTTAAGGAGAGAAAGTGAGAGTGAGAGAGAGACAAAGTTAGAGTTGGAGTTAAGGAGAGAGAGTGAGAGTGACAAAGTTAGAGTTGGAGTTAAGGAGAGAGAGTGAGAGAGACAAAGTTAGAGTTGGAGTTAAGAAAAGAGAGTGAGAGTGAGAGACAAAGTTGGAGTTAAGGAGAGAGTGAGAGAGACAAAGTTAGAGTTGGACTTAAGGAGAGAGAGAGAGAGACAAAGTTGGAGTTAAGAAAAGAGAGAGAGAGTTAGATAGAGTTACAGTGAGATACATAGATATAGGTAGATAGATAGAGAGAGAGAGAAAAAATATATAAACAGAAAGCTAACAAGATGACTATAGTCTCCTTTTGTGACCTGGAACTAAGTAATTAATAGCAGGAAATTAACTTTATCCCTCTTCCTCTATTCTCTCTCTCTCTCTATCTATATATCTATCTATCTATGTATCTCACTCTAACTCTCTTTCTCTCTCACTCTCAATTTTCCTCTCTCTCTGTCTCTCTCTCTCTCTCTATTTATCTATATCTATCTGTCTATCTAACTATCTATCTTTATATCTACCTATATATATGTATGTCACTCTAACACTCACTCACACTCTCTCTCTGTCATCAATGCCCACTAATTAGATGTTAATAGGTAACAGGTAGCTCGCTCGCCTGCCCTACCTGTCAAAATGATCGTCCCATTATACAGATACAGTTTTTATTTTATCATGAGACTATTTTTCCAAGCATTTTTATTTGAATTTTTACTATAAACCAATTAAAAGGTAAGCGTATTCCTGTTTTGGGTAGTTACATTTTATTATTATTATCATTATAATTGTTGTTGTTGTTATCATTATTAACAATAGTAAATTAATTATAGGTAGGCCAGAAATCGTGACCCCTAAGCTCTGTATCTCAAAAAGGGCTAGAGCAAACGGGCTGTAAATGTCCACACCTAGTCCCTGGCTGACCCTTCCTAAATGGTAGAAATGTTAGCTCAATTTTCAAAAGGGCCTCCAGCAATTAACAGGCTTTGAGCTATCTCAATTAACCCTATTTACCACCACAGATCCTTTTTCAACTGCACAAAATCGTCTAGATATAGCTAGAATAAAATAAAAAAAGACATCGCCGGTACTGAAGGGGTTAACCACTTTCGAGGTTTGGACTATAAGGAAGTTGGAGCTGTAGACGTGGATATTTAGCAGACTTACCAACAAATATATGATTGTCATGCTTTTATATATACATAAAAACAAATATATGATTGTCATGCTTTTATATATACATAAAAACAAATTAATCATACTTTCTACCCATCAGAATTGTACATTATTATTTCATTACTGTTTTATATTTATGACTACAACTCCAACTTCTCAATAGCCTGAAACTCGCAAGTGGTAAATTTCCTTCAGTATGTTAGGACGCATTATTTTTGTTTTCTGGCCATCAGTAGACAATTTGATTTAGTTCTTTAAGGCATTTGGAATACAGTGGGTTAATTGAGGGTTAATTGAAAGGGTTAAGATCGCGTTACTACCTCTTTTCGATGCATTGTTTATAATACAAACCAACACACATGAGTGTCCTATTATAAAAAATAATTTTAATACTATAAACAAAAAAAAATCGATTTATTTTTATACTACGAATGACATTATTTTCGATCTATCACAATATCGAAAAAAAAAAAAAATAATAAAAAATCGTGGGACACCCTGTATATATGTCTCCTTAACTCACATACAATTGTTATATCTAATGTCTAACTTTTAGTATGTCTTATACAAAAACTTACATATAACCTAGGAGATTATTACAGGATATATAGACCAAACATGGGGAATGGGCCTGAGTAAATAGATAGATAAATATAAATCAATCACACCATTTTGACTTCCATATAATTATACAATCATATTGTGTATACCCATTCATGTAACCAACTGTTCCTAACCTAACTTTATGTTTAGTTTAAGGAAATATACTGG
>CM064522.1:33747630-33780130 GCA_032716605.1 Paralithodes platypus | reverse complement strand
TCAGTTACCCGACCTTTGTTACTAAACTCCTCCCACAGTTTTGGTGCCAGGTGGGAGTGTGGGGCACTGTTGGAAAGCCCAGGCTTTGGAGATGGTTTTAGGCGAGTTTAGTGGAAATCAGAGACACTTTTGTTTAATAAAATTTTCGGCAGAACTTATGTAATATATGGGAGCGAAAAAAAATGCGAAAAAATTGCCGTTTGGGACAGAAGGAGGCCTCCGATCGAAAAGGTGTATGGAACGAAAGTTGTTCGCAGCTCCTCAAAATGGGGGTACGGATGAGGTCAGATCCAAAATCGGAGGTAATTTAGCGGCCGAAATCGAGGTCGCCGTTTAATGAGGCACAGGGAGGTCGAGGCCGGTGATTATGGTAGTAGTAGTAGTATTGTGATGATTGTGGTAGTAGTGATTGATGATGGTGATTATGGTAGTAGAATTTAAACCCGAGCAACGCCGGGTACCCCTCCTAGTGTGTTTATAAATGTACTACGACCGTATTTTAGCTGGTAATTCTGCTTACTATCGATGTCTACAGCTCCAACTTCCTTATAGCATCAAACTCACAAGTGGTCAATTTTGTCAAGCAAATTAATCTATCTTCAGTTTAATTTCCCATACCAATGTAAAGGATCCCATAAAGGTTGCCAGAAAAGTGTTGGCCATCGAAAATTGACGATAAATGATCTCGTGTGATATCCCCTTAACGTTTAATATTTTCTGGACGCCCTTCTCCCTCATGTTTAGCCCCGTTAATGTTGAGATTATAAGACGTTCACTCCATTAGTTTGGCCTTTTCAAGACCTTTCGTGCTATTTAGGTGTCGCTTTATTCGTAGCGAGCGAGAACGAGCCTGCAATTGAGAAGGAACCTGCCTTCGGCCTGGGCATTTCTCAACCTAAAAATTTATGAATTTATCTCGAAGGGGGGTTTTGTGGGTATTTTGAGCTTGATGGAGTTCTGGGGAGCATACTACTACAAATTATAATTATAATGATAAATAAATAAATAAAAATTATCTATTTAAACCTATAATAATTAGGGTACATAATGCATTTGATTGCCCTTACCACACTGTAATCAATTAAAGGTATGGAAAAGTATATAAAATCAATGGGTATATTGTTAGTGATTTACCTCTATTTTCTAAGATTATATGGGTTTATCAAGGTCAATAATTTCATGCAAGGGTGTAAAGTGTTGTGGACACCTTAATTTCCCTCTTCATACCTTCGTTAAACTAATACTTTTTTGTTTTTTGTAAACTTCCAAACTGTAGCCAGAACAATATAGTACAGGTATTTTGTTATGAGTGTGTATGTTATGTATGTTAACTGTCTTGATAGCGTAATGGTTAGTGCGTGGAATTCGTCTTGATAGCGTAATGGTTAGTGCGTGGAATTTCGGTGTGAGTAACCTAGGTTCGAATCCTCGGAGTACCACATGTATTAAATAATTAGTTATGTATATTTGTCAGATAAGTGGTGGGTTGATAACATGAATTTTATTGTTAGTTATATATCCAGAGAGAGAGAAGGGGAGGGGTGGGGGGGAAGAAGGAGAGAGAGAGAGAGAGAGGGGGGGGGGGGGA
Organism: Paralithodes platypus; assembly: GCA_032716605.1. NCBI lineage: Eukaryota > Metazoa > Arthropoda > Malacostraca > Decapoda > Lithodidae > Paralithodes > Paralithodes platypus. The sequence continues at coordinate 33,778,542 of CM064522.1, read as the reverse complement.
TGAAAGAGAAAACACGAAAAATCCCGCCCACCCCAATCAGCTGATCAATCAAAACAATGGGCTGCCAGACACCACCAGCCGGCTCATCCATCACCATACATTATCCTACAGAACCTATAGTAACATAGATCGGACAACCTCCGCCATATTTGTGTTAACTGTCACGAGGTGTCCTTAGCCTCTCTCTACATTCAAATGTGTCTATACGGAGAGCCAAAATCATGGTACAAAGTCATTTAGATGTTTTGTAAAGATGTCTGGTGTGCTTGGTGTAGTGAAATGAATAAAAGGAGGAGGTGTTTGGTAGTTACCTGGATTACTCTCTGTGTAGACGAGGCACAAGTGCTGTAGAAACAGTGGGGGAAGTCAGGCAAATGAAACAGGAGATCCAGCCAAGGTATGTTAGCTCCATATACAGTTCACCTTCCTTGGTTCCAGCAACTCCCTACGATATGCCTATATGGCCTCCCCTGGGTACTGCCCTGCTCTATTGGTGCCTAGAATCTCCCCCCCACCCCGTGAGCTACTATACTAAAACTGCACCCTAAATTGTACATGATGAAAATGTAAAGTATCACCCCTTTGCTTGGTAATTATGGCATCAAAATGGCGTCCAAATATAGAAGGCCGGACTCTCTTACCACAGGATCTCCACATTTCCCGCGACCTTCAGTTTTTTTCTTCATAGATAATTAACGATTCCCGTGATTTCTCTCGGCGGTCCCAGGCCTCGGTTAAGCCGGTACCACACGAGCGCTTTTTCCCTCAACACTGGTCTGGCAGCTCATGGGGTAAACATATATAATATTTATGTTACCTAAATTCATCTACCATCAGTCTAGTTTCCGATACCAGTACAAAGTATTCCAGATATGTTGCCAGAAAAATGTTGATCCTCGAATGTTCACTATATTTAAAAGCTCTCCTGTGATACAGACTTTACAAAGGTTGGTACTGGCTGTATTCCCTTGTTAGCGATTATGATAAGTTCTTTTGTTTTTATATTGTGTCGTCCGTGTTTTGATTTGTTATTTTGCAACTTTTATATTATACTGTAATTAAGTTATTTTGTCTTTATATCGTGTCGTCCCTGTTTTGGTTTGTGTATTTTGCAAGTTGTACATTATAATAACACTTTCAGGATGGGATTACGCGTTTTTGCTTTCATTCTGGTTGTGATTAGATGAGTATATTAAGCTTAGGAATAATTTGTTGGAGTTAGAGGATTAATCGATAATTTACCCTTTGATTCCTATAAATCCTAAATTGCTTAAAATCGTTTAAGCATAGCCTGGAAATAATGAAAAAACCCGTCCCTGAATACTGAATGGGTTAATTATTGATGTGTTTGTTGAATATTATTTCTTAATAAAATCATAGGCCTACCTACGTTAGTCTTGCCGACTTGTCCAGCCTTAATCAAATTAGCTAGTTAGAAGTTTATAGAGGTAGATGTATAGTAAACTAGCAATTAGCCTCACTAATAAATTAATGGCTTATATCCTTCTTCAACAAAACTACGATAAGCGTAAATCATGAATCACTATATATAATACATATACTGTACCGGGTATATGTCCCACATTGGATAGATATGTTGAGGGCAGGCATTTCTGACCTCACCCTTTTTTAGTCAACTTTTATGATCATGCACAGCCCACAGGAAGTAATTATGTCTTCTCTGTACACGCTGCTAAAGTTGCAATGATTTGCAGTAAGCTATATTTGTGACTGAAATCATAGTTGTCGTTTCCTTACAATTAGTGTATTATATATTTTTGTTGTTGTTGTTGTTCCCTAAACTGCCTGGCCGAACAGCCCCGAGTCCCTGAGGAAGGCCATGGCCACGATCGGGCTTTCCCACAGAGCTCTCATTGAGTGTAGATTGTGTTGTTGGCGTAAGTGGTTGTGTGAAATGCAGTCTTCTATGATGTGTTTAATGGTATGAGGTGCTGTGTTACATCCCGGGCAGGCGTCGACAACGGAGTCATCCAGCCTCTTCTGATAGCTCAGGAGAGCTGGATGGTGTCCACATCTCAGCCTGGCCAGGTGGACTCTGTCCTCGCGAGGAAGGGAGGATTCGGAAGGATGGATTTCGGGAGGTCGTGCATGCAGCTGCGTTTTGTCTGTGAGTGAGTGGATGGATCGGTGAGAGATATGAGTATGGATGTGCTTCTGGAAGTTGGTTCGGGGTGGGCAGGGAGGGAGAGAGGACAATAATTGTGTGTGATACAGTGTGCTGGGTGTTGTTTTGATATTTCTTGGTGTCTGTGGGTGTGTTGCCATGTAGTTTAGTGGGTGGTCTTGGTTTGTGGAGGCTGCTGCCAGGAATTGAGTGCCTCTCATGTCCAGATGGTCTTTGACTTTGAGGATTTTCGTTTCTTGATGTAGGTGATATGTGGGTGCAGTAGCTGTGCAGCCTGTAATGATCTTCAAGGCTTTGTTTTGAATAGTCTGTAAGGTCTTATGATGTGTTTCAGCTAGGTTAGAAGCCCAGGCTGGGCTTGCGTATTCCATCACTGATCTTATGTATTGTTTATATACTGTGGTGGTAGTTTCTTTGTTGTGTCCAAATTTTGTGTGAGCAAGTGACCTGAGGGCGTTAAGTCTGGGTGTCAGTTTCTTTTTAATGTTTGTGGTGTGCTGTTTGAATGTCATATGAGTATCATATGTTACTCCTAGGATTTTGTGTGTGTGTGTATGTGTTAGGGGTGTGTTGTTTATGGTGAGTTGAGGGATGTATTTGTGTTCTCCTGTCCAGCTTGTGAGCAGGGTTGCGCTGGATTTGGCTGGGGCTAGATTAAGTCTGTTTGTAGTGCACCAGCCATGTAGTGTGTTGAGATAGGGTTGAAGATCTGTTGCTCTTTTTGGGTCATGGTGTGTGCATGTGAGTGTTATGTCATCTGCATAGGAGGCTAAGTTTATTTGGGGCGTATTGGGTGTAGTTATATCGTGCATGTACAGATTGAAGAGTGCGGGCGATAGGACGGATCCTTGTGGGACTCCGTTTGGAAAGTTTCTGATTTTAGAGGACTGACCGGCAAAAGATACGTGTGCACATCTGCCTGCTAGGAAGTTGGCCAGCCACCTTTTTGTGTTGTTGTGCAGGTTTGTGTTGTAGATTTTGTTTGTTAGGTTGTGGCGGGGGATGGCATCGAAGGCTTTACTAATGTCGAGTGTGGCTAATAGTGATCTGTGTGGTGGTCTAGCGGAGTTGATGCCGTCAAAAGCTCTTTGTGTAAGGTCTGTGAGAAGTGTTTGTGGAGTGCAGTGGCCTAAAGCCATGTTGTGTTGGAGCTAGGGGTAGGTCAGGTGTAATTAGTTGTAATACTAGGCGTTCCATGACTTTGGAGGGGGAGCAAAGGAGTGTGATGGGGCGGTGCGAGGAAGGTAGCGTGGGGTCTTTGTTGGGTTTGGGGAATGTGATTATGATACCATGCTTCCAAATGTCTGGTATTGTGTTGTGTGAATAGCTGTAGTTTGATATATATTTTTGTTATAGCACTGCATGTTTAAAGATATTGTTCAATTTTTGTCTTTGATTCCTATTTTTGTTTAAATATTTCCTAAGCATTTAGTGCTTTTGAAAGAATTATTGTGATCCAATGTCACTATGAATAAAGCATGTTAGCGATTAGGTTGCTTGGGAACCAGATAAACTTGGTCATGTACACCCTATGAGGTGGATTGTGTTCTTTTATTTTATTAAGTGTTATTTCCACAAAGCAATTTTGATTAGTTCTTTTGCATTTATCTTGTGTCGTCCCAGTTATGGTTCGATTGATTTTGCAAGTTTTACACTTTAATTTGACCTCTTAACATTATTCCTTGAAGCTCCATCTTAAATATACTATTAATTATTCAAAGAACTTAATACACCAATTCATTAAATTTACATATATGGATACAATAAACAATCTTGTAATATTCATGTTTATTTCAAAAGCCTTTTTATACAATGTAAATATAAAAATAATAAGACATCTAGAGTTGTAAACATAATTGATTGTCCCACGTCTCACACACATATATACTGAAGATCCTAACATTTTGGAAGCTTTCTATACTATGCAGACAAATCAAGTGCATTTAATGTAAAAATTAAATATATATATAAAATTATATTCTTCATCAATTACAATCTTTAAATATCGGTACAAAGATGTATGTACTGTACTTAGACAAAGATAAATGAGCATTATATAAATTGAATAGATATCCAAATATCAAAGAAATTCGAAAATAATTTAAGAAATAGGTTTTTAAAAACACTTAATTTAAGAAATAGGTCTTTAAAAACACTAAAAGGATACAAGTTGACTAAAAAGGTTTCCATCTAAATTTAGCATGTAATTCAACATTGAGAATAGGTCTTCTAAAATAGTACTAAATTTATAATATTAATTTAATTTAGGCTTAAATTCTTTCTGCATCAGGAAATGTCTTGGCTCAGATAAACAAAGTCATTGACTAGAAGAGCTTACATAAATAAGTTGAAACATTATTTTTGTTCACAAGCTTACAATATTGGGGGGAGATACAAAAATATATACTGTAGTCGGGCTGTGGTATGTATGTAACAAGTGATAATACTGTATTTAATTGATCATGTTCTCAGTCTAACAAAATTGCAAGCTCAAACTAGTGTTAAGATTAACGAATGCTGTAATTTAAGATTAAAATATAACTCGGATCGTATGAAAGACTATCACCAATTTTAAACATTATAATGCTTTATGTAAGGGGGAATAACACAATTTTACATGAAATTAAATATTGCTAGATAGTAAAAACAGGTTGATCAACAAGTGAGACATCAGTAGAAAAAATGGATATCAAATAAAAATAAACATGGAACAAATCAGCTTAGTACAAGTGTTATAATAAGCTTTTAACAGGACTAGATGCCAGATATTGCAATGGCCAAAGCCTTACATTAACACAGGCAGTTGATTCAAGCATTTAGAGCCGCTTGGAGAAATATCGCACCTCAGTTTTAACTCTGCCTAAATCCTCTAGAGAGGATTTGAGAGGAATCAAAACTGTCTATCTTCTTCATGTAGATATAATTTTCCCACAAAAATATTCATAGCATTGTGATTGCAAATGGTAATATTTGTGGTAACCGAAATTGTATTCTACCAGAAGCATTTTCAATTGAATGACCGTTTATAAAAAGTAACACTCGCATATTATGTTCCAACAATATTCAATGCTCTTAACTTGGAAGGCATGATTAATTTACAAAGACAAAACGGTGCTACTACAGAGTAAGTTTGCATAACTACCCAAAAGTTTGACTTTCTCCAAGTCTAACTCTGCCCAAGTTCATAAAGAAGTTCTCCACCCACAAGTTTCTCTCTAATAGTTTAGGTATTCTGTGATATATTTTCACAAACTATTACAAAGGTCTTTTGTCAAAAATATCTATGGAATAAAGAAAGATACATTACGTTTGAAGGATGAACCACAATGAAAATATTTATGGCACTGATGAATATAAGCAATTAATTGTATCTCAGGTTAGAATGTAAGTATTATTTAGTATTTCAATAAGAAATAGCTGTAAGTAAGGATCTTGTGGGTGCAGAATTCACGGCAACTCTCAGTACAAAAATATTATAGTTTGGAAATCTGGTAGTACAGCAAAAACATTTAATTAGTAAACTATTGATTACCGGTACTACGGTTAACTTGTATTAATCCATAAAACATACCCGGTAATTTATTGATACCAAGACCTGTCTAATTTTAAGTCTTTATGCCGAATCTCAAATAGTACAAACATATATGGGTCTCAAATCCATAGCTCAAAAGATACCCGATATGCATTAACTTTTTTAAATATTCCAAATCAGATAGAAATAACTAACCTTGAAATGTTTACTGTACATACCATTACAGTTGAGATCAGTTGGAAAATAAGAATGTGTTTGGTTGGTCACAAGAGGGAAAACTTGAACGGACTATCATTATTAAACTTGTCATAAAATAAATACCAATTGAAATAGGTTTGGACGGCAATTGATAAGCTGAAATATAGTGGGAAAACATTAGTCAAGCTGAAATATAGTGGGAAAACATTAGTCAAGCTCGGTAAAATACTGGTCTGGAGGATAAACATGGGACAGTATTTAGTGGTTAGAAATGGGGCCCTATTCCAGATGCTTGACTAATTTTGATAAGTGTTGTAGAGTATTAACAGAAAACAGTGCTGGATTATATATTAACAGAAAACAGTGCTGGATTATATATTTCTAGGAAAACTGTTTAACAACTATTTATGCTCTGTACCAAACACATTCATTTTAGCGATGGTATATCCCCCAAAACCTTTGAAAATGCGCCAAATATGATCAGTTCCTTCATAGTGTACAACATATCATGCCAAACTGGCAATGTAAAATACTTGTTAATCCATCATAATCATTGTATTTATTGTAAAGATTGTTAAAACTGTTTCAATAAAAACACCATATGTATAATCAATCAATTATAGTATTGTAGCCAAGGCTGATTTTGAATTGCAATAAATCGTGAATGTAAATATTGACAATATATTTTGGCGTTTTTTCTAAATTTTTGGGACTAGACCATAACATTGTGACTGCAGAATATATTAACACCTCGCAAAGCACTTATGATTATTGTGTGACATGGCAATATTAATTCCTTAAAGAATAATTTGTGACACATGGTTAAGTAGTAGCCATTGTGAAAATGGATTATCGTTGCAAACCAATTCTGCTTTGTGAAATTTACGGGCCAATCACATCTGAAGAAAGGCGAACCAAATGGATTATCACACAAGATCAATATCACCAATTAAGACCATTATTTATCGATCAAAATGGTACTTCGTCATTACCAAAGTATTTCTGAAAATTACCAATCAAGAACCGGTACTCTTCAGTTGCTAAAAGTTTATACTTTTCCACATAGCAATTTTGATTAGTTATTTTGCCTTTATATTGTCTTGTCCTCGTTTTGGTTTACTTAGTTTGCAAGTTTTAAATTATAATTTATGCCTTTCTCCACAATTCCTCAAAATAACTGGTTAAGGAAACTTGTCAAATATATAAATGATAATACTGTAGAGGCGCGGTCATTAATTCTGATACATTATGAAGCCTCAACAAATTTAAAGGAACCCTCAAAATCCAAAATATCACTTATAAAGTTAGACAGAAGATTCAATGCTACTCGAGACCGCTTTGAAAATGTATGTGTATCAGCATTAATAACCGCGACTGCAAGTCACCATGCACACAGGACCTTAGAACTATAATATATTAAACTAGAACTCTTAAACTACAGCTGACTAGTCTATGTATTGCTCTCAGGCAACTCCCTCACATTGCACACATCGCTTGCTACGTCATCTGTCCATCCAAACTGACGCTTGCTTGGCAAATATACAATTTTTAAAATTTCTCGCATAAATTCAGGAAGCTTAGAACAATTATTGACAGATTTTGTTTGGGTGATTTAACCTACGATTGTGCAATTGTAATAAATTAACCGACGCTTACAGATATACAATTTGTTATATTTCTCACATTAATTCAGGAAGCTTAGAACAATTATCGACAGATTTTGTTTGGGTTATTTCTTCTACGATTGTGCAATTGTAATAAATTTGCGTCAATAAATATGCAAGTCATTTATAAATCACAAAAAAAAAAAAAAAAAACAAAAAAACATGAAACTTATTCCCGAGTAGTACTGAAAGACAATGTTGATTAATAACAATACTTTACGACTCAAGCTTAACAGGAATATTGTCTAATGTTTCAAAGTACTATAACAATACATAAATGAACATCTTGTACATGGATAACAATAGATACAGTAATAGTAATGGTGAAAATAAGCTGCAGAAAACTATAGCTGTGACTGAAGAGATAGATGCAGTATCCATTAATAAATATAGAGGCAAGTAGCTACTTAATAAAGAAGTGGCAAGATCGCTAGATTTGCATCAGAAATGTGATTGTTTCCTCCATAGCTTATTAAAATACAGATTGTTAATACTAAATGGTATGAAATAGCAGACTTTTATAAAATGGACATGTGATAGAATAACAGTGAGCATTCTTATAAATATAATCTCAAGAAGCAAAGCTATGAAGAGCGTGTAACTATTGTTTGGCACTTAGTACGGCCTTAAATAATGCATTAGCCAAGAAAACAAACATGATAAACTTAGTGAACTGACATAAGATCTATATGGTATAGTCTGTGCATTCTAGGTTGGGCAGAAATCGTAACCTCCAACCTCTGTAACTCAAACAGGGCTAGAGCAAATAAGCTGTCAATTTCCACACCTATTCCCTAGCCCAAACTTCCTATTTGGTAAAAATATTAGCTCGATTACTCTAGTCCTTTTTTAGTAATGAGAGGTTAGAGGTTATGATTTTGCCCAACCTAGAAGGAACAGACTATAGTACGGGTATGAAAACCTTCAAATACACATTTTCAAAGCATTATATAGTACTGTAATTCATTAGTATTGCAGGCATGTGAAAAGTTGTGGCATCACCGAATCCAACAATTAAGGTCACATGAAAATGACAAGGTTTGCTATAAGATCAGGGATTGGATACTGGTACTCTAAGGATTTTGGCTACCTTTAATTGGTCCTTGTATCTTTTATCATACTTCAATATATACTTAATCACAAAACCAATTAGTACGGGACTGGTATTACTTTACTTTAAATAATGGGTACTCAAGTCATTTCACAAAGCAACAATTCTAGTACTGGTACCTCAATGCATGAGACAATACCTTCACAAATACTCAGTTGCAAAGTTCTTAATACCATCAGGCGAGTTTAGAAAATAATTAGTACAATTTAAATGAAATATCCGAAATATAAATAAAATACTATGAATACAAATCTCAGCCCCCAAGGCAAGTTCCCCCAAACCACTACCGGTATACATGATGCTGCCGGGAACAGCCATCTTCGTTTTCTGGGTTTGTTTTGCAAGTTTTACATTATAATATCTCGCTTCACGTTGGACTCTTCGCATGATAAAACAAAAATAATAATAATAATAATAAAAAAATACCGGTAAATATAATAAAAAAATAATAATAATAATAAAATATAAAAATAATAATAATTTTAACATTTTCTGTCGCCCCCGTCCGGATATGAACAGTTTACATGGCGGTCTTGATGGGTGATAGGACCAGTCGTTTTCTGGGCCCGGTAACATCTCGTTCCACTTCGATCTCCTCACATTTGGACAGAGAGTACAGTCGCTTCCTCTGACGCCCGTAGTCTGGGGAAGAGAAGGGATGGTTAGAGAAATTATGTTTACAAAATAAAACTATAGCCTAGTCTATATATTTTGTCCAGCTGATGATAAATTGAACCCCTCAGCGACTGATATCTTGAGACCTAGAGGAAATAATATATGAAACTATTATGTCTCTGCGTCCCATAAATACCAAACATTTATTAATAATAACACATTTCGGTCCAAAATCTCCATAATAGCAGAGAAATTATGATGAGGACATGACAATTTACCGTCAGCTGAAAATAAAGAGTATAGCAATAACATTCACATTCACTATAAGTAAGCGTAGGCCAGCAATCGTAAACTCAAAAAGAGCTGTAAATTTCCAAACTTATTCCTTGGCTGACTCTTCCCAAATGGTAGAAATATTAGCTCGATTACTCCAGTCGTGTTGGAGTTATAGAGGTAAGTTCAGTAGTTCAAAATTGTTGGCCTCATTATACTGAATAAACTATAGTAATAACATGTGTAAGTATACCCTCAATGCATAAGTAAACTGTGGAGGATTTAGAATGTGGCTATACATAGAGTATCTATCTACTAGCAAATGTTCAACTTAAAGAGATGCAAGATAAAAAACACACGGTACCGGTAGATTAATTTAAGTGTCTCAGTTTAATAACCAGCGACTTTATTAAGCACACGGACGGTCTCGTGGTCAAAGGCTTAATATTATTTTCTGTAGCCATTTTAATAAACCACACAATAATTTCCTGGTTGATGTTTTTTTTTTTTAATTCAGCTAAAGAATGGTATCGTGGTCCTAGGCTTAACGCAATCTATATTAATGTTTTCGAACTTTTCCACCCCATAATTGTACAGTAGAAAGTGTTAAATCAGCTATAGGATCAGGTAAGGTATATTGAGTATTAGGGGACCTTGAAGGATAATGGTTGTTTCTTGCTCTATGTAATGTTTTTATGTTAAGGGTTTTGGTTGACCTCGACAAGCCTGGGTTCCTTTTTGTCATATGCAATTACCTTAGTTACGTTATTATTGCACATGTAGCCTAGTTTGTTTTTACTGCTCCCTCTGCATCGTTATATCGCAGGTAATTTTCCATTCTGCTCGTAAAATGCCTTCATCCACATCATGCATTTACTTATTTATTGTAATGCCTTCCCTTCCACATCAGTTTCCTACCCATTGTTCTGCTTCAACCACATACGGGGCGCTTCGTTTGCACCCCATCTCTCAACACTATAGTCTGTTCATTCTAGGTTGGCCAGAAATCGTAACCCATAGCCTCTCATAACTCAAAAAGGACTAGAGTAATCAAGCTAATATTTCTACCAAATAGGAAGACTTGGTTAAGGAATATGTGTAAAAACGGATAGCTCATTTGCTCTAGCTCTTTTTGAGTTACAGAGGTTAGAGGTTACAATTTCCGCCCAACCTAGAATGAACGGATTATATCAAACAGTTCTTCCTCCATATAAATGTCTTCCCTTCTTCGTTATTTTAATATTTCCCACTATATTTCAACTTCGTGCATATTCCTCTTCCTATGCATCCGTCCGTCTGGGCCATGTCACCTGAGGCAGTCGGTCAACTATATAATTTGTGACAAGGCGTAGGAGGTAAGGAAGGGGAATTACGGGGTGAGAGAGAGAGAGAATGGGTGGGGGGGGGGGGGGGTGGGGGGGGGGGGAGATTACGGGGTTGAGATATTGTGCTTCATCGTCCGATAATGTTACTTAATCTATCGATATAATATGGTGGTAGTTATATATATATATATATATATATATATATATATATATATATATATATATATATATATATATATATATATATATATATATATATATACTGTTTATACAGTAGTAGTATTACACAATCAGCATATAACATCTACTCAAATATTACCGACATTTTACGGTGTTTCTTTGGTGTCTCCTAACATAATCGCAATGTATACTTTTGTAGCCATGGGCCATGTTTCATTTATAGCCAGTTAGATTTCAGCTGACGGTAAATTGAACCCCTTAGCAGCTAATTTATCGATACCTAATAGATGATAATTTCGACTCTTAAACCTGCAAGGGCATGTTTGGTTTTAAATTAATGTGTAATTACTAAAACGAGAAAATGCACGAGGAAAAAAAAAGAAGGCCCTAAATGTTTGACATTTTTAGTATTCATTACCCCTGTCTCTCTCTCTCTCCCTGCAGCTCTTCGTGGTGTTGTGGTTATAAGAGCGTGATGCCCCTGGGTGCTAGGGTGGGTGGGTGGGTGTGTGTGTAGAGAGATAATATTATATAGGCCTATATAATTTGGATATTGACCACACAAACCTTAGTATGCAAGCGAGGTGGTTAGGATAAGTAAACTTCAGTGGACAATGCAGAACCAAAATTAACGATAAGTGGGAGTTAGGGATAATGTAGCAGAGAGAGAGAGAGTATATATATAGGTGGTGGTGGCATAGGTCATAGGTGATCAGATAGATGATGATGGCAGGGAAGAAGGGAGTGTTATAGGGTAGGGGGAGGGGCCAGTCAGTTCTAGGATACCATAACTATAAGTAAGGGTAAGACCGGTATCACACGAGATCTTTTATAGTCGACATTCGATGATCAACATTTCTGGAATATTTTGCACTGGTATCGGAAACTAGACTATGATAGATGAATTTATGTGACCGAAATATTTTAATTATTAACCACATAAGCTGCCAGACCAGTGTTCAGGGAAAAAACGCTTGTGTGATACCGGCTTAAGACGGATAGTCAGTAAGCGCTTTTTATCTCCAAAGTATCAGTAACTAGAAATAAAAAATCAGATTATTCGAAAGAACGCAACAAGGAAAAGGGTGGCTGGCAAACGGATGAGACTTCAAAAATAATTCCCCCCCCCCCCCGAATAGTGTCGGATTATTATCTTTGTATCATTATTGTAAACGATAGTAGACTACATTAAAGCAGTTTTGTGTTGCTTACGATACACATACATTTATATTTAGGATTTTTATAAGTTGTTTTGTCTTTTTACTGTGTTCGTCTAAGTTTTGGTTTGTTTATTTTACAAGTTTTACATTATTAGTTATCACGTTCCCTGTTGCCAACTAGAACCCGGGCAAACAGGAGTCAAGACCAAGAAGGAAGGCAGGAAGGAATACCCCGAGGTGTTTGTGAAGGCCACAGGTGAAGTGAAGCCCCCCAGGGTATGAAATAATAGGAGGGGGAGGGGGTGCAGGCAGGTAGAGCACAAGAGTAACCCAAATCAGAACAAAGACACTTGATAGTTTTTTCAGGCTTAAATTACAGGTAGCGCACTATCTATCTATCTATCAATTTGCTCAGGCCCATTCCCCATTTGTTTTTTTAACTGGGGGTGGCAGACTTGAGACGACTCCGAATAGGGGGAAAAAAAAAAAAAAAAAAACAACAGCGCACTAGAGTAGCCAAATCAGAACAGACAGTCGATAGTTTGGTCAGGCTTTAATTACAGGTAGCACAAAACAAGACGAGGAACTTGTGTGGGTTAGTTAGTATAAATCACTGTGGGACATAAGGAACAAGAAGCCGGTTAGACAAAGGCGATTTCAACCATCACACGGCACAAACAGGATGATTACAAAATGAGAAAGGGTAGAAAGAAAACGAGACTAAGAACATATTTGCGTTAGCTAGTATAAATCACTGCGGGAAATATAAGAAACAAGAAGCCGGCTAGACAGAGAAGGAAGGCAGGAGATCCCCCGAGGTGTTTCTGGGTCACACAGGTGAAGGCCCCCAGGATATGAAACACTGAGGGAGGGAGGAGGGTATCTGCAGACAAGTACCGGTAGCGCACAATGACAACGATAATCCAAACAAAGAAACACATTAAACCCTTTAGTATTCGGTGGTGTAATTTCGACTTTTCATCTGGCTACCGTTACACGATTTTGTGCAGATTAGGCAGAAACTGTGGGTGCTGGAGGGTTAATCGAGATACCGTAGATTCCTTAATCCCTACTAAAAAAAATCCTAGTGTATAAAATCGGCCAAAGCTAAACAATAAAAAGGAAGAAACGCGGCATCGTAATAATCGTGTACTGATACGGATAAGCAAGATAGTAGTTATTAGAGATGAAACTGCAAAATGATAAGTGTGTAAACTAAGGGGAATGCAAAATATAATGTAAATAAGTTAGAGGTAATTTACAAAGATCAACAGGAATAGTCACACAAAGAAGAACAAGAAAATACTACTAGACAATGCAACAATAAGAACGAGAAAAGGGAACTCAATAATAATAAATATATATATATACTGTATAATTATATATTAAATTGGCACTGCTCGACTGTAGGAAAATAGGAAAAAGTCTGTAATGCCTTGAAGCCAGATAGTCGCAGGTGAAGCCCCCAAGGGTATGCATTAATGTACGTGAGGGGGGGGGGCCCCCACAAGAGAAAAATACACGAAATGTTAAACCATGAAGGCAAGAAAGGAAAGGAAAGTGAACTGCGACAGTAGCTGATAACATATTGACGAAACGTGATTATGGAATCACGTGTAAAAAAACTAATAGATAATGAAGCTGACACAACACTGAAAAGGATTAGGCTAAAAAACAAAAAATTAACACTGATAGGGGAAAAACTAAAATAGGCCATGGATTATAAGACAAAGCCCCCCCCCCCCCCAAAAAAAAACACAGAAGATACGTTATAACTTTTGAAAACGTAATTGAGTAGACAGGCCCGAGACACCCCGAGGGCATCAAACCACAGGTGAAGTGCCCCAGGGTGTGAAACAGGGAAGGGGGATAGGAGGTTGGTTACTGCATATGGATGGATACAGCACAAAGATCACAGGAATCAAAAGCATATAAACAATAAAGATAACAAATTATGAATAGTCCAGCAAAAAATAAATACAAATGAAAGAAGGAAATTATGAATACCGTAACTGGAATATATATATATATATATATATACAGTATATAGCCTATATACGGAGTGTGAAACAAAGGGACAACCTTGACAGGACAGTTATTAAAACTTTTAAAGGACAAATATTAAATAATAGGGTACAGGGGACAAGGAGACCGAGACAAAGATACCCCGGGGTGGTAGTGTGAGGTCACGGGTGAAAACCCCGCGGGGGTTCAGGTACAGGGTTTTACATGACCAACTGTAACTTACTGGCAACAATTTATTAGCAAATTTACTTTAGCTATAAAGTCTAATCAAATGTTAACAAGTTTCTTGAAACCCAGGGAGGGACCAAAAGATCCGTAAATTTCACACCTATTTTTGCTTGACTCTTCGCAAATGGTAAGACATATTGTGAACTCGATTGCTCAGTTATGACAGGTTGGAGGTTGGAACTTTGTATTTGTAGACTTCATTTAAGAATTTTGGGGGGTTGGAACTTAGTATTTGTAGACTTGCCATAATGAATAAGACTCAGTTGAGAAGTAGACTGAAGGTAGATTATCATTGGTGGAGCTCTCCCATAGTTTATCTCAGGTGTTAAATAAGAATTGCCGAAACAGTTGCTGGAAAATACCCTTGTGTAAATTGGTAATCAGGATAGCGAGATAGCAATTTACCATCTTGGAAAATGACAGACTAGGGCCTAGGCTATACCGGGTGATATGTGGAAGGGAGGTGGGCGGAGTCAGGATAGAGCACGCGGATCAAGATTATAGTTAGGATATATAATTACATTGTAGCTATATGTTTAGGGTATCGAAGCAGTTCTAGGTTAGCACGATTTATTTATAATTATGTGTTAATATCTTCCTCTGTGTTGGTGGTGTAATGGTGTAGATGCTAATGTTCTGGGTGTAGTGTCCAGAGTTCGAATCCCGGGAGGACCATATGCTTTTATTAGTTTAGCCTAGTCAAGTGCATTGGGGTTTGTAATTGATGCTTAATGTTAAGAACGGGGTTATAACCGTTATATCTGTTATAGAAATCGCCACTTGTAAGTGGCACCGATTAGCGTGTCGCCCATCGGTAATTTGTGTAGTTTTATTTTCCCCTAGATAGGTTGCCCGCCAAGGCTATCGAGTCCCATCCACCCGGATAGATAACGAAGCTGACACAACACTAGCTGAAAAGGATTAAAACAAAAAATAAAAATAAAAACACTGATAGGGGAAAAACTAAAATAGCCTAGGTCATGGAATATAATTAATTACCCATTGTATCTAAATTATCAAGCTAGGCCTATAATCTGAGGCAGAATCAGCTCAATATAACCTAACAATACAATATCAAAGCTGTGGCCTGTATTTATTTTGTACTAGCCTACTACATTTTGTATCGCATTATATGCACTTTTCTATCTGGCATCATATCTGGTAATGTTCAGCTTCTGGAGGACTTCAGAAGTAAGGTTATGGGGTAACTAAAAGATCAAGACAGGTATGGCAATGAATTTATATAGGTTAGATTATAATGTAGAAACATAATTTACATCTTTCTTATATAGGCTAGCCTAGGCCTATTTTTATGGATAGGCCAAACAAAATATTATTTTGCTAATATTGTTTGAAATGGCTGTACAATAATTGAAATATATAAGTGAGTAACCTCAACCAATGACAAGGTATTGATATGACGTCATCCACACACGACCAATGAAGTGCAGAGAAAATATAACGTCACCACTCAAGTTTGTAGTAGTATTAGCTACGTCACAGAGAAGGGCCAATCGCGGATGGTTAAATGATGTCACAGCCAAATCAACAAGTGTTCAGCCACTTATGACGTCACGGCGTACGACCAATGGCAAGCTCAGATCGCGACAATATGGAGATTAATAAATCAAAATGTTGAAACGGGTAAACGTTTCCACATACAGGTAGGGTAGCCCATGGTATAGCCTATAGCCTATGAAACTATTATTTTATGAGCCGAATAAAATCGTCTGGCAATAGCCTAACAGTTGACAATGTAGGCTATGCAATCAATAATTTGAAACTGCAATTTCACTAACGTCCTTGATTAAGATTTGCATAGGTTATGCTACGTAGGGGGCAGGTGGCTAGGAATCTTCCTCCCCTTGTATAAATCGCCTACTCGACGAGACAGAGAAAGGGAACGCGAAAGTGGTCCCAGACCCTAAGAATAGGAATTTAAAATGTTTCTGTTCGGGCTGTCTCGTGTCGGCCACCCCCAGCAATGGGGTATGTGCCTGAGTAGCCTATATACATACATAATGTACATACATAGCCTACATGCTACGTAGATAGAATGTATTGAAATGTGGTTGTAATGCAGCTGAAATGAGTTAGGAAAGTGATGTTGCCTATGATATATGGCAAAGTGTAATGCTAGGCTATAACGAAGGCATATCTGAAGTCGCCACTAGTCTACAGTAATGTCACCATCTGTATCCTAGCCTAGGGCCCTAATAACAAATACAAAAAATACATAGCCTAAATAAACATCGCCATAACGTAAGTTGGATAGCCTAGCCATATGAATTATATGAGTTGGGTGTGAAAAGGGATCAGCCTCGTGTAGTTTTTGAAGCGAAATATCTGGTTAGTCCTAGGCTAGGCCTAATTATGAAAAAATTGTATTTTATGATGCAGAGGCATAGGCTAGTTGCATATCTTTCCTTAAGTATCGAAAAATCAGTTGCTAAGGAATTAAATTTAGCCTACCATCAGCTGGAAATAAAAATACTAGGCTATTGGCTAGGCCTAGTTTTGCATTTGATTGCCTAAACTACAAAGAACTGGATAGGCTAACGTCAATAGGCCTATAGCAAGGATACAGGTAAGCCTAGTTTGGCTACAAGCTAGCCTACATAGAAAATATAGGCCTAGGCTAGCCTAATCAGTTTGTAAGTTACCTTCATCAAGATAGGCCTAGTCTAGCAAAACTAGGTCAATTTGGAAGTGAAGAGAACTTAGCCTAGGCCTATCCTTTTATTTTCACTAATTTTACAAAATTCATAGGCTAAACAACTCCCGATTAGTTAAGCTGTACATTAGGCTACACTAGACCTTATAACAGGCTACATAGTCATGATTAGCCTAGGACTATAATTGGTCAGGCAAATTAATTGTTTACGTAGGCTATTGAAAAGTGAACTCTGCTTACCTGTGATTTTGCACTGTATGGTTCTGGGCGTCAAGGCGTCGGTAGGAGACCTCAGCTTTCTGGAGGGTGTCTTGGGGACCACTCTGGGGGACCTGCCGTTGTCAAACCACCTCAAATTTTCAGCACCTTCCCTGCAATCCCCTTCGGAGCGTCTGGCGGGGCATTTTTTCGTGATTTCTCCTTCCAAATCCCTTCGGACACCTTCGAGAGCCGAAGATGCAGAGGGCTTGACAATGTTTGAAGATGGGCTGATGTCATTTTCGTTGGCTACGTGGCCGAGATAGGTTAAACCCCTGGGCGAATCCCTCTTCTTGGGGGATTTACAGGAGTGGGATTTCACTGCTGTCCACTGATACCTCTCCGAATCGACGGGCCTCCCCAAAATTGGGTCGAAATCCCACCGTTTCTTGAACTGCTCGGCGGCCATAGAGCAGATTTCGGCAGCCATCCTCAGATTTTCTTTAGCATTATTCACTCCAAGTTCCGTGAGTGCCCTACGAGCCGAGCCGCTTTTCTTCTTCTTCAGGAACATCCGTATGTCGCTGGGTGAGTGGGGCGGGGTGGCTAGGGTGTAAGTCATCATGTTTTCGGGTAGGCAGGGAAGCCACGGCAACTCCTTAAGTTTATTTGGGGAAACTTTTGCACCAACTTCTGCAATACCTAAGTTGTGGGGAACTCCCAAACTTTTCCCATTTGAGGTCCAACTTGCTGCGTAGTTTGAGCACACGTTCGTAAAGTTTTCACAATCACCAATAACAAACTCCTGAATCGATTCACGTTGGCTGGCAATGCTGATAAACTTTTGCACCAAAACTGTAAACTAATAACGGAAACAACTGCAGGGTGGGAGCGCGAAGGAGGAGTGTCTAATTCTCACGGGGTTTGGGTCGGTAATGGTGAGGTCTGGGACGGAGGGAGCTAATATAACCTCCCATGGGACATTTAACTTCAAAACTGAAAGCGGCCAGTGGGTTACTCAGGCAACGGTCCTACGCTCGGAACTTTGGCGCGCGCTATCCCCCTCCCTGTCCCGTCCCATTCCCTCTCTCTCTCTCCTCCCCTGTTCCCTCCCTCCCCAGTGCAGACTCCCTCTCTCCCGTCTCTGATCTCTTTTTCTCTATCTCCATCCTTTCTCTTATATATCTCCATTACTTACCCTATCTACATTTCTTTCACAAGCTTTTACCAGTCTTTTCTATAACTTTAGTCTCTCTCTCTCTCTCTCTCTCTCTCTCTCTCTCTCTCTCTCTCAACGGCCTATACACTTTTTACTTTCATTGACAATGTTCAGTTAAACAATATATATTTTTACGTTTGGGTACATTACAGAAGGTACCTACATGCAAATTATGTAGCCCATTCAAAGTCTCTATAACATAATATTATGCATGCACTTGAATAAATCTCTACAGTACAAGGATTTGATATTATATTAATGATCTTACCGGTGTCATACAACCACTAAATAAACATCAATAATCATAGCGGGTCCACTCTATTGCCCCGCCTACTATTTTGCGCGGGAAGAAAGGATGCCAAGTAGTTGTAATGTATTATTTTCAATATTATCCTTTTGCTAACACAACTTATTAAAATATAGTAACCTGAATGTGTAATAAACTTAATTTAGTGCCTTGAAACTATATATATTTATATTCAATTGCCACATTACTTGGAAAATAATGAGAATGCTGAGGCGTATGGCACCTCGTTGGCGCGCTTTTTGAAAGTTGGCGCGAAAAGACGAGACGGGTGAATCTCATGGCCGTCACCTGCCGTGCATTTCCGATCACTGCACCCAACCATAACACACACACACACACACACATACACAGATTACTCACATTTACGTAGTGACTCAGACTCACATGCACTTGGATACAAATATATCGTCTCCTATCCTTTTTCATTCTTTGATTTATACATTAATTATATATAGTATATATAGTGCTATCACTTGCAGTTGCATAATTAAATGCCTCATTATAATCATGACCTAGGAGGCTGTGATGAGTCCGGTGGCAACTATAGGGAAATTGGTGTTTAGGATATGGAAAATATAATCGTATACTAGCTAATATTAAATTCGTATCAATAATCCAATGGTAAGGCTACCTAATGAAATTGTCTGGTGATGGCTAGAAAATACTAGTTTGGTGGTGGTTAGAATATGTACGGTGGTAGCAAGACTATAATAGTCTGATGGTAAAATATGATAGTATTATGAAAGCCAGGTAACTTTGATTTTCTCTTATTTCACTTACTTAACCTAAGTACGTGTCTAAATGATAACTGGCTATTCACAATACGTAAACAGAGGTCTTGTATTATAATAGTTTGGTGGTAGAATATAATAGTCTGGTGGTAGTGAGAATATAATATTCTGGTGGAAGAATCTAAAAATATAATAGTCTGGTGGTAGAATATAATAGTCTGGTGGTAGTTAGAATATGATAGTCTGATGGTAGTTAGAATATGATAGTCTGGTGGTAGAATGTAATGGTCTGATGGTATAGACTATAATAGTCTGGTGGTAGTTAGAATATAATATTCTGGTGGGAGAATATAATAGTCTGGTGGAAGAATCTAAAAATATAATAGTCTGGTGGTAGTTAGAATATGATAGTCTGATGGTAGTTAGAATATGATAGTCTGGTGGTAGAATGTAATGGTCTGATGGTATAGACTATAATAGTCTGGTGGTAGTTAGAATATAATATTCTGGTGGTAGAATATAATAGTCTGGTGGTAGTTAGAATATAATAGTCTGGTGGTGGTTAGAATATAATAAGTCTGGTGGTGGTTAGAATATAATAATCTGGTGATAGTTAGAATATAATAGTCTGGTGGTAGTTAGAATATAATAGTCTGGTGGTAGTTAGAATATAATAGTCTGGTGGCAGTTAGAATATAATAGTCTGGTGGTAGAATGTAATAGTCTGATGGTATAGAATATAATAGTTGGTGATAGCTAGACAAAAATACCTGATGTTTGGTAGAATAAAATAGGCTGCGCCTGCTAGTAACTAAAATTAACTAGAATATCATCTTGAATTGTTAAATTGTCTAGTGATAGTAAAATTAAAATATATGTTCGAAATTTACGAAAAACAATATGCAGCCAATAAAAGGACATAATTATCTGAATCAATTGTGGTATTTTTAAAACTATCTTTCTACAACGACTACCATAAAATCTCAAGTAACCAACCCTACCCCCGCGCAATAATGTAGACTCGCCCAATTTAGTTTACAACGGCTACTATATTACGCCCGAGGTAGCTACTTCAAGGTCAGTCTCCCTCCCGGGTATGTGCAGGTGGGGGGACCTTTGTCTACGCCGTGTAGACTGTGTAGTACATGTGACTGATTGCGATGGCGTCATAGGTAGAGTTTGATTTGGTGTATTTATTTGTACGATTTATTAACTAATTAGATACGTAAGCTTAACAATGATAGTTTTATTCGGTTATGGAATCAAACAATGTGTACATAAATAAGTAAAGTCAATAATATTTAGTAAAACCAAATTACTGTACCCAATTGTATTTTGTTCACAAAAATAGTAAGCCTAGGCTTATACCTGTTAAATATTAACATTGTATATACATAACTAATTTACTTAGTAGGTTTCTAGCTATCCCAATAATAATTACTGATACCGTTCAAAATATACTACATCTACTATTGATGATGGAGAGGGTATCAATGTATTAGGTTACCGTGTAGAAAGGGGTGGCTGGGGGGGGGGGGGGGGGGCAGTGTTACATTACATTACCATAGTTTAGACAACATCCTATTCACCTACCGACCTACCTGACAAATTTGATTTCGTGCCCTTCAACCTATTAAACTATTAATCAATCAACCTGCGTATCTACTACTACAGCAATAAATACTATTACTACGTTAGGGTGGAGAGGGTATTACGTATTAGGTTACCAGTAACCTCATTGTAACTTCAGTTTTTACAATACATAGATAGCTTAGTCAACATCCTATTCACCTTCCTACCTGCCAGCCTAGCCTAATTATACTTCGTACCCAGCAACCTTTCAACCTACTAACCAGCTATCCTGCTTATTATCAAACTTTCAACCTACTAACCAACTAACCAATCAGTCTGCCTATCTACTACTACTACTATTATTACTAAAGAGAGATTATCAACGTTTTAAGTAACCGTGTAGAAGGGGATGGGGTACATAATTATGACCCTGTACGTTTACGTTACATAGTACTAGCCTTGTTATAACCACAACTTCGTCAACATCCTATTACCCCCCCCCCCCCCCCGAACCGGACCCATCTGTTTGACTATTATATTCGTACTCAACAACCTTTCAATCTACCAACCAGCGGTCCATCAATTCGACCTACTACCAACCAATGAATCAACCTGCCAAGCTATTACTACCGTACTACTATTGCCAAAATCAAACTATGGAATACTGAGGGTAGTGACGGTATCAACGTATTAGGTTACCATGTAGAAGGGGGTGGGGTAGATTATTATGATCATGTACTGTTACGTTACATGGTACTAGCCTTGTTACAACCACAACTTTAGCCAACATTCTATTCACCTCCATATCGACCTATCTGCATAACTTCATTATATTCGTACTCAAAAACCTCTCGATCTACTAACCAGTGGTCCAGCAATCCTAACTACAATAGTCTGTTTATTTTCAGATCACAGTCAATTAATTAATATCGGTCTTAACACCACTAAATGAAATTAATGAACGCATATGATCCTCCAGGGATTCGAACCCAGGACACCACATACAAAACTTACACGCTCTAACCATTATACCACCAAGACGATTAAGTAGCCTACATGACTGCAATTGCAATTCCTCACCTTAATTACTCAATGATTACGAAGAATTTAAAGAGAAATATGTTGTAAATTATGAAACCTTGATATTTACATGATGCAGAAACACAGTATTTATATATATATATATATATATATATATATATATATATATATATATATATATATATATATATATATATATATATTTGTCCATTAACTATAGATAAATTAGTTGATAAGGGATTCAATTTACAATCAGTATGGGGGAATCACACACACGCACACACACACAAACACAAACCAGACTATACCACCCAACCAAGATTTTTACTAATAATGAAGATTAGGTTACAGCGTAGTAGGGGTTTAGATATGATCCTTCAGTGTTACCTTACACTACTATGCTAGCCTTGTTATGGTCAACATCACGGCAACATTCTCTTCACCTACCTGCTTAATTATGTCTTGCCCAACAACCTCTCAACCTTCTTACCTGCTAACGAATCAACCTGCCTATTTAGTTACCGATAAACAAACCACCTACTCACCTACTTATGTCTCTCTCAACCTTCCTATTTACTTATCTACCATAATGTGTATTTTACCAACCAAACATTCCTATTTATCAACGTCCCTACCTACATATCTACCTTCCTACGTATTAACCAACCAACCTACCTACCTACCAGAGCATCAACTACTCTTCCTAACTATTTCCCAGTTAAGTATTTCCAAATCTTCAGACCACCCTCAAGATACTACAGTATGTGAAGAGGAAATTTACCAACACCAACTATTTCCCGCGCTTTTTTTTTCGTGTTTGACGTCACCGTTTGGTCATTAATAATACATAAACATATTCGAGATACCTGGATGCTTTTCCCGCGCTTATATATTATTCTGAAACATTTTCCCGCGTTTTGTTTTGTTTTTCTTTACCCGGAAAGTCCTTACAATGTTTGTGAATCAGCTTTGTTCTAGAAAATGGATAATATGGGAAGTGAAGCCTATGCTATTGGGGCTTGATGGGCAAGTGAAATTTTTGATTGCATTTGTAATTTATGCACATTGCCAACAATCTCTCTCTCTCTCTCTCTCTCTCTCTCTCTCTCTCTCTCTCTCTCTCTCTCTCTCTCCATTCAAGGATTTCAGGTTTGGCTACGGACTGATATGTTTATGTTGGGGTTTTTTTCAATATGCGGTAACATGAAATATACAGATATTATATTTATTGTGTGAATGTCTGGGGCAGAAACATAATGGCTTTGTTCCTGAAAGTAGGGCAAGGGAAGTGCAACAGGTGTGTGTGTGTGTGTGTGTTACTTAGTAGTTTGTGTATATGTGTGTGTGTTACTTCGTCTGTGTGTTCCTTTGTAGTGTGTGTGTGTTTTGGGGTGTTTTCCTTTATTTAAAATTTTTAACTGCTCAATGAAACTGGCAGATAGTGTGTGCGTGTGAGTTTCTTTGTATTTGGATGTGTGAGTCAATATGGGAACGGTTTTACGATATAGACTTGTTCAGTGTGTACGCGCGCGTGTGTATGTACGCGCGTGTGTGTATGTACGCGTGTGTGTGTGTTTGTGTGTGACAGAGTGAAGGATTTTATGAGTCCGACTGCCTGTGCGTGTGTGTGTCGGTATTTATGTGTGACAATATGCGAGACTGGTTGATCGTATGTGTGTGTGTTTCTTTGTATTGTATATGTGTGACAATATCGGACAAGTTTTATGATACTTCTTTGTGTGTGTGATTTTGTTTTATAGTAAGTGTGTGTGAAAATATACATGCGATTTTAATAGGCACAATGTGTATGTGATTATCTATGATGCAGACATATGTGTACGTGTATGTATATGGCTGTATGCTCGGCGTTACAATACAGACTGGTGTTTGTGTGCGTGCGCGCGCGTGTGTGTGTTTTCTGATTCTTTGTGCTTGTTTGTGTGTGGCAATATGTGAACGGGTTTGAGACTGCGTGTGTGTGTTTGTGTGTGTGTGACTAAGGAAATTCTTGGAAGATTGTGAAGGAATCCATGAATTTCCTGACATCTTGAGAGGGAGAGAGAAAAGGGAAAGGGGGAGCGGGTGTTAGCAGTGATTTTCTCCACAGCTCATCCTTTCCCTCCCTCAACCGTCTCTCTCACTCTCTCTCTCTCTCATATATATATATTGTTTTATATTTTCTTCTCCCTAATGTTCCTGTCAATATTTAGATTTTGCAATCTGTCATATTTTGCCCCTCCTTTCTCTCTCTCCCTACACCTCTCCACCCACATTACTCCCTCCCTCCTCCTCTCACATTATGCCCTCTCCTTCATGCCCCCCAATACCCCCACAGCGCGTGCCACACACACACACACACACACTTTATACAATATAGTTGTATAGATGTAAACCATCGTGCTGTTATTAAAATATATTTAATGTTCATTATGATATAAAATAAACCAGATGACCTTGATGAGTAAGACCCCCCCCCCCCATCTCTCTCTCTCTCTCTCTCTCTCTCTCTCTCTTTGGCGGGAACTTTCAAGCAGCAACTGTCACCTCGTCAGTGTTGCCACCTAGGGGTACCAATGATGCAATCGCGAACCTTCACGTGAAATATATATTTACATTCAATCCTGTAATATAATTCGTATTCACAACTGTGCAAATACACCCCAGGTGTGTGTTAAACGTGTAAGATTTTGGTAAGAGTGTTTTTGTTGTAAATGAGAGTAAGTATTGGCGATGGGAAATATCCTTGGGGTGGTAGTGGCTCGGTAGTGGTGGGGAACCACTGGCTGAGATTTGCTGTTTTTTGGCCGGAGTTTCAAACTAACTGTCCGTTCCACCTGATTAACTGGTTCTCTGATTTGGTGAGTCAAGCAGCAAGGAAAAGAGTGGTGTAAATATGTAAACTGTGTGTGTGTGTGTAACTTAACAAACTTGTGTCAATAATGTGGAAAACTATGATTACTATTATAATTAATGCCTATAATTACCTAAATTGGATAGATATAGATAGCCTATAGAGCGATAGAATATATATATATACTGTACATAATTATATAGACCTAATGGGGTGACTGGACGACTCGGCCCATGGGACAACTCGGCTCGAACAGCTCGGCCCATTATTTGAGACAGCTCGGCCCCATGTTTTGCTATGGGGCAATTGACGAGACCAGTCAGGATTAGGATGGGGAGAGCTAAGTGGAGGGTTTATGGGTGAGGCCATGTATGCAGCACCAAATCCTGTCCTCTGCGTATGCGCGGCCTTTTCCCTAATATTTTTATTATGTTATTTAGGCTCAACTGTTAGGTTAATTTAAGTTAGGTTAGGTTAGGTTAAGATAATATAGTATAAAGGAAAACAAATCGTGCCATCGATTCTCAGCATGTGCAGAGGACAGGATTTGCAGGATTTGGTGCTGCATACATGGCCTCCCGTTTATGGCGTGTGTGTAATGTGGGCGAAATGTTCGTTTATTGTATAATTTTGTCGTAGGCTAGTTCTCTCGATTCATAATGTGTAGGTTAGGTTAGGTTAATTAAGAGTTGTCTCGTAATTAACACGGGGCCGAGCTGTCTCGTTTTTACTGGGCCGTGCTGTCTCGCCGTGGGCCGAGCTGTCCGTGGGCCGAGTAGTCTAGCATTCGCCTAATGGTAGTATCGATAATGGAGATAGTGGTAATAGTATTAGTGATGTAAACTATGTAAAGAGTTGTAGGCCTACCTGTAGTGTAAATAACTGATAATAGTTATGTATAAAATGACAACTTATAAATATTAATTTCAAGTACCTATACCACACCACAGAACTTTCTAATCATGTAGCTGTATAGGGAAAACACCCTTGTTGAAATTTGAGATGGATTTCTGTTAAAACACAATTATATAGAAAGACAGACAGACAGACAGATAGATAGATAGATGGATGTATGTGGTGTGTGTATGTTTACTGTATACGGTACCAGGTAAAGCATCATTCACAATACTACAACACATTCCATATCAGCGTAACTATACTCAGATACAAGATATCCCACTCCACACATTCACCCTGATCCGACCTCTTGAGATTATTATGACATTTTATTGTGTTTGTATTGATGATTTTGCCTGCTTTAGCCATTTTCGACCTATTATTGTATCAACTGTTCTATTTTTATCAGCAATATTTTGTATTTACTTCTCTTATAAAATTAGTTTCGTATTATCAGTTATTTGTGTTAATTAAGCCGGCGTCACACGAGCAAGTTTGTCGGTTATATGACATTGGAGCCTTGAATCCGCTGCAAGTACCCATCTTATGATTGATTATGCTGTTTATTTAATTATTCGCATATTAAATTGGACTAAACATGATTAGGAGGTTTAAGAGACAAAATACTGTCATAACGAAAGATAAAATTGCCAGATAGTAGACTCGAGTTAGCTACTGTTTTAGTTGGATACTGTAGCTCAGATACATCCGCCCCTATAGCGCTAGTGAGATAATGGTGTTGAGGGGGTAGTGCTTGTTGTTTGCTCCATGTATTTATTAGTTTATTAATTTTCAAGTTTCCTCGCTAGACCTCCATCAGACTTAAAATAGCACCCACCCCCTAGACCCCATTTAAAGATAAAGTTGTATATTTTACGGTAGAAAACTGTTCCGGCCGAAGGCCGGTTCCTTTCAAAGATACAGGCTCGCTATCGCTCGCCAGAAAAGAATCGCCACGTAAATGGCACGAATGGTCGTAATATTGACAAAGAAATAGGGCGAAATGTCTTAAAATCGACAATCTAATGGAACAAACTACTTAAAATCTCAAAACAAATACACAAAATATGAGGGAGTAGGTCCAGCAAAAAGTGAATACCTCACCCTTAATCATAGATTGATTAATCCTAGAATATCTGTGTCCTAAATTCCTCCAGTGCAGATTGTAGTTTTATTTTAGGGACCCACATACTATTTCATCATCACACTTCAACAAATATTTGCTCAAAAATAACGATCGAAACGGTTCACCTACTTCATACCCAAATATTCGCCATTATTCAACCCCACCTCCCCCCAGAAAAAAAGTATATATACAGTTATATATATATATATATTGCAAATCCATTTGGACTAAGTATTGAGGGCGAAAAATCAATGTCCCCAATATTGTAAGATACATTTGGTAATATCCACAGGTGGGCGACATTATTATTATTGAGGAAGTTACATCGACCTACCGTCATATACGCTTGTCTACACATCTCCCTAAGATAGACTAGGTATACATTTTAGGTACAAACTTCCTCCTAAACCGATTTAGATCCGGCCCAAACAAAATAATAGGCCCTACTATAATTAAACGTACTTGTTAGTTTATATCATTAGTTAAGGACATAAATAGCTTATGAATAACAATATTCTATATTCTAGGTTATGTACAAGAACCTGTAGTGTATTTAACTATGCTAACTCAATCCAATTTATTAATGTATCATATATATATATATATTATGATATATATATATATACTGTATATATGGTTTTGTATATGTAGCCTATAACAAAGCGTGTCATGCTACTCATTCATGAGGAGCAGCTCTATGTGGGTCCCTCTACTAAATTGAGACAGACACCAGTAATGGCAATTAATTGCCAATTTGGCACAACGTTGTGGGTAATGGTTTAGTTGTGTGGTGATTGCATAAAACTTGGTGATAACGTTTGGGGTAGAAGCGTGTTGGTTGGTGTTTTTTTTGTTGATATATGGGGGGATTATTGTTTGTAATGGGGTGTGTTCTTGAGGGTAGGGGGGCTACCATCAATAACACACCCATTACAAACAAAATCCCCCCATATATCAACAACAAAACACCAACCAAACGCTTCTACCACGTTATCACCAGTTATGCAACACCACACAACTACACCATCCACAACGTTGGCCAAATGGCAACACCTTACTTCTCCTGGACTAGACACGTGAGTTTTGTTAAATCGTTAAAAAATTCACGATAGCAACTTTTCCGGTGGGCAGGTAACTGTCAATAGTTTAACTAGTTCCACATTTAACCTGTAACGTTCCTTCATCTAAATACATGAAATACATACGAGAGGGTTAGAGTAATTGTGGGAGGAGAGTATTCTGGTGGTGTCTTCCTTGCAACTTTCCCGCGAAAGTGGTTTGTTTACCTGCAGTTGGCGGGAAAGTTTTGAAAATACGCGGGCTTTTCTCCCATGCCCCAACTCGTTGGTTAGACCCGTGTCTCACCCTCCCGCCCACCTATACCCTGACATAACAACCATTGTTACCTATACCATTATTATGACAACTATATCCTTGCCTACCATTGAATCACGGTTTTTAGAAGACCATGTGTGTATTATTTATTATTCCTACTATGGGAATTCATTTTTTAAACCTTTTCTCTTTTACTAATTTGTCCATGCAACATTATTTACACTTTACGGTAAATAAATGTAACTGGGGACCATTGCACCATAATCTTACGCCCCGCCCTTAACTGTCACCTTAGCCAGTTTACACAGATTGTTTTTTGTATAATGGAGGTTTTCCTGATAAAAACAAAATATGTATTCTATCATCCCACATCTTTAAGCCTACAGTTATATTGTATTGTCTTGTTAGCTGTAAATCATTGTCATCATTATCTCCGATTGTATTACAACCCCTGTTTTCTCAATATACTACTACTAAAGTAGTAGTAAGACATAAATTATATACCGGTATGTATTATATATATATACAGTATATATATAAAAAATAAATATATTATATATATATTATATATATGGAAATTGCGGTGCCCTCGGCCCCCTACTGATGTCTTATATATATATATATATATAATAATATATATATATACAGTAC
Source organism: Paralithodes platypus (assembly GCA_032716605.1). Taxonomy (NCBI): domain Eukaryota; kingdom Metazoa; phylum Arthropoda; class Malacostraca; order Decapoda; family Lithodidae; genus Paralithodes; species Paralithodes platypus. The sequence continues at coordinate 33,749,483 of CM064522.1, read as the reverse complement.
CTATATAGTATATATACAGTATATATTTAATATATATATTATATATATACTACAGTATATATATATATATATATATATATATCTATATATATATATATATATATATATATATATATATATATATATATATATATTATATATATATATATATATATATATAATCAATAATATAAGAGAGAGAGAGATATCGAGATAGATAGATAGAGATTACAGATAATATGAAAACATAATATTTCGGGTAACAACACTACCTATAAGTTAATATCTTATCAGGAAGGTTTGAAAGGACGCCATAGTCTTTTAATAAATCCATCGTCACACAGGCCTACAAATTTAATAGTAACAACTGTTACAAAAATAATCGCACGATAAAAAAAAAAACAGTCACTAAAAAAACTTCCCCAATCCTACACTAACAATAGATAAGTCACAAAAACTTTACAATTGGTTAAAGTCACAACGTCCTACAATAAATAGCGTCACAGTCTTACAATAAATTATATAACTAAATAACGTTTACAAAAAAAAAGACTTACGATGAACATAAACATAGTCCTTGCAAATTATAAAGTCTAACCCAATACTGACGCCACAAGTATGTTTCCAATATAAACGACATCCCAAATACAGTGGGACGTTGGGCCTAGAGACCCTATAGTAACGAAGAAACAACCAACCTCCGCCATATTGGTTTTCATTAACCTCTCTCTCTCTCTACATCCATACCTTTTCGAGACCACTTGCAAGTTTCAGGCTGTATAAGAAAGTTGGAGCTGTAAACAGCGCTATTATACAGGAAAGCAATAATAATGTAGATTTCAGATAGATAGACAGTGTGTTGAATTTTATTGTGATGTATTTATGAATGTACTACTGATCGCCTTTTAGTTGTCAATGTTTCTAAATATACATATCCCACTTCCTTATATACTGCGCGACTAACTCGCAAGTGATCATAAACAGTCGGCAATACAGTATGTGTAGAAGATATATCGTTTTGGGGATTTGAAGCTATAATTATACATGATAGAACCATAATATATTGCCCTGTTACGAGAAAAAACTTGCTCATGGAAATTTGACGGAAAAAAGCGCTGCTCGTGTGACAGCGGCTTAATGAAAATAGATAAAAAGCTTTCCGATCTTTCTTACTACAGGATCTCTCGTAGTGAACAGTGCCGCCGTCTGTGTTAAGTAGGTCCGTAGGGCTGTTTGTGCCGACGCTCTCTTTAGTGCTTAAATTGTTTTTAAATTATAGTACCTAAAACATTTGACCTTGAAGCGAATATTTTTTTAGTTTTCTTCATACAGTTTACTCTTAAGGGGGAGATGGACCGGTTTTCTGGACCACTTTCTCCCTCATGTTTAGCCCCATTAGTTTTTCAGATGTTAATATGTTTGCACCCATTAGTTAGACGATTTTAAGATTTTTCCGGCCCCATTTCTTCGTCAATATTTATACCGTCGTGCTATTTAGGTGTCCGATTTTTTGCCTGGGCGAACGATTGTGAGCCTGTAATGTTGGAAGATCCGGCCTTCGGGCCGGGAAATTTTTCTAACGCGAAAAATGTTACAAATTAATCTAGAAGGGGGATCTAATAGATGTTTTTTTGTTTTTAATTTGATGGAGTTTTAGGGAGGAAACTCGAAAAATAAAGAATACATGAAACAAATCGCCCAAAAAGTGAACCATCTTTCCTTAAATGTGGCATCCGTAGCAATTAATAACAATGCTGATTACTGAATAAAGGATCACAGTTAATTAAAACATATTATATTTGATTGGTAATGAATACTAATTATTACACTAACTAATTAAATGCTAATGCTAATGATAATAATGTTATACACGA
>CM064522.1:33734568-33747530 GCA_032716605.1 Paralithodes platypus | reverse complement strand
ATTATAGTTAGGATATATAATTACATTGTAGCTATATGTTAAGGGTAGTATCGAAGCAGTTCTAGGTTAGCCACGATTTATTTATAATTAAGTGTTAATATCTTCCTCTGTGTTGGTGGTTGGAATGGTTGTAGATGATAATGTTAGGGTGTAGTGTCCAGAGTTCGAAGCACGGGAGGGACCATATGATTTTATTAGTTTAGACCCTAGTCAAGTGCATTGGGGGTTGTAATGCATGCTTAATGTTAAAGAAAGGGGTTTCAAACGTTATATCTGTTATAGAAATATCAACTTGTAAGTGGCACCGATTAGCGTTGTCGCCCATCGGTAATTTGTGTAGTTTTATTTTCCCCTAGATAGGTTGACACGCCAAGGGCGATCGAGGACCATCCAACCGGATAGATAACGAAAGGCTGACCACAACACTAGCTGAAAAGAGTGAAAAACAAAAATAATTAAAAATAAAAAACACTGATAGGGGCAAAAAAAACCTAAAATAGCCTAGGTCATGGAATAAAATTAATTACCCCATTGTATCTAAATTATCAAGCTATGCCGTCTAATCTGAGGCAGAATCCGCTCAATATACACCTCACAATAAAATATCAAAGCTGTGTGGCCTGTATTTATTTTGTACTAGCCTACTCCAGTTTGTATTCGCAATATATGCACTTTTCTATTCGGCATCATATCTGGTACTGTTCAGCTTCTGGAGGACTTCAAGAAGTAAGGTTATGGGTTAACTCAAAGATCAAGACAGGTATGGCATGGAATTATTATAGGTTAGATTATAATGTAGAAACACGAATTTACATCGTTCTTATATAGGCTAGCCTCGGCCTATGTGTTTATGGAGTAGGCCAAACAAAATATTATTGTGCGTAAATATTGTGGGAAATGGCTGTACAATAATTGAAACATATAAGTGAGGAAATCAACCAATTGACGAAGGTATTGATATGACGTCATCCACACACGACCAATGAAGTGCAGGAGAAAATTTAACGTCACCACTCAAGTTGGTAGTAGTATTAGTAACGTCACAGAGAAGGGCCAATCGCGGATGGTTAAATGATGTCACAGCCCAAATCAACAAGTGTTCAGCCACTTATGAAGTCACGGCGTACGACCAATGGCCAGATCAGATCGCGACAATATGGAGATTAATAAATCAAAATGTTGAAAAGGGTAAACGTTTCCACATACAGGTAGGGTAGACATGGTATAGCCTATAGACTATGTGAAACTATTATTTTATGAGTCGAATACAATTCGGTGGCAATAGGCCTAACCGTTGACCAATGGTAGGCTATGCAATCAATAATTTGAAAAGGCAATTTCACTAACGTCCTTCATTAAGATTTGCATAGGTTATGTTACGTAGGGGGCAGGGCTGGCTAGGAATCTTCCTCACCTTGTATAAATCGCCTACTCAGACGAGACAGAGAAAGGGAAACGCAGAAAGTGGTCCCAGACCCTAAGAATAGGAATTTATTTAAAATGTTTCTGTTCGGGCTGTCTCGTGTCGGGCACCCACCAGCAATGGTTTGGTATGTGCCTGAGTAGCCTATATACATACATAATGTACATACATTAGCCTACATGCTAAGTATATAGAATGTATTTGAATTGTGGTTGTAATGCAGGCTGAAATGGGGTTAGGAAAGTGATGGTGGCCTAGGATATTATGGCAAATGTTTAATGCTAGGCTAGAACGAAGGAATATCTGAAGTCGCCACTAGTCTACAGTAATGTCACCATCTGTATCCTAGCCTAGGGCCCTAATAACAAAATACAAAAAATACATAGCCTAAATAAACATCGCCATAACGTTAGGTGGATCAGACTAGCCATATGAATTATATGAGTTGGGTGTGAAAAGGGATCAGCCTAGTGTAGAGTTTTGAAGCCGAAATATCTGGTTACGTCCTAGGCTAGGCCTAATTATGAAAGAATTGTCTTTATGATGGACCGAGGCATAGGCTAGTTGCATAGTTTCCTTAAGTATCGAAAAATAAGTTGCCTAAAGGAATTAAAGTAGCCTACCATCAGCTGGAAATAAAAAAATCTAGGATAATTGGCTAGGCCTAGTGTTGCATTTGATTGCCTAAACTACAAAGAACTGGATAGGCTAACGTCAATAGGCCTATAGAAAGGATACCGGTAAGCATAGTTTGGCTACAAGCATAGCCTACATTAGAAAATATAGGCCTAGGCTAGACTAATCAGTTTGTAAGTTACAGTCATCAAGATAGGATAGTCTAGCAAAAAACTAGGTCAATTTGGAAGTGAAGAGAACTTATACTAGGACTATCCTTTTATTTTCACTAATTTTACAAAATTCATAGGCTAAACAAATCCCGATTAGTTAAGCTGTACATGAGGCTACACTCGCCCTTATAACAGGCTACATAGTCATGATTAGCCTAGGACTATAATTGGTTCAGGCAAATTAATTGTTTACGTAGGCTATTGAAAAGTGAACTCGGCTTACCTGTGAGTTTGCACTGTCTGGTTAGGGCGTTCAAGGCGTCGGTAGCGAGACGTCAGCTTTCTGGAGGGTGTCTTAGGGGACCACTCTGGGGGACCTGCCGTTGTCAAAACACCTCAAATTTTCAGCAACATCCCGGCAATCCCCTTCGGAGCGTCTGGCGGGGCATTTTTTGGTGATTTCTCCTTCCCAAATCAAGTTCGGAAACCTTCGAGAGCCGAAGATGCAGAGGGCTCTTGACAATGTTTGAAGAGGGGCATGATGTCCCTTTTCGTTGGCTACGTGGCCGAGATAGGGTAAACCCCTGGGCGCATCCCTATTCTTGGGGGATTATACCGGGAGTGGGATTTCACGGCTGTTCACTGATACCTCTCCGAATCGACGGGCCTCCCCAAAATGGGGTCATCGAAATCCCACCGTTTCTTGAAATGCTCGGCGGCAATTAGAGCAGATTTCGGCAGCCATCCTAAGATTTTCTTTGAGCATTATTTCCTCCAAGTTCCGTGAGTGCCCTACGAGCCGAGGCCGCTTTTCTTCTTCTTCAGGATACACCCGTTAGGTCGCTGGGTGAGTGGGGGCGGGGTGTCTAGGGTGTAAGTCATCATGTTTTCGGGTAGGCAGGGAATGCAACGGCAACTCCTTAAGTTTATTTGGTGGATAACTTTTGCACAAACTTCTGCAATACATAAGTTGTGGGGGACTCCCAAACTTTTCCCAGTTTGCGGTCCAACCTTGAGCGTAGTTTGAGCCCACGTTAGTCAAGTTTTCACACTCACCAAATAACAAAACTCATGAATCGATTCACGTTGGCTGGCAACTGCTGATAAACTTGTGCACAAAACACATGTAAAACTAATAACGGAAACAACGGGCAGGGTGGGAGCGCGGAAGGAGGAGTGTCTAATTCTCACGGGGTTTGGGTCGGGGTAATGGTGAGGTTGGGGACTAAGAGGGAGCTAATATAACCTCCCATGGGACATTTAACTTCAAAACTGAAAGCGGCCAGTGGGTTACTCAGGCAACGGTCCTACGCTCGGAACTTTGGCGCGCGCTATCCCCCTCCCTGTCCCGTCCCATTCCCTCTCTCTCTCTCCTCCCCTGTTCCATCCCTCCCCAGTGCAGACTCCCCTCTCTCCCGTCTCTGATCTCTTTTTCTATATCTCCATCCTTTCTCTTATATATCTCCATTACTTACCCTATCTACATTTCTTTCACAAGCTTTTACCAGTCTTTTCTATAACTTTAGTCTCTCTCTCTCTCTCTCTCTCTCTCTCTCTCTCAACGGCCTATACACTTTTTACTTTCATTGACAATGTTCAGTTAAACAATATATATTTTTACGTTTGGGTACATTACAGAAGGTACCTACATGCAAATTATGTAGCCCATTCAAAGTCTCTATAACATAATATTATGCATGCACTTGAATAAATCTCTACAGTACAAGGATTTGATATTATATTAATGATCTTACCGGTGTCATACAACCACTAAATAAACATCAATAATCATAGCGGGTCCACTCTATTGCCCCGCCTACTATTTTGCGCGGGAAGAAAGGATGCCAAGTAGTTGTAATGTATTATTTTCAATATTATCCTTTTGCTAACACAACTTATTAAAATATAGTAACCTGAATGTGTAAATAAACTTAATTTAGTGCCTTGAAACTATATATATTTATATTCAATTGCCACATTACTTGGAAAATAATGAGAATGCTGAGGCGTATGGCACCTCGTTGGCGCGCTTTTTGAAAGTTGGCGCGAAAAGACGAGACGGGTGAATCTCATGGCCGTCACCTGCCGTGCATTTCCGATCACTGCACCCAACCATAACACACACACACACACACACATACACAGATTACTCACATTTACGTAGTGACTCAGACTCACATGCACTTGGATACAAATATATCGTCTCCTATCCTTTTTCATTCTTTGATTTATACATTAATTATATATAGTATATATAGTGCTATCACTTGCAGTTGCATAATTAAATGCCTCATTATAATCATGACCTAGGAGGCTGTGATGAGTCCGGTGGCAACTATAGGGAAATTGGTGTTTAGGATATGGAAAATATAATCGTATACTAGCTAATATTAAATTCGTATCAATAATCCAATGGTAAGGCTACCTAATGCAAATTGTCTGGTGATGGCTAGAAAATACTAGTTTGGTGGTGGTTAGAATATGTACGGTGGTAGCAAGACTATAATAGTCTGATGGTAAAATTATGATAGTATTATGAAAGCCAGGTAACTTTGATTTTCTCTTATTTCACTTACTTAACCTAAAGTACGTGTCTAAATGATAAACTGGCTATTCACAATACGTAAACAGAGGTCTTGTATTATAATAGTTTGGGGGTAGAATATAATAGTCTGGTGGTAGTGAGAAATATAATATTCTGGTGGAAGAATCTAAAAATATAATAGTCTGGTGGTAGAATATAATAGTCTGGTGGTAGTTAGAATATGATAGTCTGATGGTAGTTAGAATATGATAGTCTGGTGGTAGAATGTAATGGTCTGATGGTATAGACTATAATAGTCTGGTGGTAGTTAGAATATAATATTCTGGTGGGAGAATATAATAGTCTGGTGGAAGAATCTAAAAATATAATAGTCTGGTGGTAGTTAGAATATGATAGTCTGATGGTAGTTAGAATATGATAGTCTGGTGGTAGAATGTAATGGTCTGATGGTATAGACTATAATAGTCTGGTGGTAGTTAGAATATAATATTCTGGTGGTAGAATATAATAGTCTGGTGGTAGTTAGAATATAATAGTCTGGTGGTGGTTAGAATATAATAAGTCTGGTGGTGGTTAGAATATAATAATCTGGTGATAGTTAGAATATAATAGTCTGGTGGTAGAATATAATAGTCTGGTGGTGGAATGTAATAGTCTGGTGGTGGAATATAATAGTCTGGTGGTGGAATGTAATAGTCTGGTGGTGGAATGTAATAGTCTGGTGGTAGCTAGACAAAAATACCTGATGTTTGGTAGAATAAAATAGGCTGCGCCTGCTAGTAACTAAAATTAACTAGAATATCATCTTGAATTGTTAAATTGTCTAGTGATAGTAAAATTAAAATATATGTTCGAAATTTACGAAAAACAATATGCAGCCAATAAAAGGACATAATTATCTGAATCAATTGTGGTATTTTTAAAACTATCTTTCTACAACGACTACCATAAAATCTCAAGTAACCAACCCTACCCCCGCGCAATAATGTAGACTCGCCCAATTTAGTTTACAACGGCTACTATATTACGCCCGAGGTAGCTACTTCAAGGTCAGTCTCCCTCCCGGGTATGTGCAGGTGGGGGGACCTTTGTCTACGCCGTGTAGACTGTGTAGTACATGTGACTGATTGCGATGGCGTCATAGGTAGAGTTTGATTTGGTGTATTTATTTGTACGATTTATTAACTAATTAGATACGTAAGCTTAACAATGATAGTTTTATTCGGTTATGGAATCAAACAATGTGTACATAAATAAGTAAAGTCAATAATATTTAGTAAAACCAAATTACTGTACCCAATTGTATTTTGTTCACAAAAATAGTAAGCCTAGGCCTATACCTGTTAAATATTAACATTGTATATACATAACTAATTTACTTAGTAGGTTTCTAGCTATCCCAATAATAATTACTGATACCGTTCAAAATATACTACATCTACTATTGATGATGGAGAGGGTATCAATGTATTAGGTTACCGTGTAGAAAGGGGTGGCTGGGGGGGGGGGGGCAGTGTTACATTACATTACCATAGTTTAGACAACATCCTATTCACCTACCGACCTACCTGACAAATTTGATTTCGTGCCCTTCAACCTATTAAACTATTAATCAATCAACCTGCGTATCTACTACTACAGCAATAAATACTATTACTACGTTAGGGTGGAGAGGGTATTACGTATTAGGTTACCAGTAACCTCATTGTAACTTCAGTTTTTACAATACATAGATAGCTTAGTCAACATCCTATTCACCTTCCTACCTGCCAGCCTAGCCTAATTATACTTCATACCCAGCAACCTTTCAACCTACTAACCAGCTATCCTGCTTATTATCAAACTTTCAACCTACTAACCAACTAACCAATCAGTCTGCCTATCTACTACTACTACTATTATTACTAAAGAGAGATTATCAACGTTTTAAGTAACCGTGTAGAAGGGGATGGGGTACATAATTATGACCCTGTACGTTTACGTTACATAGTACTAGCCTTGTTATAACCACAACTTCGTCAACATCCTATTACCCCCCCCCCCCCCCCCCGAACCGGACCCATCTGTTTGACTATTATATTCGTACTCAACAACCTTTCAATCTACCAACCAGCGGTCCATCAATTCGACCTACTACCAACCAATGAATCAACCTGCCAAGCTATTACTACCGTACTACTATTGCCAAAATCAAACTATGGAATACTGAGGGTAGTGACGGTATCAACGTATTAGGTTACCATGTAGAAGGGGGTGGGGTAGATTATTATGATCATGTACTGTTACGTTACATGGTACTAGCCTTGTTACAACCACAACTTTAGCCAACATTCTATTCACCTCCATATCGACCTATCTGCATAACTTCATTATATTCGTACTCAAAAACCTCTCGATCTACTAACCAGTGGTCCAGCAATCCTAACTACAATAGTCTGTTTATTTTCAGATCACAGTCAATTAATTAATATCGGTCTTAACACCACTAAATGAAATTAATGAACGCATATGATCCTCCAGGGATTCGAACCCAGGACACCACATACAAAACTTACACGCTCTAACCATTATACCACCAAGACGATTAAGTAGCCTACATGACTGCAATTGCAATTCCTCACCTTAATTACTCAATGATTACGAAGAATTTAAAGAGAAATATGTTGTAAATTATGAAACCTTGATATTTACATGATGCAGAAACACAGTATTTATATATATATATATATATATATATATATATATATATATATATATATATATATATATATATATATATTTGTCCATTAACTATAGATAAATTAGTTGATAAGGGATTCAATTTACAATCAGTATGGGGGAATCACACACACGCACACACACACAAACACAAACCAGACTATACCACCCAACCAAGATTTTACTAATAATGAAGATTAGGTTACAGCGTAGTAGGGGTTTAGATATGATCCTTCAGTGTTACCTTACACTACTATGCTAGCCTTGTTATGGTCAACATCACGGCAACATTCTCTTCACCTACCTGCTTAATTATGTCTTGCCCAACAACCTCTCAACCTTCTTACCTGCTAACGAATCAACCTGCCTATTTAGTTACCGATAAACAAACCACCTACTCACCTACTTATGTCTCTCTCAACCTTCCTATTTACTTATCTACCATAATGTGTATTTTACCAACCAAACATTCCTATTTATCAACGTCCCTACCTACATATCTACCTTCCTACGTATTAACCAACCAACCTACCTACCTACCAGAGCATCAACTACTCTTCCTAACTATTTCCCAGTTAAGTATTTCCAAATCTTCAGACCACCCTCAAGATACTACAGTATGTGAAGAGGAAATTTACCAACACCAACTATTTCCCGCGCTTTTTTTTTCGTGTTTGACGTCACCGTTTGGTCATTAATAATACATAAACATATTCGAGATACCTGGATGCTTTTCCCGCGCTTATATATTATTCTGAAACATTTTCCCGCGTTTTGTTTTGTTTTTCTTTACCCGGAAAGTCCTTACAATGTTTGTGAATCAGCTTTGTTCTAGAAAATGGATAATATGGGAAGTGAAGCCTATGCTATTGGGGCTTGATGGGCAAGTGAAATTTTTGATTGCATTTGTAATTTATGCACATTGCCAACAATCTCTCTCTCTCTCTCTCTCTCTCTCTCTCTCTCTCTCTCTCTCTCTCTCTCTCTCCATTCAAGGATTTCAGGTTTGGCTACGGACTGATATGTTTATGTTGGTTTTTTTTTCAATATGCGGTAACATGAAATATACAGATATTATATTTATTGTGTGAATGTCTGGGGCAGAAACATAATGGCTTTGTTCCTGAAAGTAGGGCAAGGGAAGTGCAACAGGTGTGTGTGTGTGTGTGTGTTACTTAGTAGTTTGTGTATATGTGTGTGTGTTACTTCGTCTGTGTGTTCCTTTGTAGTGTGTGTGTGTTTTGGGGTGTTTTCCTTTATTTAAAATTTTTAACTGCTCAATGAAACTGGCAGATAGTGTGTGCGTGTGAGTTTCTTTGTATTTGGATGTGTGAGTCAATATGGGAACGGTTTTACGATATAGACTTGTTCAGTGTGTACGCGCGCGTGTGTATGTACGCGCGTGTGTGTATGTACGCGTGTGTGTGTGTGTGTGTGTGTGACAGAGTGAAGGATTTTATGAGTCCGACTGCCTGTGCGTGTGTGTGTCGGTATTTATGTGTGACAATATGCGAGACTGGTTGATCGTATGTGTGTGTGTTTCTTTGTATTGTATATGTGTGACAATATCGGACAAGTTTTATGATACTTCTTTGTGTGTGTGATTTTGTTTTATAGTAAGTGTGTGTGTGAAAATATACATGCGATTTTAATAGGCACAATGTGTATGTGATTATCTATGATGCAGACATATGTGTACGTGTATGTATATGGCTGTATGCTCGGCGTTACAATACAGACTGGTGTTTGTGTGCGTGCGCGCGCGTGTGTGTGTTTTCTGATTCTTTGTGCTTGTTTGTGTGTGGCAATATGTGAACGGGTTTGAGACTGCGTGTGTGTGTTTGTGTGTGTGTGACTAAGGAAATTCTTGGAAGATTGTGAAGGAATCCATGAATTTCCTGACATCTTGAGAGGGAGAGAGAAAAGGGAAAGGGGGAGCGGGTGTTAGCAGTGATTTTCTCCACAGCTCATCCTTTCCCTCCCTCAACCGTCTCTCTCACTCTCTCTCTCTCTCATATATATATATTGTTTTATATTTTCTTCTCCCTAATGTTCCTGTCAATATTTAGATTTTGCAATCTGTCATATTTTGCCCCTCCTTTCTCTCTCTCCCTACCCTCTCCCCCACATTACTCCCTCCCTCCTCCTCTCACATTATGCCCTCTCCTTCATGCCCCCCAATACCCCCACAGCGCGTGCCACACACACACACACACACACTTTATACAATATAGTTGTATAGATGTAAACCATCGTGCTGTTATTAAAATATATTTAATGTTCATTATGATATAAAATAAACCAGATGACCTTGATGAGTAAGACCCCCCCCCCCATCTCTCTCTCTCTCTCTCTCTCTCTCTCTCTTTGGCGGGAACTTTCAAGCAGCAACTGTCACCTCGTCAGTGTTGCCACCTAGGGGTACCAATGATGCAATCGCGAACCTTCACGTGAAATATATATTTACATTCAATCCTGTAATATAATTCGTATTCACAACTGTGCAAATACACCCCAGGTGTGTGTTAAACGTGTAAGATTTTGGTAAGAGTGTTTTTGTTGTAAATGAGAGTAAGTATTTGGCGATGGGAAATATCCTTGGGGTGGTAGTGGCTCGGTAGTGGTGGGGAACCACTGGCTGAGATTTGCTGTTTTTTGGCGGGAGTTTCAAACTAACTGTCCGTTCCACCTGATTAACTGGTCTCTGATTTGGTGAGTCAAGCAGCAAGGAAAAGAGTGGTGTAAATATGTAAACTGTGTGTGTGTGTGTAACTTAACAAACTTTGTGTTCAATAATGTGGAAACTATGATTACTATTATAATTAATGCCTATAATTACCTAAATTGGATAGATATAGATAGCCTATAGAGCGATAGAATATATATATATATACTGTACATAATTATATAGACCTAATGGGGTGACTGGACGACTCGGCCCATGGGACAACTCGGCTCGAACAGCTCGGCCCATTATTTGAGACAGCTCGGCCCCATGTTTTGCTATGGGGCAATTTGACGAGACCAGTCAGGATTAGGATGGGGAGAGCTAAGTGGAGGGTTTATGGGTGAGGCCATGTATGCAGCACCAAATCCTGTCCTCTGCGTATGCGCGGCCTTTTCCCTAATATTTTTATTATGTTATTTAGGCTCAACTGTTAGGTTAATTTAAGTTAGGTTAGGTTAGGTTAAGATAATATAGTATAAAGGAAAACAAATCGTGCCATCGATTCTCAAGCATGCGCAGAGGACAGGATTTGCAGGATTTGGTGCTGCATACATGGCCTCCCGTTTATGGCGTGTGTGTAATGTGGGCGAAATGTTCGTTTATTGTATAATTTTGTCGTAGGCTAGTTCTCTCGATTCATAATGTGTAGGTTAGGTTAGGTTAATTAAGAGTTGTCTCGTAATTAACACGGGGCCGAGCTGTCTCGTTTTTACTGGGCCGTGCTGTCTCGCCGTGGGCCGAGCTGTCCCGTGGGCCGAGTAGTCTAGCATTCGCCTAATGGTAGTATCGATAATGGAGATAGTGGTAATAGTATTAGTGATGTAAACTATGTAAAGAGTTGTAGGCCTACCTGTAGTGTAAATAACTGATAATAGTTATGTATAAAATGACAAACTTATAAATATTAATTTGAAGTACCTATACCACACCACAGAACTTTCTAATCATGTAGCTGTATAGGGAAAACACCCTTGTTGAAATTTGAGATGGATTTCTGTTAAAACACAATTATATAGAAAGACAGACAGACAGACAGATAGATAGATAGATGGATGTATGTGGTGTGTGTATGTTTACTGTATACGGTACCAGGTAAAGCATCATTCACAATACTACAACACATTCCATATCAGCGTAACTATAATCAGATACAAGATATCCCACTCCACACATTCACCCTGATCCGACCTCTTGAGATTATTATGACATTTTATTGTGTTTGTATTGATGATTTTGCATGCTTTAGCCATTTTCGACCTATTATTGTATCAACTGTTCTATTTTTATCAGCAATATTTTGTATTTACTTCTATTATAAAAATTAGTTTCGTATTATCATTTATTTGTGTTAATTAAGCCGGCGTCACACGAGCAAGTTTGTCGGTTATATGACATTGGAGCCTTGAATCCGCTGCAAGTACCCATCTTATGATTGATTATGCTGTTTATTTAATTATTCGCATATTAAATTGGACTAAACATGATTAGGAGGTTTAAGAGACAAAATACTGTCATAACGAAAGATAAAATTGCCAGATAGTAGACTCGAGTTTAGCTACTGTTTTAGTTGGATACTGTAGCTCAGATACATCCGCCCCTATAGCGCTGGTGAGATAATGGTGTTGAGGGGGTAGTGCTTGTTGTTTGCTCCATGTATTTATTAGTTTATTAATTTTCAAGTTTCCTCGCTAGACCTCCATCAGACTTAAAATAGCACCCACCCCCTAGACCCCTTTTCAAGATAAAGTTGTATATTTTTCGGTAGAAAAATGTGCCGGCCGAAGGCCGGTTCCTTTCAAAAGATACAGGCTCGCTATCGCTCGCCAGAAAAGAATCGCCACGTAAATGGCACGAATGGTCGTAATATTGACAAAGAAATAGGGCGAAATGTCTTAAAATCGACAATCTAATGGAACAAACTACTTAAAATCTCAAAACAAATACACAAAATATGAGGGAGGAGGTCCAGAAAAAAGTGAATACCTCACCCTTAATCATAGATTGATTAATCCTAGAATATCTGTGTCCTAAATTCCTCCAGTGCAGATTGTAGTTTTATTTTAGGGACCCACATACTATTTCATCATCACACTTCAACAAATATTTGCTCAAAAATAACGATCGAAACGGTTCATACCCAAATATTCCTATCACCCCCCTCCCCCCAGAAAAAAAGTATATATACAGTTATATATATATATATATTGCAAATCATTGGACTAAGTATTGAGGGCGAAAAATCAATGTCCAATATTGTAAGATACATTTGGTAATATCAACAGGTGGCGACATTATTATTATTAGGAAGTTACATCACCTACCGTATATACGCTTCTACACATCTCCCTAAGTAGACTAGGTATACATTTAGTAAAAATCTATCCTAAACCGATTTAGACCGGCCAACAAATAATAGGCCTACTATAATTAACGTACTTGTTAGTTATATCATTAGTTAAGGCATAAATAGCTTATGAATAACAATATTCTAGGTTATGTACAAGAACATGTAGTGTATTAACTATGCTACTCAATCCAATTTATAATGTATAATATATATATATATATATATATATATATATATACTGTATATATGTTTGTATATGTAGCCTATAACAAAAGCGTGTCATGCTACTCATGAGCAGCTCTATGTGGGTCCCTCTACTAAATTGAGACACCAGTAATGGCATTAATGCCATTTGGCCAACGTTGTGGATGGTTTAGTTGTGTGGTGTTGCATAACTGGTGATAACGTTGGTA
>CM064522.1:33629568-33732068 GCA_032716605.1 Paralithodes platypus | reverse complement strand
TTTCGTGCTATTTAGGTGTCGATTTTTTGCCTGGCGAACGATAGTGAGCCTGTAATGTTGGAAGAACCGGCCTTCGGCCGGGAAATTTTTCTACCGAAAAATGTACAAATTAATCTAGAAGGGGGATCTAATAGATGTTTTTTGTTTTTAATTTGATGGAGGTTTAGGGAGGAAACTAGAAAAATAAAGAATACATGAACAAATCGCCCAAAAAGTGAACCATCTTTCCTTAAATGTGGCATCAGTAGCAATTAATAACAATGCTGATACTGATAAAGGATACAGTTAATTAAAACATATTATATTGATTGGTAATGAATACTAATTATTATACTAACTAATTATGCTAATGCTAATGATAATAATGTATACACGATTAACAAAATAGCACTTAAAAATGAAAAATATGCCTAAACAGATCCTTACATTAATAATTTCCTATTGTAAATTAATTAATTGTCACAGGGATTAGAACACATGGTTAATTGTAATTATGCCAAGGACAATGCTCAACTCGCGCGCACAATAGGCTACATACTGCGTATATACACATTATTTTCTGAACACATGCAATACATATATACCACATACATTAGCACACGCACGCACACTTAACACTCACAATTACAGACATAAAGGCTACACAAACACACATTAACACATACATTATCATAATCAATATTACATATACAGTAGTTAAACACAACACAAATCACTATCATTAACACACACACACAGACCTAAACACACATATTGCCACATATAATATCACATACACATACAAACAATTACGCATTTCCACATACACTAACACCTACAACCCTCCTCTCTCTTTCTCTCTCTCTCTCTCTCTCTCTCTCTCTCTCTCTCTCTCTCTCTCTCTCCCCCCTTATCAGTATTTCAAGGTGACATACTTATCTCCCCCTCTAATAACCACCAGCTAATTACCAGTGCTTATATCATGTTCACCACACCATCGTTCACTTGATTTAATGTTCGTTCATTCTGCTTATATACTGATATTAATCCCTTCAGCGCGATGATGCCTATTTACCTTTGATTCTGGCTAAACGTAGAAAATTGTTATGCAGTTTAGAAGAACCTATGTTATACAGAGGCTAAATTGAGATCGTATTTACCCCCCTTTGAGTCCTAGAAGTAGATGATAAGCGAAACTTGCGTAATGATACCCAGAATAGGATTAAAATTACGCCTTCGTGCTGAAGGAGTTAAGGAAAAACATATTAATTAACTCTTTCAGGATCATGACACGTTTTGACAGTTTATTCTGGCTATCATTAGACGATTATATTTAGGTTAAGGTGAACTTGTGGGAGTTAATTGAAATAGTAGGCCTATTTACCCCTTGTATTCCTATATATCCTTCCTAAATTGCATAAAATCGTCTAATGATAACCAAAATAATATGTGAAAATGCGTGTAAGACCCTCAAATGGCTAACCCCTTCTGTACCGGTGACGTCTTTTTATTATCTTCTAGCTATATTTTGACGATTTTGTGCAGTTTTAGAAGGATCTGTGATAGTTAAAAGGATTAAGTTAATAAGTGTGATACTTCGAAACCTGTTAATTGCTGGAAGCCCTTATCAAACTGAATACAATCGTCTAATAGTAGCCAGAATAAAATTAAAACTGTGTCTAAGCTCCTCCAAGGGTTAACTGAAGGCGTTGGGTCTGGTAGGAATGATGAGAAGGTTGTTGTTGTTGTTCCCCAAGCTGCCTGGCCGAACAGCCCCAAGGCCCCGAGCAAGGCCAAGGCCATAACCGAGCGCCCCCACAGAAGCCTCCCCACCGACCACAATAAAGCCTGGGTGACCGAAGCCACTCCATGGCAGGGAGCTGAGGAGGGTGCGGAAATGCCCGGGAAACCAAAGCCCCACCCAGGGCCCTGTGTCCCTCAGCAATTATGAAGAGAAAGTTGAGGGGCAAGGGAAAAATGTGACGCTTTGGCTTCCAATCTTGGTAGATTGGGAGGTCAATCCACGTTAGAGACGCCGTCACTTGAGATCTAGAAAATATATAAGTAAAAGGAACAGTCAGAGTAAGCTATGGGTATGGCAGAGATTGCTCAGTTCTCACTCTGATAGACCAGCCCATCACCACATGACTAGAACCCAATCCTCTCAGCATCAGCTAGGAAAGGCCCTAGAAAGCCGCCTTTGGCGGGGGGGATAGCTCCCCTATTTCAACCCTTTTCGGGGTTGGGCACCCGCCCTGATGAGAAGGTTGTTGTATTATGTAACCTTTAGGGAGGGTGGGGAGAAACGGTAACATGATAGACACAAGGGACTGGGGTTCTCGAAAAGAGGCTCCTGTCCTGGCAATATTCTTGACTTACAGTGTGTTGGCTTAATAATCCAATAGGATTGATAGCATTTGAAGTCCTATTTTAACTAACTAATGACAGACAGACACCGTGTTGGATGGTCAACTCCTTAACCCCATTTTAGTTCGAAGGGGCCAGTCTTTTCGAATCATAAGAACATAAGAACATAAGAAAATGGGAGTCTGCAAAAAGACGATCGGCCCACACAAGGCAGATCTCTGTCACACCCAACCCCAATTACATAACAACATAAGGTCATAAGATCGCTGGAAACTGCATACGGCCATGCGGCCCACATGAAGCAGCTCCCATTCACACCCAGCCCATATCACCCATATGGGAATCCAACTTATGCTTAAAGCTTTCAACTGTTTCTGAGCTAATTACTGTTCTGGGCAGTGCATTCCACATGTTAACAACTATTTCCAAACCAGTGCTTTCCTATATCTTTCCTAAATCTAAACTTATCTAACTTGAAACCATTTGAGCGGGTTATGTCGCCGTTCTTTAGCTTTAATACCTCATCTATATCGCCCTTATTTAAACCTTTTATCCATTTAAATACCTCTATCATGTCTCCCCTACATCTTCGTCTCTCTAGTGAGTGCAGGTCTAAGACTTTCAACCTCTCCTCATACGATAAATTTCTAATATTATGTATCTTTTTGGTAATTCTTCTTTGGACTGCCTCTAAAGGGTCGATATCCATTCCATAATAAGGGCACCAAAATTGAACAGCATAGTCTAAATGGGGTCTTACTAGAGCTAAGTATAGTTTTAAGAAAACTTCAGCAGTCCTGTTGCTAACACTCCTAGATATGAATCCTAGAATTCTATTTGCCCTATTCCTAACACTTATACACTGTTTTCTGGGTTTCAGATCATTACTAATGAGCACCCCCAGATCCTTCTCACACTCTGAGTTATCCAATTCTACATTGTCTAGTTTGTATTTAGCATCTAAATTACGATTTCCAATCCTTAATACCTTACATTTGTCTATATTGAAACTCATCTGCCAATTTATGGACCACTCGTGCAAGTGATCGAGATCATTTTGAAGACATTCCCTGTCGCTAGCTGACTCTATTATCCTACCTATTTTAGTATCATCAGCAAATTTACTGATCCTACTCTTTATGCCCGAGTCAAGATCATTTATGTAGATAATGAACAGAAGGGGCCCCAAAACCGACCCTTGGGGGACCCCACTTTTAACTAATCCCCAGTCCGATTTTACACCATTTATACTAACCCTCTGTTTCCTACCAATCAGCCATGACTTAATCCACTTGAGTAGCATCCCCCCAATACCATGTCCTTCTATCTTCCTTAACAGCCTTTCATGTGGAACTTTATCAAAGGCCTTACTGAAGTCTAAGTAAACTATATCATATGACTTGTCGTTATCTATCGCTTCATAAACCTCAGAGAACAAACTGAGTAAATTTGTTAGGCAGGATCGTCCTGGAGTGAAACCATGTTGAGAGGGTAATCTCCCCTGTTTTGCTCCATTGGTTTGGAAATTTTAAGACGTTTCACCCCATTAGTTTGGCTATAATAAAACGGTTCACCCCATTCAGGTGTCGATTATTACTCGGCGAGCGATAGTGATTCTGTAATTTAAAAGAAATCAGCCCTCTTCGTCCGAGACATCTGCCTATTGGAAAAATGTACACATTTAGTTGGGGGGGGGGGGGGGGGAGTCTGGAAAGTTTTTTTGTTAGACTAAGGGGACAAAATAAATACATGCTCGAAAATGGCAAAAACAAGCGAAAGTCCTCAATAATTAAACCAGATTTCACACAAGATGTCGGACCAGATAGTGTTAAAAGAGATCTTCAGTCAATGTATATATCTGTTTTATTGCTATAGACCTGCACGACATCGCTTATTAAGTTAACTGTACAGTATATGGACCCAAAGCTCCCTCGTTTTATGTTGATTGTAATTTACCTTTCTATCCTTTTATTACCTAGATGTGTGTGAATTTATATATATATATATATATATATATATATATATATATATATATATATATATATATATATATTTAATGCTGTGTTGTCCCTGTTCGGGCTGTCTCGAGTCAGGCACCTCCAGCTAGGGGGTATGTGCCTGTGTATATACATACATACATACATACATACATTCTTTTATTATATGAATGGCCTTGGTTAATGTTGGCCCTGGTTGAGTTGCCCAGGAAGCACTGTTATTATTAGACTGGTGGTGATGATGGGTGGATGGGGTTTGGGTTGATCAATATAACCACACAAACAGGAAGGATGGTTTAAGATGGTTACCTCTGATAGTACCGTGGTTATAGCCAGGGGTTCTTTACTCACTCTCACTCTTACTCACTCACTCACTCACTCTATCTATCTATCTTACTCACTCTCACACACCTCTCTCTCACTCACACACTCACTCTCTCTCTCTCTCTCCACACACCGTAGGGCCCAATGGAGCTAATGTGTTGTGCAGTTAATATTAATAAATAAAGATCAATGTTTGTCTGTTTGTCAGTTACCCGACCTTTGTTACTAAACTCCTCCCACAGTTTTGGTGCCCGGTGGGAGTGTGGGGCACCGTTGGAAAGCCCAGGCTTTGGAGATGGGTTTTAGGCGAGTTTAGTGGAAATCAGAGACACTTTTGTTTAATAAAATTTTCGGCAGAACTTATATAGTATACGGGACCGAAAAAAATGGCCGTTTGAGGCAGAAGGAGGCCTCCGATCGAAAAGGTGTATGGAATGAAAGTTGTTCGCAGCCCCCCAAAATGGGGGTACGGATGAGGTCAGATCCAAAATCGGAGGTCATTTAGCGGCCGAAATCGAGGTCGCCGTTTAATGAGGCACAGAGGCCGGTGATTATGGTAGTAGTAGTATTGTGATGATTGTGGTAGTACTGATTGATGATGGTGATTATGGTAGTAGTAGTGGTGGTAGTAGTGATGGTGATTAAGGTGATTACCCGGGCAACGCCGGGTATCCCTGCTAGTATTGAATAAACTTAACATGAGCTTCAACTAATAACAATTAGAACATGACACATGGATCTCTGGAATGTTGTCATAATATAATTAGAAGTGGGTGTGGTGGATGCATATGGTGATCACAATATTTAGTTGACGTTCGTTAAAATGGAAAACTAACTTGTGTGTGTGTCTGTGTGCTAAGTATGTGTTTGTGAAATTAAACTTGGGGATTTGTGTAAATGTGTGTGTGTGTGTGTGTGTGTTACTTAATTGTTTTTGTGGAATCATTAATATAGTTGAGTGGAAAGGGTCATCAAATGTTAAGAGCAACAGTTAATATATTCCATTTAGACAAACAATTGAAGGTAGTGTCCAAGATATGCCTAAATGCGTGCCTAATTATTTACCATACACATAATATCACACACATACAGACAGACAATACTAAGACAAACAAAAAAACACAGGAACCGACCTGTGACCAGGACATTTTTGTCGAAAAATGTACAAATTTACCTTGAAGGAGGGTCTTTGGGAGGTGTTTTTCTAATTTTGATAGAGGTCTAGGGAGGAAACTAAAAAAAAAAAATATATATATAGGCTATATATATATATATATATATATATATATATATATATATATATATATATACAGTATATATAATATATATATGAACAAATAAATAAGAACTTTCTAAATAAACAATATAGCCAATTGTATCTGCGGTTCCCATCTTTACGTGTTGTTAACTAATGAGAAGGGGTAAAGACTGCTATTGTGGCGCAGAGGGTAAACAGTGGGAACTATTGTTGTGGTGGTGGAGAGAGAGAGAGAGAGAGAGCGAGCGAGAGAGAGAGAGAGAGAGAGAGAGCGAGCGAGAGAGAGAGATAAACAAGCGTATTCATTGGCAGGTAGAAACTAAAGAATTGAAGTGTAGTTTGATTATATATATACTATATATATATATATATATATATATATATATATATATATGTGTGTGTGTGTGTACAGTATGTGTGTGTGAGCTCTTTTCATCTATCCTCTCCTATTATTATATTTCCATTCCATCAGTACAATTCAGGTAACACGGCAGACATGCAATACTGATCAACCGCTTCAACTTCGAAATGCTTCAAGGCAATTAAGACTAATAATAAAAAAAAAAATCCATACTGTATAATAATAAAACTCATGAAAGGCATCCGGATAGGCCTAAAACATCACAGGTAATGTTTTGTGTGAATGATTGATGTTCTCCCAGACAGGACACGATAGAAAACGTGTGAGTAAAGTTATCTATAGGGAGAATCCTGGCGGAAAACGTATGGGTAAAGTTATCTAGTTATCTGGTAGAAAACGCGAGCCCAAGTTATTTATAGGGATCTCCCTTAATAGAAAACGTGATTATGAATACAATTAGAAATTAGGAATACACACACACACACACTGTACACACACACACACACATATAACGCCAGAACTCTACCTGAGCTATTCCTGGTAAAGTCTATTGTCTCAAGATATAACTCATAGGCGTGTATATGTGTAGGGTGATGGGAGGGGCTAGGGGTACAGAAAGGACTAAGGGTAGGGTGGAGTATGCTATGGGCAGATATTAATAATTTAATCTGGAGCCGTGGGAAAGATGGTAAACAAGGGTGTAGCGTGTGGTTCTTTTCTATAGAGGCTCGTGGCGTTTACCTCATCATTTTGTGGGGATTTGAGTTTACTATTATATATTTTTTATGTCTGTCAATATATCACCTGTCTTGATAGCGTAATGCATAAATGCGCGGAATTTCGGTGTGAGTATCCTAGGTTCGAGTCCTTGGAGTGCCACATGTATGTGTTGATTTAATTAATTGAGTTTATAAGTAAAGTTGGTTTGTGAAAAAAATATGAATATACTGACGGTAACTATCTACTCATATTATATTTAATTATTAATTATATTTTATCTTTGTGTATGCATGCACATTACAATATCTGTAGGCTACAGTATACTATAATGCATTAAATGGAGTTGAAATTATGTAAATGTGTATGTGGTTAATGAAGACTTTCGACATTAAAGGTGATTTAATTATTGATTGTAGGCCTCTGTATATAATGTATGCATTTATATAGATATGTACGGCATCTATATGGTTTTGTGTGGATTTATGAGTTAACATCATCAATTGATTTACCTCTATGGAGTTGACCAAATACAGTCATATCACAGTAATCTACTGTTTAGCACATCTGCAATGTATACCCTGTTCATTATAGGTAGGCCTAAATCTTTACCATTAACCTCTTGTAACTCTGAGAGTGGGCTAGAACAAATGGTCTGTACATTTCCACGCCTATGCCCTGGCTTACCCTTCCCAAAAGGTAGAAATAATAATTATTAGCTCGTTTATTCAAGTTGTATTTGAGTTACAGAAAACTGCAGTGTGAACTTTACCACTTGCGAGTTTTGAGCTATGAAGAAGTTGTAGCTCTAGACATCGATATTTAACAGAATAACCAGCTAAAATATGATTGTAGGACGTTTAAAACACAACATATAATTCAGCATACTTTTTATCCATCAGAAAACTACATCATTATTGTTTCTCTTTTTAATAACGATTTTATACGTCTCTAATTTCTATATAACCAGGAAGCATATATATTTAATACTATATAGGCTACTAATGCCTGGAACTCGCAAGTGGGTTATTTCAAGTTTACTATGTGTATGAAGAAGACATTAGGCAAAACAGCCTGTAACAAGTGCATCCCCCAGGTGGGGATGGTAAGTAACATGGCAAGAGTACAACAGCTTATATATATATATATATATAGTATATATACACGAGTGTGGGTTAGTTGCTAGTAACCTCAAGTTGTAATGCTATCGTTATAGCGTGTGTGTTTGTGTTTTAAGGTTAAAGTAATATCTAGCTAGTATACTCATTAAGTCAAACCTAGACATCCCAACCCCTAACATCTCACAACATAGTTTGTTACTTACTTGTTACTTGGTGAGGAGTTTCTCAGCCGCGCTCCGTCACTAGATGTGACGCTCGTCGCAGCTGCCCTTTAAACCATCTAGCACTTATAGTCTTGTCTCACAGTGCCATCTTCTAAGTCATAACACTCCCTGAACAAATGTGTTTTAAGTGACTTTTTAAAGGCCTTTATGTTCGCACACCTTTTCACATTAACAGGCAGGTGTCAAATATTATAAATATGGCCCGTTTGCTCCAGCCATCCCTGAGATATAAGAGGTTATGGATCGCCATTTCTAGAAATGAGGGATACTTAGTATTTTGGATGACCTAGAAAGACCCTATTGTATTTTTAATTATATAATTATTGGAATGTTTTGGCATTTACATGCAGCTAACATTTCAAAAACTCGCGGGCTTTCCACCATGTCCTCATACGCTATCTTAACCACAGTACCATTCACTCTACTCATAAATACACCCACTATTATTTGTATACAATTATTATGAATATCATTGAAATGTACTAGACGTAGGATAGTATGGAATAACATGAATTAATTTGATTTGTTGAGCGTATTTATAAAGCCCATTGCTAAAACAAGGAACATGCCTTCTTTTTAGATCGGGAAGGGAAGTGTCAACAGCGTCATGCGACGGTTCCGAGAAATGTCATTTGTCCCTTCATAAATTAACACGTGGTAATGTTGATTCTTCCTGTATTATGATATGACGACAGTGAGTCTGATTCTATACATATAAAGGCATGAACTAGCTTTGTATTATGTATGTAGGCTATTCTAGTGAAACACGTGCACCAAACGTCATCTAGCTTGTGTCATGCCGGTGTCACACCCCTTGGCAACCCATAGGCTAGGCCTAACAATATTCATCTAGGCTATATATCAAATATATATCAGGCTAGGCTACATATAATATCAAATGTATCTAAGGCCATCTCGATTTTCAATCCGGCTAAAGCTGAATTTTATTCGCGGAATCGCTGCATCGTCACTTTGTTTAGGACCTACATGACGCTTGGGGTGGGTGAAGGTATTGAGGGATAGGCTAAGCCTTTGCAACTGTTACGTTCACATCTAATTTGACTGTTTTATCCAAATAATGTTGTTATAGCCTTTAGGGCATAGGCTATCTCATCTGAATTAACTTGGATCTAACTTAGCCTAGGCTAGTATTATTGGTGATGGCTGCCGCCCCACCCCCCACAGCCCCGCTAATATGCGCCTAATAGGCTATTCAGCGGGGGTTTGGGGGAGTAATAGTAGCTCATAACCTATGTAATGGATGTGCGACTGTAGGCTAGTATCGACATTGGTCTACAGTATTTTTTGATCTAGCCTACACCTAGCCTATTCCTAATACACAAATAGGCTAGGCCTACTAAATATTTTTTGTCTCAAAATTTCTGAGTAGGCCTACACTTTATAGGCCTATATCAATACAAATTACGGTATAATCCTGTATAGCGGGTGGACCTGTACATATAGGTTAGCCTATCTCAATAATTTGGTAGTGATACAATTTTATTTTACATTAGCTAACCCTTTCGCTGCGGGTGACGTTCTGGAACGTCCTGGCAATTTACAGAAATTTCCAGGCTTCAAAAACCTGTAAAAACCGTAAAAATAAAGTGTCAGTAGGCGGGAGCGTGAGGGCCCCACCTCCGTTCCTCAGACCAGCGAGCAGCCCACTGAGGTAGACTGTGTCTCGCGCGGGTCTCTCTCTGCCTCTCACAACAGTGTTGCCAAGCAAGCGAGTGCTAACAAATAGCGGGTTTCCCGCGTTTCTATGGCACCGCTGCGGGTGAACCAGATCACGTACGAGGCCCGTTCTGGTCTTATTTTGAAGCTATTTTCGCCTAGTTTTCAGCAGAATACAGTTCATTTGATGCAGATGCTTGATTCATCATTCAGGAGTGCCTGAATATGCCCTAAACAGCCCTCAGCCAAAGAGTTAATAAATAGTCCACTAATATACTAGGTTAGGTTAGGTTAAAGATATTGTTCAATGTTTCGGTATATATTAAGCAAACCACCCACCAATTTTCATGACAATTTTAAAATGCATGTTGGAATCCCTATAAACTGTACTTAATTTTTATGTAAGTTTGATAATTTGGAAAAATTTATTAACTCGGGAACTGCGGGGAGACTCTTAACCCGTGGAGCCCCGGCTAGTTTTGTAATGTTTGTTCACCAGAACCCGGCCAGTTTTCAAAAAATGGTTTTATTCCAGAAACAATAGCGAATGGGTTAGGAATGAAGGAAAAACCACGAAAAACCGCTCAAAAAGCTTAAAGAATGGTCCTACAGAGCCTCCGAAAACGTATTTTACAAGAGTAAAAATTGAAGGCAATACCCCAAAAAACCAGGTTATTGCGCGCTCACGCGCACGCACGTGGCCTTTGAGAGTTTTCAACCATCGGCACGGTTGCGTGGGATACGTACACAGTTCCCATACAAATCTGAGCCCTCTTGAGTGGCTACACCTGAGGTTACGGTCGGCGCAATTAGGGTGACGCACCAGGCGCGTCTCTGGGGCTGTGCGTTACATACATCGCCGACGCGTCAGACGCGTCGCTGGGGCTGTACGGGTTAAGAGTTCCCCCGGCGGACTGCGGGAAGACTCTTAAGAGTAAGGCTTTTAAAAAATCCATTTAAAACACCTCAAAACAATTTTTTTTTTTTTTTTTTTTTTTTTTTTTTGCCCCTGGGCCATGCCAAATATCACTCCTCCACCTCCCCTCTTTCCCCACTTTCCTCACCTCCTTCAGTTATCACCTAGCCTATTTTCCCTGTTATTCCCTTATTCTGTGGTCTATTTTCGTACTAACATTAGCGAGTTGCAAGCAGGGCATTGTCATCACTGTTACCAAGCGAGTGCAAGAGAGAGAGAGAGAGTATCGATCGACAGTCTCTCTCCAGACGTGGGGAAAAGTGGAGGGGAGGGAGGTTGCCTCAGCCATACATTATGTAACTCCCGGCCTGTATCGCCAATTTTGACCATCCAAACGCTGTTTCCACTTGTTTTATTGTTGTAACAGGTTAATACCTTTATAATCAACCTATGTAATATAACCTATACTCCATGTTAAAATAAGTGTCAACCCTCGAAAAATTCTATTAAGGGAGATACAGAACCTAGAACCTGTAACCTGTAACGATATTTGTCCCCATAGACGGCACACAACACGACTCGGCGGACCTCTTTCTCCCTGCCTTTCAGTCTAATTAACACAAGGAATTTACCTAATTTTCTATCCAATGTACTATCCAACCAGCGGGGGTGGCAGCCCCCTCCCATAATACTAGGTTAGGTTAGGTAAGGTTGGTAGGTTAGGCTAAAATCTTTAATGTTGGATAATGAGCTTACTGGGTAAGTTCATTTTCTATCCCATGTACCATCCAACCAGCAGGGGTGTGGGGGTGGCAGCCCCCACTCATAATACTAGGTTAGGTTAGGTTAGGTAAGGTTGGCAGGTTAGGCTAATATCTTTAATGTAGCTTAATTGTTGGAAAATGGATAATTAGCTTACTGAAAAATCTTAAAATCCGAGCCAATTTTTGCCAAAACTTGGCTCAAGTTTTTTCATTTTGGGGTTTTCTTAAGTTGAAAAACAAGAAAACCCGAGCCAACTTCTTTTTTTGCACTTACTGTCTTTTATGCAGCTGAAAAATCTTAAAATCCGAGCCAACTTTTGCCAAAACTTGGCTAGTTTTTTTTCATTTTGGGGTTTTCTCAATTTGAAAAACAACAAAACCCGAGCCAACTTTCATCATAAAAGCCATTATATCGCCTTTTTATGTCTTTAACCCCACATTTTCCCTGATCTTCATAGCCCTCCCCACTATCGGGTGCCGTGTCTTAAGATCGTTGGATAAAGGGGAAAACTATTGGTTCAATGTTATTTTAATACCACAAATTTTTTTGATATATTTGAAGATAAATATTGAATCTATATGCTCTAAAGATCATACGAAAATTTGTTTTAACCCTCGGCAAAACTTAATAAAAAAGTATGGTACTAAAATGTCTTTTTCGTAACAAGGTTGTCAATACGGTACTTCCAGTCATCGATAGCTCTAAAGATCATATGAAAATGTGTTAAACCCTCGGAAAACCCTAATATAAAAGTATGGTACTAACATTTAAGTTTCGTAACAAGGTTGTCAATACGGTACTTTCCCGTTATCATGTACAATCAAAGCTGAAGATTGCAGAGTAAACACGTAGACTTCATCGACTTTCTTTCACCTTCGTATAATCAACAGCCAAATTTTTTTACCAAGGGATTAGTACTCAACCAGCGGGGGTGTGGGGGCAGCAGCCCCCACCCATAATACTAGGTTAGGTTAGGTAAGGTTGTTAGGTTAGGCTAATGTATTTTCAAATCACTATCGGGGGCGTGTCTCAACATCGATCAATAGGCCTAATGGGGAAAATAGGTTTTCCCGAGATTTCTAATTAATTACAAACACTATATATTGATGCAAATGAACAATTTCTTTTATAAAAAACACTCGGAAAATTTGTGGTATTAAAATAAAAAATTTCCAAACTATTTTTGCGGAGGTTGAAACGGTAAACATTTACCTATATTCCCGTTAAAATATCCTCAAGTAACCTATTAAAAACTGTTCAGGTGACGGTTTAGAACTTGTAGGATGTTTAATTGAATGTCGGAAATCAGTATTTACTGAGAAATGAAAGTCTTAAAATGTGCTATGTTTTACGGGAGGGTCTGTACCACATACGCGCGGCCCCGCCCACTACACAAAATGTACAAATATTATATTCGATTCGATTAGATTAACCTAACCTAACCCTAATATAATATAACATAACATTACCTGGGAAAGAGAGGGCAGGGACCCTGGGTGACCCATAGCGCATTTTAAGACTGTTATTTCTCAGTAAATACTGATTTCCGACATTCAATTAAACATCCTACAAGTTCTAACCAGTCCCCTGAACAGTTTTTGATAGGTTACTTGAGGATATTTTAACGGGACCATAGGTAAACATTTATCGTTATAACTAATGTCAATCACTATATATTGATGCAAATAAACTAAAACTAAAAAAAAAAAAATTAAAATAATTGGTGGGTGGTTTCCTTAATATTTTCCAATGTTTCTTAGTAAATAGGCATCTGATAATCAGTTCCTCCCGCTACACAGGATCTTACCCAAATTACAATACCAGCTCAATAAAATTCTGTGAGAATATATATATTTTTTTTCATTTATTGCAATTATGCAATAGCCTAAGACACTTATGGCATTAGCCTTTTACCGTTTTTGTTAACCCTCTCACATCCGTATGACGCAGAGGTTGCCAGATTAGCCATAAGAAATAGAGGTCAATATTTACGAGTCACACCACAGCTGGGATCTCATTTTTAACGGTAGTTTTGGGTTCCTATCATTCTATGCTTCATTGCTATATACTTTTTATCCACCGGAAAATATATTTTTTTCTTGTCTTTTTTTTTTTTTTTAGCATTAACCTAACCAAAAAACCTAACCTAACCTAACCTAACCTAACCTAACCTAACCTAACCTAACCTAACCTAACCTAATAGCCCCCAAATACATTTAGGTTAGGTTAGGTTAGGTTTTTAGGTTAGGTTAATGCTAAAAAACAAAAAAAAACAAAAAATAAAAATAAAAAAACTAGAAAAAATAATATTTTCCGGTGGATAAAAAGTATATAGCAATGAAGCATAGAATGATAGGAACCCAAAACTATCCTTAGAAATGAGATTCCAGCTGTGGTGTGACTCGTAAATATTGACCGAAATAGATTACTCTCACTCTTATAATTACCTCTCCAAAATTAGTTTTCTGCCCACAGCTAACTCAAAGACAACTGCAGAGTTTGAAGTAAATCAACTAAAGGTTTATAAATACTACGGACGGTAACAAAGGCTTTAAAGTATCCCTAATAGGCTCAAAAATTGCGTCAGGACGTGAGAGGGTTAAGGCCAAACATTCAGAATACACTTCTATATCAATATACAGTAATTCTAATATTTAAATAAAGTTTCATGGGGGGTCTAAAAGTAAAAGTATGACTGTATGAATAAAGATGCTGCAATAGATTTCTCAAAATATACTGGTACTGCACTGTAATTGCCACAACACTTACTGTTAATTTGTTTTGTAGTTGTTGTGGTGTAATGTATTGGACCATTGGTGAACAAATATCATTATGTACAGGTTTCCACTGCTATAATTTCAAAATCATCTTACTCCTATTTTCACAGACTTTATACAATATTTTCTATGTCTAGATTGACTGGAGCACTTTTCTTCGATAGCCTGAACTGTCATAAATAATACTGTACTGTAGTTATGTTGGTTCACTGTTTTAATCACACAACGAACCACCTCTCACTGCAACATGTGTTATTTGTCAGGTTCATATAATCAGAGCTCCATACTGCTTCAATTACTGTAAACTTAGATTGGGATTATTATTATTATTATTATTATTATTATTTGTGCATTTAGCTTGTAATTCTGCACTAATGTTATGAGTTTACAATTTGTTTTCTAAATTTTTGGACACATAAGTACAGTACTGTAACTTCACCCCCTATCTATCATGTATATACTTTTTTCTCCCTCTCTATGGTATGTATGCATGTGTCTTATGTGTCTTATGTGTAGCCTACAGTAATATAGGTTATGTAGGCCTATGTGTATGTATTAAAGGGAGGGAGAGATGTGGATAGTTAGATAGATATAGATGGGTAGATAAATAGATTTGTGGAGCATTTCCCATATAATCTTTGAGTGCTATGAATAGCACTTTTCTGTATTGTTGTCAGTTCACTAATTCCTTCTTCACATTGAACCGCTCACTGAAGCATTTGCTATGTATCGAGTTCATAGATTCAGTGTCTCATTCTGCATTTTCATATACTGTATTTCTTTGTGTGAGCTTGCAATGTTGCTTCACTGAGATAATTTAGCACTGATATTTTTTCATACTTTTTAATAATGTTTATACTCTGTTCATTACAGGTAGGCCAAACATACTTCAGTAAACCAGCTGTTACTTCTACCATTTGAAAATTGTCTTCCAGGTACAGTAATTGATGTGAACATTTACAGCCCATTTGCTATAGCCCTTTTTGAGTTACAGAGGTTAGGGGGTTACAATTTCTGGCCTACCTATAATGAATGGGCTATGGATTATCTGCAGCACTTAAATTTTTATCTACCGTGAATAGTGTGTATTTACTGCTTCACAATTTCACTCCAACAAACAACACACTGAAGCATTTATATATAAAGTTGACATGTTCATTGCTTCAATATGGTACAGTGACTTAAGTATTCCATTTGTTATATGTTTTAGATTTTATCCTGCTTCATTTCAACTATATATATATATATATATATATATATATATATATATATATATATATATATATATATATAATATTTTATATAAAAACTGACTGAAACACTGAATCTTGATACATACTAGAGGCTTCAGTAACACATTAAAGTTTAGTCAGTATTTCCACTTTACTGACACAGTGAGCCAGTTACTGAAACCCTTGATGGGTATTGTTCGCAGGTTCTGTTTAGTCAAAGCTTCACAAGTTATTGAGTGTTTTTACTTATTAAAGTTGTTGTTGTTGTTGTTCCCCAAGCTGCCTGGCCGAACAGCCCCAAGGCCCCGAGCAATTCCAAGGCCATAACCGAGTGCCCCCACAGAACCCTCCCCGCCGACCACAATAGAGCCTGGGTGACCGAAGCCACTCCATGGCGGGGGGCTGAGGAGGGTGCGGAAACGCCCGGGAAACCAAAGCCCCACCCAGGGCCCTGTGCCCCTCAGCAATTATGAAGAGAAAGTTGAGGGGCAAGGGAAAAATGTGACGCTTTGGCTTCCAATCTTGGTAGATTGGGAGGTCAATCCACGGAAGAGACGCCGTCACTTGAGATCTAGAAAATATATAAGTTAAAGGAAAAGTCAGAGTAAGCTATGGGTATGGCAGAGATTGCTCAGCTCTCACTCTGATAGACCAGTCCCATCACCACATGACTAGAACCCAATCCTCTCAGCATCAGCTAGGAAAGGCCCTAGAAAGCCGCCTTTGGCGGGGGGATAGCTCCCCTATTTCAACCCCTTTCGGGGTTGGGCACCCGCCCAAAGTAATTAAAGTAATGTCTTATTGCATTATTTCTGGACAGATGATAAAAAATATTATTATATAGTGGGTTGCCAGTACCGTAGCTTCTATTACTGGGCTACCATTGTATTATAATTTTAGTAGCTACTATATTATATTTGATTATTTTATTCATAATGGTAATTACATATATTACAGTAACTATATTCTATTCATTATGACTAGTCTAGAAATTCCCCAATAGGCCTACCTCACAACTGAAAAAAAGCAATCACACTGATGTTTCTAACATTTGGGTAAGAGTAGACTAATTAACCCCTTCTGTACCGGCGACATCTTTTTACTGTAGTTTTGTTCTAGCTCTACGTAGACAATTTTATCAGTTTAATCCTTAAAGAGCGGCGCTCGACTTAAGTTGTGCACCAATTTGCAGCAAGTTAGGAGCATTATTAAGGCTTTTAAAGGGTTAAAATCGAGTGCAAATGGCCGGGAGCGTAGCAGGCCACACGTCAGACACCCAGGGCTTACCGCCACCCACTGACTCACGCTCCCTGTGTTCTCGAGAGGCCGGCAGTGTAGCCAGTAGTGAGCATAGCTGGGAAAAATATACTGCTATATGCTAAACTCCCATGTTGGTGGCACCATTGCATGAGAACCACGAGTGCTACGTAGCTCGTTCTGGTCTCATTTTGAAGCTTTTAGCGCCTAGTTTTTTGCTGAATACATATCTTTTCATGCAGATACTTGATTGATCATTCAGGAGGGCCTGAATATGCCCAAAATAGCCCAAAACACCCCGCTAGACACGGGTTAAAAAGGGCCTCCAGCAATTAACAGGCTTCAAACTATCTCACTTAGCCCTTTTTACTACCACAGACCCTTCTAAAGCTGCACAAAATCGTCTAGATATGTACTGTATGTGTATACCCTGGCACCTTCCCCAGTTTTCCCTTTTTTTTTTTCTAAATATAGCAAGCATAAAATCTAAAAACCGTCGCCGGTACAGATGGGGTTAAAAGTTGTTTATACATACAGTACAGTACAACCCGGCTCCTCCAGCCCTCCTTGAGTTACAAGAGGATATGGGTAACAATTTCTTGATTCATCATAATGAATAGATTATACAGTATAGTCCATTCATTATAGGTAAGCCAGAAATTCAGACCTATCAATACTGTATAACTAAATTGGCTTTGATAACCTTTATTATACCCTTATGTTTATAGTGTATGTATGTGTATAGTCCATTCATTATAGGTAGGCTACAAATCCTGACCCCTAACCTCTGTAACTCGGAAAGGGCTAGAAAAAATGGGCTGTAAATTGCCACACCTATTCCCCGGCTGACCCTTCCTAAATGGTAGAAATATTAAGGCTATTTTTTTGTGAGTTATAAAGGCTAGTGGTCAAAATTTTTGGCTTACCTATTATGAATGGGATATATTTTCCTGGCGAAGATTAGTGAGTTGTAACCATATGGGTTTGACTATTCACCTTTGCTAGGGCTGTGCGGTTAGATCCTATAGTGGGGAGAACTGTTTTTAGATACCTATTTCCTAAGAAACATAGAACAATATCTTTAACCTAACCTAACCTAGTATATTAGTGGACTATTATGAATGTAAAATGTAAAAATATTTTGTAACATTGCCAAATTATTGAGATATATGTACAGGTCTCCCGCTACACAGGATTATACCGGCTGTGCTCCTGAATTTGTGAACTGAGATGCTGCAGTTGATTGTACAGGATGGAGAGCTGCCATCAGGTGACTATGGTTCACCCTTACATAAGCTTGGAAATTCCATTCAAATTGATGATTATCAATGAGTACCTGATGGCAACCAGTCCAACTTTGACCTATCTACAGTACTCTCAGAAAGAATAGTACAGTACAGTAAATTGCTGTTGACATGTAAGGGAAGGGAGATGGAACAATTCTCCCAGGTTATGAAGTCTTAACTCCCTCAGACATATATGACGCGATCGTGTCATATGAATAAATCCACCAAAAACTCATATGACGCGCGTCATATGGACTTATCTCTATACCTCTCCAATAAGTTTATGACGCGATTTTGCGTCATATGAGCTCAGTAAGTCCGATAAGTTACCATACGATAAAACCGTTGGTGGCAACCTCAGCCTCCTGCGATAATTCTAACGGCCGCAGTGTTGTTGTGAGTGTAGTGCGAGGCAGTAGCAATGATCCTGGGGCTCCCGCCTCCTCGGACTTACTGGAACATAATATGTCTGAGGGAGTTAAGATATATGTACAGTGCGGTATACCGGTATAATTTTTCTATGTATGGCATAGAAATTGATCATACTGTACTGATTCCGGTATAGTACAGTACAGCACAGCATATAGAATACAGTACAGGGTTATTTTAAACGGCACTACTACAGCGTTATGAGAAACAATTTATTAGGGAAAATAGGCACCAATAGATTCGCCATATAGTCCGCATGGAGGATTTTCGTTATCGACAAATTGAAAAAATACCCACTTCACAGACAAATACACCAAAAATCTAAGTCAAAGATGTCAAACAGCAGGCCCCTCCCATAATACTAGGATAGGTTATGTAAGGTTGTTAGGCTAGGCTAATGTCCTTTCAAAGGGGTATAGTAAACTCTAGGATAGCCTATACCCGGTCAGAGGGAAGTCCTGCTGTAGTCTCCTTGAATGCTACCGAATACAGTACTGTACTGTATTCTACATAGGCCTACTGGTACCAATGAAATATTTATTTGCATATTAGAGCATATAACTCTTGACAGTCTGTAACACAACCTTCCTAACCACAGATGAATATGGGTGATGCGTACAATACACTCCGAGAGTGGGTATGGATGGTGTGGAACTATGCGATACTCTATCTACTATCAGCTTGGTACCTGTTAAAGGACCTCAACACCCCACACAAGAGTCCTTCAGGTCAGTGGTCACCTAAAGTACATTAAACCCTCAAATTTACAAACTAAGTTTAACAGAATTTGGGAAGGATGTAGTATCCGGGCGTACGGTCGTCTTGTTTACGTAAGTCATTTGCTTGCGGTTACATTCCGGTCTATTTTTACTTTTTGTTTCTGTTATTTACCCCCTGCTGTCAATATGATGATGACAGTAAGTTATGGTAGGGGAGAAGGGGGGGACAAGGCCCCCCCCCCTATTATTGTACCCCACGTCATGTAAACAAAGTGACGATACGCCCGAATACTACATCCTTACCAGAATTTTACTTTTATCAGACTAATTTTGTAATCTAAAAATTATTTGAATGATTTATACAGGATACTGAGTGTAAATTACGAGGTTACTGTAATCTAAGAAATTGTCTATCAGTCTTATTTAGCTTTTTGTTTATTTATTTATTTTTTGTTTTAACTACATGGTGACATGTACCAATACAGTACAGTGAATACTTACTGTATGTATGGGTATAATTTAATTTACGAGGGTATTTTTTCCAGACCCCTTCTTCATGTTTAGCCTAATTAATTTTTAGATTTTAAGACGTTTGCCCCATTACTTTGGCGATTTTAAGACCTTCCGCCGCATTTCCTTGTCAATTTTTGGACTTTTTGTCCCATTCAGGGGTTGAATTTTTCCTGGCATGTGATAACGAGTCTGTAATTTAGGAGGAAACGGCGATTGGCTGGGACATTTCTTTCTCTACCAAAAAATTAACAAATTTATCTTCAAGGGTGGTCTTGGGGGTATTTTCTCAAGCATGATTGAGGTCTAGTGAGCAAACTAAAACCTCCCCTTAACCCTTTCACAACTATTACGTAATTTTCACAACTATTCTGGTGACCATTAGACGATTTTCTTTAGTACTGTATATAATTACCTCTACAACTGAAATGGGTAAATACGATCTTAATAAACCCTCTTTATACCAGGGGTCCTTCTTATATTGCAAACAATCATCCAAATTTAGCCAGAGTCAAAGGTAGAAATACGTCATGGTGCTGAAGGGGTTAATAAACTGTTTACTGGTGACTTATTGATATTTTGCCATTCCAGAACTCCCTAACCAGAATGGTCGTGTAGCTATAGTGACCGGTGGAGTACGTGGCATTGGACTGGAGACTGTCAGACACTTTCTACAACTGGACATGACTGTTGTTGTAGGTAGGTTAAGCCCAGAGATTTATGGGTAAAAATATGGAGCTACCCCACGGTGATTTTTGCAGTATTTTTCCTTTTTATTAGCTAGTTTGCACTAATATGTAGTGGATTTCTATAGCAACAACCTTTGGATCCAAGTTTTCCCCAGGTACAGTGGGGGAGAGTCAAGTTATCCCATTCCTTAGTAAAATAGTTTTGGCTATACTGCACTGTATATTAAAAGGCACTGCAGAATCCAATAAATTCTATACAACAATTGGGAGGTAAGAATTATCGGTACTCCATTTCTGTCATTATGCTGTACTGTATATTAAATGGCACTACAAAATCCATTGAATTCTATAGAACAATTAGAGTGGAAGAATTTGCCTATATCCATTAACTTGCTCATGTAGTAATGTACACCCAATGTGGTGGATTGTGTTCGGTATATTCCTGCATAACGGTATGCATTATATCTCAAGAACTGGGCAGTGTTATAGCATATTTGTTGTTTGTACATATACAGTATATGTATTATGTATGTTGCTTCGTAGTATAGTATAAATGGAAAATGTACTTGGTAAATGAATAATTAATCTGTGGACTCACTTTTACAATTTCCCAGCTCAGCTGGTGGACGACGAGTAGAGGTGAGTCGAGTTGTATACTGATATTCTATTGGTCAATAAACTGGGTGTGACGTCACGAGCGATGATGGCATATGAATGGTTGTTGTATTTACCTAATTGCCTAATTGTAGTTTACAGGAGTTGAGCTAAGCTCGTGTTGTCCCGTCTCTCAGTCTACTTTTTATCCAATTTTTTCTTGAAAATATGGATATTCCTTGCCCCTACCACCTCCTCCTCCAGCCCATTCCATTTGTCAATACATGTATAGGGGAAGCTAAACTTCCTGATATCGTTCTTGCAGGTAGGTCTTTTTACTTTGTAGCTGTGGCCTCTAGTTATTCCTGTATCCATAATTAATATATCCTCCCTATCCAGCCTCTCCAGCCCCCGGGTGCATTTGTACATCATTATCATGTCTCCCCTCTCTCTCCTCTCTTTTAGACTCGGTAGATTTAATTTGTCTAGCCTCCCTTCATATGGCAGCTCTCTGAGACTTGGAACCAATCTAGTAACTGCTCTCTGGATTCTTTCTAACTTGTGAATATGCTTCTTTAGATGCGGGGACCACACCACTGCTGCATACTCCAATCTTGGTCTAATCATACTCTTCATAATTTTCGCTACCATGGTCTCATCCAAGTAGTTCAGAGCAACTTTCATATTCCCGGCCATTGCATACATTCCGCTAAAGAGCTTGTTAATATGTTTCTCTGGCGCCAAATTATCTTGTATAATCAACCCTAAATCCTTTTCTTTTTCGGCCTTGCTAATTATATTATCTCCCATCCTGTACTCCCAATTTGGTCTATTCACACTTCTTCCCATATTTAACACATGGCATTTACTTATATTAAATTTCATTTTCCACTTGGTGCTCCATTCGTATATCTTATCTAAATCCCCTTGCAGCTCCTCACAACTACTTTTATTTGTTATTTGTCTCATAATTTTTACGTCATCTGCAAACATTGACATGTAGGAGTTTATGCCTATCGGCAGGTCATTCACGTACATAAGGAACATGAGAGGTGCCAACACAGATCCCTGTGGCACACCACTCTCAACTTTCCGCCACGATGAGTAAGTTCCTCTAATCTTACAGTTTCTTACAGTAGATCCTCTGGAAAAAGGCAAACTATGCCTGTGTATCCAGCTCAGTACCAGTACTTGCACTGCTGCGGTCGTTCACGGTGTTGGCGGCGGCGGTAGCAGACGCAACATTTTTACTATTCTGTATTTTTGTTTTATAATCAAACTTCAAATCTTGTCTTCCCCATGCCTTATCAAGATTACTTTCAAACTCCCTTATGGATTCGGAATCGACTACATACTGGGGCAGTGCGTTCCACTCATTTACCACTCTATCACAAAATGAGTTCTTCGCCTTCTCAAGCCTATTTCTTTCTTTGTAAATTTTCTTAGAGTGTCCTCTCGTTCTTGTTCCCTCCCGCATCAAGAAGATACCTTCACACACATCCTCATCGTACTTTCCTGACACTATCTTAAAAGTCTCTATCATATCCCCTCTCTTTCTCCTCTTTAATTTCCTTTCCGGCCGTTCCATAGCCGCGGTTGTGGACGGCCATTGTTCACTTCCTCACTCTATAAACTCAGGTGTTCCTCAGGGCTCTGTCCTATCTCCTATTCTCTTTCTAATTTTTATAAATGATCTCCTTAACTGTACCTTAATTCCCATCCATTCATACGCAGACGACTCAACCTTGCACTACTCCATTAGTTTTTCAGAACGCCCCAGCCAGCAATCCCTCAACGACAAATGTAATGAAGCCATAGAACTCTTAAATTCTGATCTAAATACTATTTCCAATTGGGGCAGAGAAAACCTTGTTAACTTTAATGCTTCCAAAACCCAATTTCTCCATCTATCTACCCGTCAGGATCTCCCAGCGGACTATCCCTTATTCTTCAACAATACAAAAATCAACCCTTCATCTTCTCTCAATATTCTTGGTGTCTCTTTTTCTTCTGCTCTCATTTGGAAGGACCATATTACCAGTCTTGCTAAGGCAGCATCCCAGAAGCTGGGTGTGCTCAACCGCCTTAGGGGGTTCTTTTCCCCTGCACAGCTTCTTGCTCTGTACAGGGGCATAGTGCGCCCTTGTATTGAGTATTGTTCACATGTGTGGGGAGGTTCCTCTCACACTGCTCTCCTAGACAAAGTTGAAAGGAAGGCCTTTCGTATCATTAACTCCCGTCCACTCACCAACTCTCTGCAATCTCTCTCTCTCCGCCGCAATGTTGCATCTCTCTCGCTATTCTATCGCTACTATAATAATCAGTGTTCCTCAGAGCTATCCCAGTGCATACCACCTCCTTTACGTAGGGCACGTGGTACCCGTCTTGCAACTCAATCCCACCCCTACTCTGTGCAACTCTCCAACCCAAGAGTGAAACGTTACTCTCAAACTTTCTTCTACTCAACAGCTGAGCTCTGGAACTCTCTCCCAGAATCAGTCTTTCCCTCTTCCTATGACTTAAATTGCTTCAAACTCCGTGTGTCCAGGCATTTTGGCTCGAACGTCCCTTGATTTTGGCCCTGTCACTCTTTCAACTATGGGGGAGGCACTCGCTATAGGCAGTTATGCCTTTTGCCTCCCTCAATCACATAGAAAAAAAAAAAAAAAAAAAAAATATGCCAGTGTCGGAAGTCCCAGTGTCCTCAACCTCTGCTCATAGCCCGCGTTCTTCAACGTTGGTACCAGCTTGCTAGCTCTCCTCTGCACTTTCTCCACTGCTTCTATATCCTTTACCATATATGGAGCCCACACCTGGTTTGCATATTCCAGGTGTGGCCTAACCAGCGCTGTATATAGATTCCTGAAGATTTCTTCGTCAAGTGACACAAATGTCCTCCTTATCAGCCCTACAATTCTATTGGCTTTGTTTATCTTTTTCGCTAAATGTTCTGAGAAATTTAACTTATTGTCTATCACTACTCCTATATCCTTTTCTGCACTCACTTCCTCCATCGCTTCATACATACTGTATCCTACCTTGTCTATCTTGCTGGTCCCAATCCGCATGTACTTGCATTTTTTTGGATGAAAAGGCATTAACCAATGCTCAGACCATCCCTTCATGCCCTCCACATCTCCTTGAAGCAAACCCATATCTTCCTTACTCCTCACTCTTCTATACAGTTTAGTGTCATCCGCATACAGGTATACCTCACTTCCATTAGTTATAACTTCAGGCAAGTCGTTGATAAATATAACGAACAGCAGTGGTCCCAACACAGATCCCTGAGGTACCCCACTTGTAATTTCCCTCCACCCCGAGCCTATTCCATTCACCAATACCCTCTGTCTCCGATCTTTCAGGAAGGCTTCTATCCATTTCACACATTTCTCCCCTATATTATAGCTTCTAACTTTCTCTATTAACCTTTTATGTGGGACCTTATCGAAGGCCTTCATAAAATCGCAATATACCACGTCTATTACATCACCATCTTCTAGAATTTGCATCCAATCATCTACCACCTTAATTAGCTGTAGTACCGTCGACCTCCCCGGCAAGAATCCGAACTGTCTCCCACTGAAAAGTTGGTTTGACTTCATATGATCTATTATTCCTTCTCTAATTACCGTTTCCATTAGTTTACACACAACACTTGTCAAACTGACTGGTCTATAATTCCCTGGGTCATTTCTCTTTCCCTTCTTAAATATAGCTGTTATGTTCGCCTCTCTCCAGTCCATCGGGATTTGTCCTGTATTAAACGATACCTCAAATAACATTTTCAATGGCTCTACTAACATCTCCCCTCCTTCCTTTATGATTCTTGGGTGTATCCCATCCGGTCCCGGTGACTTACTTCTGTTCATTTTTTCTATAGCCCTTCTTATTCTAGCATGGGAAAACTCTACTAGTTCTAGTGCCGGTGCCTGTTTGATGGGAATAGTAGGCACTGCATCCTCCGACTCCACTGTTAGTACCCCCCCAAAGTATTTCCCCAGCACCTCTGCTTTCTCCTTATCAGTCTCCGCTCTACTCCCATCATTCAACCCCCCCACCAGCTCTGGGATCCCTACTCTTCTTGTTAATTTTTCCTGAATGTACTTCCAGAATATTTTTGGATTATCCTTCACATTTCTAGCTATCTCTCTCTCCCTCTCCTTCACCCCCCTCCTTGTTTCCCACCTTATTTTATTGTTTATTTGTCTACGTTCCAGATCCACTTCCTTAGCCTCTATACTAGATCCCCTGTTCTTTTTTAACAATTTTAATCTTTCCCACAATCGTTTCTTTCTTCTAATCAATATCCAAAGCTTTCTTTTCATTGGCAATTCTGGGTTAGTTCTTTTCCTCAATTTTGTTTTATCCTTATATTCCCTTACTGGTACACTTTTGGATACAGCATTCTCCAGATTGACTCTAATTTTCCTCCACATTCCTTCAGCGTCTTCACCGTTCAAATATTCCCCCCAGTCAATGTCCAAACACCGTCTCAGCAGCTCATAATCTGCTCTATCATACATGTATATTTTTCTATTGCTTTTATTATCCCTCTCCGATTTAATGTTACAACTAAAGCTTATACAGGCATGGTCACTACGACCTATAGGGCTATCCACATTAACATGTTCCACTATATCCTCTTCATTGCTAAAAATCAAATCAAGTACACTCCCCTGCGTCCCATCTCTATATCTTGTCATCTCTACAATATGTTGCGTTAAAAAACAATCTCTCACTTTCTCTATAAACTTATTTTCCATGCTACCCTGTCCCGCTGGAGTAGTACAATTTGCCCAGTTGATCCTTGGCAAATTGAAATCTCCAATCAAAATTTTATATTTGTTCTCTCTATTATCTATCTCCTCCATTGCTTTCAGTAGGTTATCATCCTCTCCCCTGCTATTATTTGGGCTTCTATATATAGAGGCAATTAGAATTGATCCTCTTACACATTTTACTTCAATACACAAATACTCACAATACTGCTGTCTCATATCCACCTCATTAACCTTGAGCTCTTTTCTTACATAAATAAACAGTCCTCTTCCAACCTCTGCTCTAATAGCATTTCTCTCATATAACTCCAAACCCTCCAAACTATATTCCACCAGTTCCCTCTCCATTCTAACATTTTTTGGTCTTACTTCCTGTAGGGCTATGATATCAGGTTTTTCCTCTTCATCCTGCAACCTACATATCAGTTCTCTTTTCTTGTCCTGAGTAAACACATCCACATTACTAAACATAATCCTTAATCCATCTACCATTCCTCCAGTAATTACACCATCCCGCTCCTCCAGTCCGTACCCTACTCCCCTGTTAGCACTACTGGGTCTGCCTCTTTGTCTCCTGTCTCTCCCTGTGACACCTCCACCCCGTTCTCCTCCTCCGTCACAACTCTCATCACATTCTCTCCCCTCCCTGATCTCCCCCTCCTTTCTACTCTTATAAACCACTTCCTCACTTTTCCGTCCCTCACTCTCCAGTAAAAATTTCTCTTTTCCTCCTCATCCAACTTTCCATTATTTTCATCAGCCTTTTCTTGTAATTCCTTAATTTTTTTCCTTTGTTCTATACTCAAATCCTTCTTTAGTCTTATGTGTTTCAGTTTATCATTTGTATTTAGCCTCCAACTAAAATTTGTCACAGTCTCCGCCACTACCCTAGTTTTAAACTGTACCCTTATAGGTCTCATCTCTCCCCTTTTATATCTACCTATCCTACTGATCTCCTCCACCTGCCCTTCCCATCCATATTCGTCCTCATCCACACCTTTCAAAACCTCCTTCACTGTCTCCATATCCCTCACTTTTCTCACTCCATTATCATTCATATGAGTCTCTATATCTCCATACAAGATTACACCCCTATCCCTGTCCATGGCCTCCCTCACGACACTCTCCTTGTTCTTCATGACCCCTACAACTGCACTCTCAAAACTTTGTTTGGTCATATTAATTTCTTCCTTTTGCTCTTTCATAATATCCTCCAAATCCTTGACTTTTTGTTTACCTACCACCGTCCATGCAGTCGACTCCTTTACTTCCGTGAAACGTCCTTCGTATTCCTTCAGCTGCTCCTTCAATGCCATATTCTCTGCTCCCAGTTCATCTACCCTTTTCAATAACATCTCTAGGCTCTCATTAACTGCCAAAAAAGGCCTGCATTCACTTCCTTCGCTAGGCCTATTCCCTTCCCCACCTATCACACCACACATTACACACAGTGCCTTAACTTTCTCACCAATATCCCCCTTCCATTTCTCCGTATCACTCATCCACTTTTCCAAATCCTTCACAACAATACTAACCTCTTCTAACTTCTTATCTGTGCTCTTAAATCCCCGAAAACATTGTAACCTTCCTTCCGACTCCGTCATACCCGAAATTCCCTCTGCCATGTTTGTTTACAAACTCAACAACTTACAACCCTACCGCTGTCCCGTCACTACACACTCTTATTACACTATATATCACCCCCTCCACCACACCAATATATCCTCCAAACCTTCACTAAATCCTTCCTCTTCTTGTTAGCCCCGTATGTACTCGATAATGTTGGTCCTCATTTCCCTATCTGTTAAATAGCTCTCCATCCATTTCAGCAAACTCCCCCTGACACATCCTAGCGTCTCAAGCTTAGATAACAATCTCTTATGTGGTACCTTATCGAATGCTTTGGAAAGGTCTAAGTAGACGCAGTCCACCCATCCGCCTCTTTCTTGGAGTACATCTATCACCCTACTGTAATAACATAGCAAACTGGTAACACAAGATGTCCCTTCTCTGAATCCAAATTGCTTTGGGGTTATTATCTTCTTTCTCTCCAACATTTTCTTCCATCTCTTCCTAATTAGCTTTTCACAAATCTTGCATACAATACTAGTAAGTGAAACTGGTCTATAGTTTTTTTTTTTTTTTTTTTTTTTTTTTTTTCTATGTGATTGAGGGAGGCAAAAGGCATAACTGCCTATAGCGAGTGCCTCCCCCATAGTTGAAAGAGTGACAGGGCCAAAATCAAGGGACGTTCGAGCCAAAATGCCTGGACACACGGAGTTTGAAGCA
The DNA here is from genome assembly GCA_032716605.1 of Paralithodes platypus. Taxonomy (NCBI): domain Eukaryota; kingdom Metazoa; phylum Arthropoda; class Malacostraca; order Decapoda; family Lithodidae; genus Paralithodes; species Paralithodes platypus. The sequence continues at coordinate 33,703,799 of CM064522.1, read as the reverse complement.
ATTTAAGTCATAGGAAGAGGGAAAGACTGATTCTGGGAGAGAGTTCCAGAGCTCAGCTGTTGAGTAGAAGAAAGTTTGAGAGTAACGTTTCACGGTTTCACACTCTAGAGGGTCCTCAGGGTTTCCATTCTTGTATATCGGAATGATATTAGCTCTTTTCCATTCAACAGGAACCTGTCCTTTATCTAAGGAAGCTTGAATTATGTCCCTCACTGGCTCCACTAATTGCTCTGCACACTCCTTTAAAACCCAGGCAGACACTTCATCCGGTCCCATAGCTTTCCTTACTTCAAGTCCTCTCATCGCAGATAACAGCTCATCTCTAGTTATTTCAATCTTACTAAGACCACTCTCCAGTACTCCCGCCTGTGGTTCGTCAAAACCTTCCTCTCTAGTAAAAACTGACCCCAATTTGTTATTCATTACCTCGCACATGTCCGATACATTTTCATACGTCCTAGCATCAACTCTTAATTTAGTAATTTGTTTCTTTACCTTCAACTTACTGTTTATATATTTATAGAATAATCTAGGATCACTTTCACATTTATTTACTATGTTCTTCTCATAGTTCATTTTAACTTGCCTAATTATGTTAACATATCTATTCCTCTCCTGTTTATATTTATTCCGATTACTCTCAGTGTTCCTTCTTCTTAATCTAGCCCAAGCTGCATCACGCCTACCCAAAGCTCTTTTGCATTTCAAATTAAACCAATCTTTCTGCTTAGTAAAATTTCCAGTTTTATATCTTGGGACAAACAGATTGGTTCCTACTCTATAAATTTCGAGGAATCTACTATTTACCTTGTACGTCCTGTTCCTTCAAAATAAGATCCCAATCTACTCCCTCTAAATATCTTTTCAAGGATACATAATCAGCTTTACTATAATTTAATCTGTCATTTATGTAGCTATTGTCTAATCTATTGGCATTACTCGAGGTCAACTTCCATTTTAGTAATAGGTGATCACTTTTACCTACAGGACATAGATAGTTTATATCACTAATTTCGTGAGGATCCTTTGTAAAAATCAGATCGAGTTTAGAAGGTTCGTTATTACCCCTCATTCTTGTATTTTCCTTCACATGTTGTGCAAGTACATTTTCCGTAACCAACTCCACTAGCCGACTTCCCCAAGATCTCTGATTTGGCCCTGCATCTCCCGATTCCCAATCAACCTCACTACAGTTGAAATCTCCTACCAAGATCAATCGATTCTTCCTTAAAAGCAATCTTCTCAACGACTGAATCATATCCTCGACCATCTCCTCAAACTCCAACTCCCTCCATGCTCTGGTCTTTGGTGGCATGTAAGCTACTGCTATGTCTAGCTTTTTTCCTTCTATATCATTGAGTTCAACTGCCATTATTTCTGCCTTGTCATTATTTAACTCCACTTGCTTTGCTGTCATAGGGTTCTTAACTAATACTGCCACTCCACCTCCCCTTTTTCCCTTTCTATCATATCTCCATATATTATATCCTTCACTAAACACTATATTGCTGTCAAAGTCCTGGTTCAGCATTGTCTCCGTCAAACAGACTATCTGTGGTTGATCCTTTCTTAATATATCATCCAATTCTACCTTTTTACTGTTTATTCCATTTTTTTTTTTTTTTTTTTTTTTTTTTCTATGTGATTGAGGGAGGCAAAAGGCATAACTGCCTATAGCGAGTGCCTCCCCCATAGTTGAAAGAGTGACAGGGCCAAAATCAAGGGACGTTCGAGCCAAAATGCCTGGACACACAGAGTTTGAAGCAATTTAAGTCATAGGAAGAGGGAAAGACTGATTCTGGGAGAGAGAGTTCCAGAGCTCAGCTGTTGAGTAGAAGAAAGTTTGAGAGTAACGTTTCACTCTTGGGTTGGAGAGTTGCACAGAGTAGGGGTGGGATTGAGTTGCAAGACGGGTACCACGTGCCCTACATAAAGGAGGTGGTATGCACTGGGATAGCTCTGAGGAACACTGATTATTATAGTAGCGATTAGAATAGCGAGAGAGATGCAACATTGCGGCGGAGAGAGAGAGATTGCAGAGAGTTGGTGAGTGGACGGGAGTTAATGATACGAAAGGCCTTCCTTTCAACTTTGTCTAGGAGAGCAGTGTGAGAGGAACCTCCCCACACATGTGAACAATACTCAATACAAGGGCGCACTATGCCCCTGTACAGAGCAAGAAGCTGTGCAGGGGAAAAGAACCCCCTAAGGCGGTTGAGCACACCCAGCTTCTGGGATGCTGCCTTAGCAAGACTGGTAATATGGTCCTTCCAAATGAGAGCAGAAGAAAAAGAGACACCAAGAATATTGAGAGAAGATGAAGGGTTGATTTTTGTATTGTTGAAGAATAAGGGATAGTCCGCTGGGAGATCCTGACGGGTAGATAGATGGAGAAATTTGGTTTTGGAAGCATTAAAGTTAACAAGGTTTTCTCTGCCCCAATTGGAAATAGTATTTAGATCAGAATTTAAGAGTTCTATGGCTTCATTACGTTTGTCGTTGAGGGATTGCTGGCTGGGGCGTTCTGAAAAACTAATGGAGTAGTGCAAGGTTGAGTCGTCTGCGTATGAATGGATGGGAATTAAGGTACAGTTAAGGAGATCATTTATAAAAATTAGAAAGAGAATAGGAGATAGGACAGAGCCCTGAGGAACACCGGAGTTTATAGAGTGAGGAAGTGAACAATGGCCGTCCACAACCGCGGCTATGGAACGGCCGGAAAGGAAATTAGAGACAAAGGCACAGATGGAGGGATAGAAACCGAAGGAGGGTAGTTTAGATATTAAAGATTTATGCCAGACTCTATCGAAGGCTTTCGATATGTCTAGTGCAATAGAAAAAGTCTCACCGAAGTCCCGAAAGGAGGATGACCAAGAGTTAGTAAGATATGAAAGAAGATCACCAGTAGAGCGACCCTTAAGGAAGCCATACTGGCGATCTGAGAGCAGATTATGAGAAGAGAAATGCTTAAGAAATTTGGAAGCAAGAATAGTTTCAAAAACTTTAGAAAGACAAGAGATAAGAGCAATTGGACGATAGTTGGAGGGTTGAGAGCGGTCACCCTTCTTTGGGACAGGTTGAATGTGAGCAAACTTCCAGCATGAAGGGAAGACGTTAGAGGATAGACAGAGACGAAAGAGTTTGCCTAGGCAGGGAGTCAGCACGGAAGCACAGTTTTTGAGAACAACAGGAGGAACACCGTCCGGACCGTACGCCTTATTAGTGTTAAGCCCAGAGAGGGTAGAAAGTACATCTTTAGAAGAGATTAGGATATTAGGCATAAGTAAGAGAGAGGTGTAGTAGCACAGTATATTGGAATCCTCCTCCTTGTTTCTCTTCCCTCCCTGCCTCCCATCAGGTTCACCTCCTCTTCCATCCCCTCCCTGACCTACCTCCACATTCCCTGCTAGTTCTATTCTCCTCCTCCCCCCCCCCCCCTCCACAATCTCCTGCCCCTCCCTCACCATCTCTCCGTCCTCGGGCTGATCCACTACCTGACTCACCGTCAGGTGAGCTGTCTAGACGGTGACGCCACAAATTCTCGCGACATTTTAAAGGGTGTAGAAATACACGTCAGTCCATATAATGAGCCTCTTTTGTTTCTCAATCCCTCTACGACGTCACATTGATTCATTTATTATCCTTGGTGTTTATAATCTCTCGGAGTCGGGCCAGTCGGCCATATTTGAAATGGTGGAACTGTTGTTCAATGAATAGTGAAGTGTTTTTACTTTATGAAAACACCTACAACATCTTCTATTTAACGGGATTACGAACGGAACTTCCAGCGGCATTGTGTTAATTTGGCTGCAGACCATTATTCTCCAGTACACAAGGGTAAGGGTTTTGTACCGTCGTTATTTGGGTCCAAGCCTAGGCTACGTTTACCACGGAATCTTTAATGTATATCCTCAATACAGACTTATTTCCTTCACTTACCTCGTCAATAATAACCCATATAGGTGTAGAGGGCATGAATTATATAAAAGAAAAAGTGATGTTGAAACATTATCTGCAATTTAGCCATGTTGATTAACTCTTAGCCCACTTAACCCCTTCAGACTCATATGATGCAGAGGTTGCCAGATTAGCAATAAGAAATAGAGTTCTCTCACTCTTACAATTACCTGTTTTGTCGACCGTCAATCTTTTATTAATTAAATACCAAACCAGCGGGGGTGTGGGGGCAGCAGCCCCCACCTAATATACTAGGTTAGGTTAGGTAAGGTTGTTAGGTTACGCTAATATTACCCCTTATTTTCGTCTTTTACCCCTCAATTTCCCTGTACTTCATAGCCCTCCCCACTATCGGGGGCCGTATCTTAAGATTGTTGGATAATGGGGAACACGTTTTTCCGGAGATTCTAATTAATGACAACCACTGTATAATGATGAAAAGTAGCTAAAACCAAAAAAAAAATCACTAAATAAAAGTTGTCCAGTTTCCTTGATATTTTCCCTAATTTCCATGAACAAATTTACCTTCGTATAATTGACAGCCAATTTTTTATTTTTTATTAAGGGATTAGTACTCAACCAGCAGGGGTGTGGGGGTGGCAGCCCCCACCCATAATACTAGGTTAGGTTAGGTAAGGTTGTTAGGTTAGGCTAATGTTTTTTCAAATCACTATCGGGGAGCGAGCGTGTCTCAACATCGATCGATAGGCCTAATGGGGAAAATAGGTTTTCCCGAGATTTCTAATTAATTACAAACACTATATATTGATGCAAATGACCAATTTTTTTTATAAAAAATTTGTGGTATTAAAATTAAAAAAATCCCAAATTTTATTATATAAATCATATAAATAACATCCACAAAAAAAAAATCCTTGAAAATAGCTGTGGTCCGTCTCCTTAATATTGACCGAAAAAACACCCATTCTAATCAATCTCAGAGCTCTTTCGGACATCCTCACTGTTTACAAACGCCTTCTTTATGCAGTATAATCAATATTTACCCCCTGCTGGCAACATAGATGACAATTTCAATAATTCATGGGGGGGGGGGGTGAGGGGGGGCAAAGCCCCCCCTCAACCCACCGTGTATCCAACATTGGCATTATAACTAAGACCAAGAATACACTCATTTCTCAAAATCTGGAGGAAAAAACATGAAAAATAAGGGTGCGAGCCTATTCCCTATAATTACCAATATATCAGTTCATTTTGGGACGATACCGCTCTCGCAGATTAACCTTACCGTTCACGAGCCAAATACGGGGGGGGGGGAATACTAATTAGTATTGATAAATAGAAACACTGAATATCAAGACGCAAATTACACCGTGCACTAATGACATTATAATACACGTTGTGTGAAACAGGTACACCGCTGATGTAAAATTAACCGGGTGTAAGATTAAGCGGGTGTAATGACGACATGTTGGCCGAGGGCTGGAACGACGTCATCGCTGAGGCCCGCCTTGGCTGATGACGTCACGATAGTCAACAACCAATCACAAGCAAGGATACACAACGTCTTGGCTTGGTTAATCAAGATGGTTATATTCTAGTTAATCGCCGTGTTTCAACCCCTCTCTTTCCCTGATATATTTCATACCCTCCCCAGCTATCGGGGTTAGTATTGTTGAGGTAAGTGAAGAAAATAACTAAGAGATATGAGGATATAAAAAAGGATTCTTAGTTAATGGGCAAACAAAATACGGTGACTACCGCTACATAGGATCTTACCTTGTGTTCTTTTATTTATAAATTATTATTTTGCTTAAGCGTTGTTTCCACATAGCGATTTTGATTGGTTGTTTTGTCTTTTTACTGTGTTCGTCTAAGTTTTGGTTTGTTTATTTTGCAAGTTTTACATTATAATTTAAGATTACCACCATCATATACGTACTTCTCCTTCTAGCCGGTAAAGGCGTAACAAACCTAGAAGATACAGTGGCAGGCCTCCGTAGCGCTGGAGTGACAGGAGGGAAGGCTGTATGTCTGGACCTGGACCTGGCTAGTCTGGCATCGGTCCGTAGGTTTGCCAAGGAGTTCCGGGCCCTACGACTACCACTACATGTCTTGGTTAATAATGGTAAGGGGGGTTCTCTTTATTATTTTGATTATGTCTTAGCCCTATCTGGTGTGAGGTGGGTCTTTTTTGGCTCGTCCTTAATACAGTATACATTAGTGTGGAGATTTTTAGACATTTCACCTCATTTGTTAGGCAGAAATAAGACACTTGACCCTATTCAGGTGTCGATGTTTTCTGGGCTAGCGAAAGCGAGCTTACAATTTAATAGAATCCAGCCTTTGTCTGGAACTGTGTTCTTCCAAAAAATATATAAAAATACATTGAATTCAACTGCAATCCAGTTACTGTACTAGGGTTCTTCTTTTTAGACCATATCTTGGTAGAGTATAGTTGGTGGGTAGTTGTTCAATTCATAAAGGACCCACTGAGGGCTGTTCTTTCTTAGATGTTGTACCTTAGCCTATGTTAGATACCTGGTACTGGTATATTATATCTATTCATATCTTATTATTTTTATCCTATAATATTCCTTATCTTGAGTTAATTGTTGTACTTGACCTCATTCTTAAATGTTACCTCAACCTTTTCAGCATGTACTCACTCCCACTAAATTCCTCTCCTCCACCCCTCTTTACTGCTCTATATATTATAATGTAAAACTTGCAAAATCCCTCACATGATCTTCCAGCTATTATTATGTTCCTTCCAACAACCAACTATACTCCTAAAATCGATTAATGAAATTTACAAACACATGTGGCAGTCCGTGGATTCGAACCCAGGACGCTCACACCGAAAATCAACACCTTATGCATCACACCACGAAGACAGTTAAAGGATGGTGGACACTGCCTACGATTTATTATGCAACTTCGAATCCTGCATATCAATCTAAGCATGTACACACATCCCAACTGCAACTCACGTAGGCTATGCATATGTGAATGGAAAGAGCAATTAATGGGGCCTTTACCACTAGGGAAGTCCTCTCGATAAATTACCCCTGAACCAATATCAATTATATAAGACTCTCTCCCACCACTAGTTTGAACCATCACACTTTTATCTGATCTTAGGCTTATGGATGCAGTAACTCCATAGCTCACCACTTAGGTGGTGTACCAGTTATAGTCAGTCTCTGTAGCAGTGGACCAATGATTCCCCTCTTCAGAACACTTCTTTGCTCGGTGTGCTGCCAGTCAAGGCCCCTGCAAGGGGAAGGAAACAGCATAACAGTGCCATCCTGGTGAGGGACTGAGGTCTGCTCCCACAGTGCTACTGGTCTTAATCCACATAGTGGAAATAGTACATACATAGGAGTTGGCAGTGGGGGCATATTTGGGAGCCTGGAGACGGTTTCTGCCATAGCCTTTCCTTTTCTGGTGCACTTCCTATGGAAGCATAGTGTCAGACATTAATTTGTAGCAAACTAGAATTATATATAGCATTTGTTTTTCAGCGGGTATTATGTTCGCTCCATACAAAGTAACAGAAGATGACCATGAATCCCATTGGTCCATCAACTACCTGGGTCACTTTCTACTGACTCACCTGTTGTTACCTCACCTGGTATTGTCTGCAACACCTGATGCTCCAGCCAGAGTGGTCTCTCTCTCCTCTGCTGTACACCACATGGGGGCCATACATTTTGACGACATTGATAGCAAGTGAGTACTACGAAGTAGACTGGTCAAAGTTTGTATAACTGTAGTAACATCATCATCATTATGATTATTATTATTATTACTGTAATCATTACTGGAGGAGCGGGATGATGTAGCTGCTGAAGGAATGGTAGAAAGATTAAGGATTATGTTTAGTAATGTGGATGTGTTTACACAGGACAAGAAAAGAGAACTGATATGTAGGTTGCAGGATGAAGAGGAAAAACCTGATGTCATAGCCTTACAAGAAGTAAGACCAAAAAATGCTAGAATTGAAAGGGAACTGGTGGAGTATAGTTTGGAGGGTTTGGAGTTGTACGAGAGGAATGCTATTAGAGCAGAGGTTGGAAGAGGACTGTTTATTTATGTAAGAAAAGAGCTCAAGGTAAATGAGGTGGATATGAGACAGCAGTATTGTGAGTATTTGTGTATTGAAGTAAAATGTACAAGAGGGTCAATTCTAATTGCCTCTATATATAGAAACCCAAATAATAGGGAAGGGGATGATAACCTACTGAAAGCAATGGAGGAAATAGATAATAGAGAGAACAAATATAAGATTTTGATTGGAGATTTCAATTTGCCAAGGATCAACTGGGCAAATTGTACTACAGCGGGACAGTGTAGCCTGGAAAACAAGTTTATAGAGAAAGTAAGAGATTGTTTTTTAACGCAACATATTACAGAGATGACAAGATATAGAGATGGGAAGCAGGGTAGTGTACTTGATTTAATTTTTAGCAATGAAGAGGATATAGTGGAACATGTCAATGTGGATAGCCCTATAGGTCGTGGTGACCATGCCTGTATAAGTTTTAGTTGCAATATTAAAACAGAGAGGGATGATAGAAGCAATAAAAAAAATATACATGTATGACAGAGCAGATTACGAGCTGCTGAGAAGGTGTCTGGACATTGACTGGGGGGAATACTTGAACGGTGAAGACGCTGAAGGAATGTGGAGGAAGTTTAGAGTCAAACTGGAGGATGTTATATCCAAATGTGTACCAGTAAGGGAATATAAGGATAAAACAAAATTGAGGAAAAGAATGAACTCAGAATTACCAATGAAAAGAAAGCTGTGGACTTTGATAAGAAGAAAGAAACGATTGTGGGATAGATTAAAAGTGTTAAAAAAGAACAGGGGGTCTAGTATAGAAGCTAAAGTAGTGGATTTGGAACGTAGACAGATAAACAATAAAATAAGGTGGGAGACAAGGAGGGGGGTAAAGGAAAGGGAGAGAGATTGCAAGAAACGTGAAGGATAATCCAAAAATATTCTGGAAGTACATTCAGGAAAAGTTAACGAGAAGAGTAGGGATCCCGGAGCTGGTAGGGGGGTTGGATGATGGGAGTAGAGTGGAGACGGATAAGGAGAAAGCAGAGGTGCTGGGGAAATACTTTGGGGGGGTACTAACAGTAGAGTCGGATGATGCAGTGCCAAATATTCCCATCAAACAGGCACCTGCACTAGAAATAATAGAGTTTTCCCATGCTAGAATAAGAAGGGCTATAGAAAAAATGAACGAAGTAAATCCCTGGGACCGGATGGGATACACCCAAGAATCATAAAGGAAGGAGGTGAGATGTTAATAGAGCCATTGAAAATGTTATTTGAGGTATCGTTTAATACAGGACAAATCCCGATGGACTGGAGAGAGGCGAACATAACAGCTATATTTAAGAAGGGAAAGAGAAATGACCCAGGAAATTATAGACCAGTCAGTTTGACAAGTGTTGTGTGTAAACTAATGGAAACGGTAATTAGAGAAGGAATAATGGAGCATATGAAATCAAACCAACTTTTCAGTGGGAGACAGTTCGGATTCTTGCCGGGGAGGTTGACGGTACTACAGCTAATTAAGGTGGTAGATGATTGGATGCAAATTCTAAAGGATGGTGATGTAATAGACGTGGTATATTGTGATTTTATGAAGGCCTTCGATAAGGTCCCACATAAAAGGTTAATAGAGAAAGTTAGAAGCTATAATAGGGGAGAAATGTGTGAAATGGATAGAAGCCTTCCTGAAAGATCGGAGACAGAGGGTGCTGGTGAATGGAATAGGCTCGGGGTGGAGGGAAATTACAAGTGGGGTTCCTCAGGTTGGGACCACTACTGTTCGTTATATTTATCAACGACTTACCTGAAGTTATAACTAATGGAAGTGAGGTATACCTGTATGTGGATGACACTAAGCTGTATAGAAGAGTGAGGAGTAAGGAAGATGTGGGTTTGCTTCAAGGAGATGTGGAGGGCATGAAGGGATGGTCTGAGCATTGGTTAATGCCTTTTCATCCAAACAAATGCAAGTACATGCGGATTGGGACAAGCAAGATAGACAAGGTAGGATACAGTATGTATGAAGCAATGGAGGAAGTGAATGCAGAAAAGGATATAGGAGTAGTGATAGACAATAAGTTAAATTTCTCAGAACATTTAGCGGAAAAGATAAACAAAGCCAATAGAATTGTAGGGCTGATAAGGAGGACATTTGTGTCACTTGACGAAGAAATCTTCAGGAATCTCTATACAGCGCTGGTTAGGCCGCACCTGGAATATGCGAACCAGGTGTGGGCTCCATATATGGTAAAGGATATAGAAGCAGTGGAGAAAGTGCAGAGGAGAGCTAGCAAGCTAGTACCAACGTTGAAGAACGCGGGCTATGAGCAGAGGTTGAGGACACTGGGGCTTCCGACACTGGCATATAGGAGAAAGAGAGGGGATATGATAGAGACTTTTAAGATAGTGTCAGGAAAGTATGATGAGGATGTGTGTGAAGGTATCTTCTTGATGCGGGAGGGAACAAGAACGAGAGGACACTCAAAGAAAATTTACAAAGAAAGAAATAGGCTTGAGAAGGCAAAGAACTCATTTTGTGATAGAGTGGTAAATGAGTGGAACGCACTGCCCCAGTATGTAGTCGATTCCGAATCAATAAGGGAGTTTGAAAGTAATCTTGATAAAGCATGGGGAAGACAAGATTTGAAGTTTGATAAAGCAAAAATACAGAATAGTAAAAATGTTGCGTCTGCCACCGCCAACGACCGCAGCAGTGCAAGTACTGGTACTGAGCTGGATACACAGGCCTAGTTTTCCTTTTTCCAGAGGATCTACTGTAAGAAACTGTAAGAATATCCCTCAATTTTTTTTCATACTGTACTGTATAAGGTACCGGTAATCCCCACTTAATGATGGCCATGACAAAAATATCAACATAGGCCTATAACTTTGTCCATATATACATTATTTGCCTTAAGTTGAGGTTTTCCCTGTCATTGGCACATGTGGATGTTCTAGGCCCATTGATCACAATTTCACTGATGCTTAAGGAACCTTACATATTTGTTTGTTACAGTAAATTATAGGGGATTAAGATTGGGAATTCTATTGTTATATACAGTAGTTAGATGTGTCTATAATACAATAAATATAACATCATTGATAAGACAAGTGGGATAGACAATGTAAAAGATCTAATCTGGGTACATCATTCTGGAACTCACTTCCTGAGAGTATTTTTCCACCACTTCTCAAGCCACACTACTGTAGTTTATATCTAGATGTTATAGGTTATTCTTAAATCGAGAACATCAATAAGGGGAGACTGACTTTGTTTGGTCTATTAATTAATTTATTCATATATTTTTTTAGTTTCCTCGCTAGACCTCCATCAAGCTTAGAAAAACACCCCCTAGACCCCCCTTCAAGATAAATTTGTACATTTTTCGGTAGAAAAATGTTCCGGCCAAAGGCCGGTTCCTCTTAAAATTGCAGGCTCGCTACGCTCGCCAGGAAATAATCGACACCTAAATGGCACGAAAAGTCTTAAAATTGACAACGAAATGGGGCAAAAGGTGTTAAAATCGCCAAACTAATGGGCTGAACGTCTTATAATCTCAAAACTAGTGGGGCTAAACATTAGGGAGAAGGGAGTCCAGAAAAATGGTCTTTCCTCCCCTTAAGTGAATGGACTTTTTTGTTCATGAAATTTGCTTTTCCTTTCTCCATTCTTTCATGTTACTGTAGATTTTTTTTTGTTTTTTTTGTTTTTTTTAAATTCCAGGGAGAGTTACAACCCCCACACAGCATACGCCCAGAGCAAGTTGGCCCTGTTGATGTTTACACTGAACCTGGAGGAACGCTATGGTGGCAGTGAGGGTGAGATAGCTTGGACATTTTGTTGAAGGGGGAATAATTTGTTTTTCTATTTAAATTTTCATGCTTTGTTTATGCTTGATTTGTACATTTTTTTATTTTTTTATTATTTTTTTATTATTATTATTTTTTTATTAATTTAGCATGGTTCTAGTCAAGTAACTGGTGGATTGTTGCTTTGTAAGAGTTTAGTCCCCTACATTCACTCAAGTACTGTAGCAGGTACAGTTCCCTGCACTGCCGCCTTACACAGGATCAGCAACTTAAGTGACATCTAGCAGTGCTGGGTTTGATATGTTGTTGTTGTTGCTGTTCCCCAAGCTGCCTGGCCGAACAGCCCCAAGGTCCCAAGCAAGGCCAAGGCCATAACCGAGCGCCACCACAGAACCCTCCCTGCCGACCACAATAAAGCCTGGGTGACCGAAGCCACTCCATGACGGGGAGCTGAGGAGGGTGCGGAAACGCCCGGGAAACCAAAGCCCCACCCAGGGCCCTGTGTCCCTCATCAATTATGAAGAGAAAGTTGAGGGGCAAAGGAAAAATGTGACACTTAGGCTTCCAATCTTGGTAGATTGGGAGGTCAGTCCACGGAACAGACGCCGTCACTTGAGATCTAGAAAATATATAAGTAAAACGAAAAGTCAGAGTAAGCTATGGGTATGGCAGAGATCACTCAGTTCTCACTCTGAAAGACCAGCCCATCACCATGGGTTTGATATTGTTGAAGTTGGTTAGTGGAGAGAACATAATAATTCATACTGGTTCAGTAGTAGTTTATTGAGAGGCCTTCCCTAGGGTTAAGTGCCCCATTAATTACTATTTCCATTCACATATATTCATAGCCCCCGATAGTGCAGTTGGGATATTGTATATGTTAAGATTGGTATGCAGGATTCGAAACTGCATAATAAATCGTAGGCTTGTGCAACATTCTTTAACTGTCTTCGTGGTGCAATGCATAAGTGTGTTGATTTTCGGTGTGAGCGTCCTGGGTTCGAATTCCCGGACTGCCACATGTGTTTGTTAATTTCATTAATCAAGTTTAGGAGTAAAGTTGGTTAGTGGAGAGAACATAATTAATTCATACTGGTTCAGTAGTAGTTTATCGAGAGGCCTTCCCTAGGGTTACGTGCCCCATTAATTACTTTTTCCATTCACATATATTCATAGCCTCCGATAGTGCAGTTGGGCTATTGTATATGCTAAGATTGGTATGCAGGATTCGAAACTGCATAATAAATCGTAGGCTTTTTTTTTTTTTTTTTTTTTTTTTTTTTTTTTAAGAGACAATGAACGGAGGAAGGAAAAACACAGATAAAACAAAAAGGTCCATGTGCCTAAAGGCATCCTCCATTCATAAAATGTTTGTAACAACTGGATTTAAACATTTGTTGATTGTAAGTTTGTGGAAAGCAATTCGAGGGAAGTGAATTCCAAAGAGTAGTAGCTCTGGGGATAAATGAATTCTGATAAGCAGAAGTTCTGCATTGTGGAGGAGAAAGTGTAAATTCATGGGCGCTCTCAGCTGCCCTAGTTCTACGGGGAAAGATGTGGAGAGGCGGCACAATTGAAGCAAGTTCCTCGGAACAATTGCTGTGAAAATATCTGTAGAATAATGCAAGGGATGCAACGTTTCTTCGTATGGCTAATGTAGGAAGGTCCTGTGTGATTGCAGGGTTATTGATTAATCTAATAGCTTTATTTTGAATTTTGTCCAACTGCCTCAATGCAACCACTCCACTTCCACCCCACAGAGGTGAACAGTAATCCATCTGAGAGCGCACATGACTTTTATATATTACGGCCAACTGCTCGTCAGTGAAGAATTCTCGAACTCTGTACAGGAGTCCCAGTTTTTAGAGGCATTCTTAGCAATGCTTCTAACATAATGTGTCCAGCTCAAGTTAGTAGTTAATGTTACACCGAGAATGTCAATACTAGGGGAAGTGGGAATATTTACATCATTAAAAAAATATATGGGAGTCAGTGAGATTCTGTCGGTTAGAAAATTGAATGTACTTGGTTTTCTGTGCATTAAAGGAAACTAGATTCTCTTGTCCCCATTCATTAATTCTAGAAAGGTCCTGGTTCAGAGAAATTGCAGTGTTTATTTTTGAATTTATAAGATCGGGTTGGGTGAAAGAATTGGTAAATGTGAAGGAACTGTGGAGTGTTGAGTCATCTGCGTAGGAATGTATTGGATTATGAGTGGTAGATATGAGATCATTGATATGAATGAGGAACAGAGTTGGGGCCAAAACTGATCCCTGGGGAACACCAGCATTTATTGAGTGAAATTGAGAATAAAGGCCATCTACCATTACACGTATTTTTCTGTTATGAAGATAAGAAGAAATTAGTGGAACTAATGATGCAAGGCCGTAGTGTGACATCTTCGACAATAAGGATTGATGCCAGACTCTATCAAATGCCTTTGATATATCCAGTGCTATTGTATGTGTTTCACCATGTTGGTCTGTAGCTTGGTTGATTTGATGCGTAAGAAGGCAAAGAATGTCTGCAGTTGATCGACATCGTCTAAAACCATATTGCCTATCACTGATTAATTTATTATTCTCCAGATGCTTAATTATGTGATTATTTAATATAATTTCAAAAACTTTGCCAAGAGTGGAAGTTATAGCTATTGGTCTGTAGTTTGATGGATCTGAAGAGGCACCTTTTTTAGGAACTGGATGGATGTTTGCTTCTTTCCAGGGTACTGGGAAGCATGAGGTATGAGTACACAGACGGAAAATTTTTGCCAATACAGGAGCGAGCACCAAGGAGCAATTCTTAAGTACTATTGGAGGAATTTCATCTGGACCAGGAGCCTTATCTACTGAGAGATTCTGCAAAATAGTTTTGACATGTCTGGTGTGGATCTTAAGTGAGGGAATTTCAGGTGAATTAAAATTAAGTACAGGGACATCTTGATTTATTTCATCTAAGGTTGAGTTGGTGGAGAAAATATCTGCAAGAAGGTTAGCTTTACCTCGTGGGTCACTTACAAGATTGCCAGTCGGAGATTTTAATGGTGGAATGGATGAAGCAGTAGTGAAGTTGGATTTGAATGAGTTAAGAGTAGACCAAAATATTTTGTTATCATTTGGATTATTTAGAAGTTTATTTGCCTGCTTATGGAGAAAGTTTGATTTAGTTAGGTTTAATACAGTTTTGGCATGATTTCTGATGTTTCTAAAGTAATTAAAGGCTTCATGTGTTTTTGATCTTGTGTATGAATTGTAGGCTATTGCAACATTCTTTAACTGTCTTCGTGGTGCAATGCATAAGTGTGTTGATTTTCGGTGTGAGCGTCCTGGGTTCGAATCCCCGGACTGCCACATGTGTTTGTTAATTTCATTAATCGAGTTTAGGAGTAAAGTTGCTTAGTGGAGAGAACATATTAATTGTACAATCTAATGGAGCTATTTGTGTTGTATAGCGATTTTGATTAGTTCTTTTGCATTTATCTTGTGTCGTCCCAGTTTTGGTTTGTTTATTTTGCAAGTTTTACATTGTAATAGTCAAATAAAATATGTCCACACAATCAAAATTACTTTATTTCACTTAAACTGAACAGCCCTGGTAAAGGCGGAAGTGCAGGCAACTGTACCAATGAACAAAAATAAATGCTGATATAGAAAAAGTGCAATTAAGAAAAACAACTGGCTTTTGTAATATGGTAAAATTGTACAACTACGCAGGTGTGTTGGTGGCCAGTGCTGTACATCCCGGGGTGGTGGCTTCGGATCTCTTCCAATATGTTTCCTGGCACACTAAATTCCCTTGGCTGGCCAAAAAATTCTTGAAGGTGAGTACCATTCAGCCACTTATAAGAGTTTATTTCAACAAAATACCTAGGATATCACATACAGAACTTACACGCTCTACCCATTACACCATCAATACAGTACATACATACTGTACATACATTTTTATAACCAATTTAAATACTTACCTATTACAAGTCAGTTATTAAACTACCAGTATCATGTTTTTTTAATTTTAAGTATAGTTTTTTAAATCTTCTATATAAATTATTATTTTACGTTGTTTCCACATAGCGATTTTGATTAGTTATTGTGTCTTTTTACTGTGTATAAGTTTTGGTTTGTTTATTATGCAAGTTTTACATTATAATACGTTATTTCCACTGTGATTTTTATAAGATCATGTTTCTTTATATTATGCAGTTTCTGGGTTTGGTTTGTTATGTAAGTTTTACATTTTAAGTAATCAGTACATCAACTATGCAATCATCTGATCTTTTTAGGTTTCCCTAAACCCAACCTTCACAAGGTTTTATACTTTGTCTGATCTTAAATCTAACTCAAAAGTTACAAGCTAACTTAACTGATTTACCTAATCCAGAACCTTATCCATCACGTTTCATAGCTCTTTTGTACAGTTACCTACATGAATTTATGGACACTGATTTTATGTATGGGTGTATAATTAGTACTGTATAGTTGAGATAAAGATGTAGTTTGTTATAGCAGTTAATTATATCTATCCTTTGTTATTGTTGTAGTACTAGTAGCACCAAGATACCCTTTATGGGAATCCTGCGGCATCCAGGCAGTGCCTGGTGCTGCTCCTCCCCAGGGGAAAGTAAGGTGTGGTGAGATCCATTTATGAGAGGGCAGCGGGGGAGGAGGTCGTTGGATCATGGGCTCGTAGCTTTGGGTCAATGTTTCCTCCATCCTCAGCCCTCCTAGCAGTGCCACCATTGCAGGCGGATCTCTTGGGCACGTTATTCCCCCTCTTAGTCTCCTCCACAGTAGGATACGTGGGGCATACACAATATTATTCCTCCACTACATACCGTACATATAATTTTAAGACTAAGTGCTCCACACATACGTGCAGTTTCAGTCTCTTGTCCTAATGGCGGCGTTCCAGGCAACCCTGTTAAGGGCTGCTTCACTTGTCAAGTTCTTGGATTTGAGATCGGCACGTATAATCCGATCCCAGGTCTTCCTCGGTCCACCCCTTGGTGCAGCTCCCTCCACAATCACAGACCTGCATTTTTTCCACCCAATTTTGTTCATCCATTCTCTCCACATGTCCATACCATACTAAATATGGAGGACCCCCTTACCCTCAGGGGTAAATCGATTGCCAGACGCCTTAATCCCCGAAGGGATGGCCACGAATGAACCGCCTTCACATGCCTAGGCAACTTATTCGATTATGTTGTTGTTCCCCAAGCTGCCTGGCCGAACAGCCCCAAGGTCCCGAGCAAGGCCAAGGCCATAACCGAGCGCCCCCACAGAACCCTCCCCGCCGACCACAATAAAGCCTGGGTGACCGAAGCTACTCTATGGCGGGGAGCTTGAGGAGGGTGCGGAAACGCCCGGGAAACCAAAGCCCCACCCAGGGCCCTGTGCCCCTCAGCAATTATGAAGAGAAAGTTGAGGGGCAAGGGAAAAATGTGACGCTTTGGCTTCCAATCTTGGTAGATTGGGAGGTCAATCCACGTTAGAGACGCCGTCACTTGAGATCTAGAAACTATATAAGTAAAAGGAACAGTCAGAGTAATCTATGGGTATGGCAGAGATTGCTCAGTTCTCACTCTGATAGACCAGCCCATCACCACATGACTAGAACCCAATCCTCTCAGCATCAGCTAGGAAAGGCCCTAGAAAGCCGCCTTTGGCGGGGGGATAGCTCCCCTATTTCAACCCTTTTTGGGGTTGGGCACCCGCCCACTTATTCGATTATTAACAGTATTGGTTGAGTTGTGTGGTCACCATATTGTAATGATCATGGTCGATCCAAATTGTATTCTACATAATCTAATTTTATAGGTAACCCACCATCTTTGACCTATTCTTATTTTTTCACCAACCAACTTAATTCTAAACTCAATTAATGAAATCAACAAATACATGTGGCACTCCAAGGACTCAAATCTAGGATACTCACACCGAAATTCCGCGCATTTATGCCTTACGCTACAAGGCAGCAATACTGTGGTGTACTGCGCTCTATCTTCTGAACCGTGTTCTGGTGTTGGTTACTGTGTCTTACAACACCCAACACCATCACTTAAGATTATACCTTGCCTTATCATATAGCTAATGAAAATGTAAAATTTGCTAAACAAACAAACCAGAACCAGAAACCACACAATATGAAAACAAACACACTTATATAAATCACTATGTGGAAATAACATTTGAAGATATAGCACAACAATATTATGAAATTCTATCTATCTATCTATCTATATGCTCAGGCACATATGAAATTAAATTAAATAATCCAGAGCCTTGATCATATAGCTGCCCATAACCGAAGTATAACAACGTACTAATCTTATAACTACCGGTAACCAAAAGCAAGATATTCTACCTTACTTGATCTGGGCGGGTGCCCAACCCCGAAAGGGGTTGAAATAGGGGAGCTATCCCCCCGCCAAAGGCGGCTTTCTAGGGCCTTTTCTAGCTGATGCCGAGAGGATTGGGTTCTAGTCATGTGGTGATGGGCTGGTCTATCAGAGTGAGAGCTGAGCAATCTCTGCCATACCCATAGCTTACTCTGACTTTTCCTTTAACTTATATATTTTCTAAATCTCAAGTGACGGCGTCTCTTCCGTGGATTGGCCTCCCAATCTACCAAGATTGGAAGCCAAAGCGTCACATTTTTCCCTTGCCCCTCAACTTTCTCTTCATAATTGCTGAGGGGCACAGGGCCCTGGGTGGGGCTTTGGTTTCCCGGGCGTTTCCACACCCTCCTCAGCCCCCCGCCATGGAGTGGCTTCGGTCTCCCAGGCTTTATTGTGGTCGGCGGGGAGGGTTCTGTGGGGCACTCGGTTATGGCCTTGGAATTGCTCGGGGCCTTGGGGCTGTTCGGCCAGGCAGCTTGGGGAACAATAACAACAACCTTACCTGATCTTGTAGCTAACCCTTCACTTTCTACCTTTTACAGACGCCCCAACAAGGCAGTGATACTGTGGTTTACTGCGCTCTGTCTCCTGAGGTGTGTTGTGGTGGTGGTTACTACGAGAACTGTTCCCTTACATCCCCCGCCACCACTGCTACAATCACCGAACAACGACACCAACTCTGGGATCTCACGTGCAGACAGTTGGACATCGAGGTCTTTGGTGATCCGTAGGAGTAATTAATTTTAGTTCTTGATTTTCACTCTTGTCTACATGTGTTCTCTTTCAATGTTTCTCTTGTCTTCCCATTCCACTCTTTTTCTCTTGTGTATACAGTAATTCCTCACTTAAAGTCGTAGTTAATTCCTGAAAATAGAGAATTAAAATTAAACAACTTTGAGTGAATCAATTATTTTTGCCATTTTTATTGTGATTATGGACTATTTTTGTCTAATTTACAACTTAATAATGAAGCATAAACATTTTAAGAAGCAAATTGTGTTCCCTAATTAATGAACAGTGAAATAATAAGACAACTCAAAGTGAGGAGTGCCTGTATCCTATATTTCTTCTATTCTATCTTGTGTTTTAGTTCTTGTTTGTGTGTCCTCTCATCTTCCATTTGTTTGTAATTGTGTTTGAATTTATCAACTTTTCTCAACGGAGGAACTATTCAACTTACATTTATAAGAACTAATGAAGTGAAATGTCTTCAGATCTCCAAACTATTGGAGTGAAACGGAAGGCCTAAACAAGACCCGCCTTACACCTGATAGGGTTAGTCTCTGATTTGTGTGTTTCTTCTTGTCTTTCAATTTTTCTCTTCTGTCTTACTATTGTACCGTATTCTTTCCTCTCTTGTAGTTGTCCGTTTTTTTTTTTTTATTCCATCTTACCTTTGTTTTTGTGTGTCCATTATCTTCTTTGTTAGTTTAAAGTATGTGTTCAGTTTGTTGTTGTTATGTGTTACACTATTCTACGCAGGGTGTCAAACGAGAGACCCATTCTTTTCTATTTAGTCATCATCACTAAATATACACAATTAAAAATTTGCTTTTCAGTTCTTATTAAGTTTTTGGAAGTGACAGAATGGCCAAACAAAATAATATTTCATGTATTCCTTCTCATACTCTTACAAGTCTTCAAACAAAATTGCTCCGGTTTGACACCCTGATTCTACTGGGTATTGATGGTCTTTGGTCAGGTGTAGAAATGACAGCAATTTGTTATTTAGTTCCTGTAAATATTTTACGATATTGTGGTGCTACTTACCATAAGTGCCTAGGAGATTTCTCATGATAAGATTGATATCCAGTATTCAATAAATGGATATTAACCCTCTCCGACATATGACGCAATTTTGAGCCTATTGGGGATACTTTGAAGTCTTTGTTACCATCAGGGGTATTTAGAAACCTTTAGTTTAGTTACTTCAACCTCTGAAGTTGTCTTTTGAGTTAGCTGTGGGCAGAAAACTAATTTTGGAGAGGTAATTATAAGAGTGAGAGAACTCTATTTCTTATTGCTAATCTGGCAACCTCCGCGTCATAAATGCGTGAAAGGGTTAATCGTGATCATGTACTGAACCTTTAACTCTTAACCGACGGGGATGTTTGTAACTTCTACCTGCCAGGCGGGCAGATTTACCCTAAACGAGCTTCATTCCATGCTCTTTTTCATGCATAAACAAGAGCCAGAGCGTAATACAATTATGTATCCGTGAAAGGGCGATAATAGAGCTTTCCAATGACACCCGAATCATCCTTGTACGACCACGGCTTATCCTGTAGCGATCGCACAAAGAGAGGTGAAAAACCCTAAAATACTGTAATTTCCCCAGTTTTTTCATGGTCTCGCGAGGCCGTGGGTGTGGAATGTTGCAATGGGGAGCTCAGTCGCGGCACTAGGGCCGTGCCGAACGGTCAGAGCAACGCGTGGACTCTCTCTCAGAGCCGATAATGTGCTCGAAATCCCTTCCGACTATTGTCGGGCACCGCAGGGGTGACCATTATTCTCTCGGCCGACATATGTCGGGCCCCGCGGCTTGAGTGTTAAGGGGGGATGGTTCACTTTTTAGGCGATTTTTGCATGTATTTATTATTTTTCTAGTTTCCTCCCTAGACTCCATCAATAAAAAAAAAAACATCCATTAGATCCCCCTTCTAGATTAACTTGTACATTTTTCGGTAGAAAAATGTCCGGCCGGTTCTTCCAACATTACAGGCTCACTATCGTTCGCCAGGGAAAAAATTGACACCTAAATAGCACGACAGGTCTAAATATTGACAAAGAAATGGGGTGAAAAGTCTTAAAATCAACTAACTAATGGGGCAAACATCTTAACATCTGAAAACTAATGGGGCTAAACATGAAGGAGAAAGTGGTCCGGAAAACCGGCCCATCCCCCCTTAACTGTTTTGGTGGTGTAATGGTTAGAGACTAAGTTGTTTATGTGGTGTTCTGAGTTTGATCCCGGGAGGATCACATGCTTTCATTAATTTCATTTAGGGGTGATTGGTTTTAAGAACACAAATTAATTAAGATTATTGCTAAAAACGAGACTTGTGATCCCACTCCTGTCTTCGTGGTGCAATGCATAAGTGTGTTGATTTTCGGTGTGAGCGTCCTGGGTTCGAATCCCCGACTGCCACATGTGTTTGTTAATTTCATTAATCGAGTTTAGGAGTAAAGTTGGTTAGTGGAGAAAACATAATAAGTATGCCAAGTTCAGTATTAGCTGTATTTGCACAGCTTCTTTGTATGCTACTCAAACTGAATATAATTTTGTAGTTACAGTATATTGACAATTCCTTGCCATTACCTGGTCTCTGGATCTTCTCTTGGGTGACCTAGATGTGTGTGAATTTTGTGTTTTGTCTGTGTGTGTTCGTTGTTCTGTCTTGTGTTTTCCCTGTTCTTGCTCTGTCTTGAGTCGGCCACCCCCAAGAAAAAATAAAAATAAAAAATAAAATAAAATAGAGTAAAATAGAAAATAAAAATAAAAATAGGAAGAGTGGGGATTGGGCCTGTGCATATACATACATACATACATACCGATAGGGTAGAGTAGCCAATTAGTATGCAAAATCAATACATCACATACTGTATTATGTATGTACAGTATGTATATGCTTAGGCACATACCCCACAGCTGGGGGTGGTCGACTCATGACAGGGACAACACAACACAACACAACACCCTGGTACTGCTGCAATACTAATTCACTAATCTACCCCACATTAGCAACACAATCAGTCAGGGATCTACTTGCCAGTTTTGTGTTTCTCAGAGCCTGGTTACTGGTGAGGGAGCCCAGTAGTGTTCATTGTGATTCAGATGAAGCAGAGTGGTTTTGTTGTGAACAAAGTACAGTACCGGTAAGTATTGTTTACAAATATGCTATGGTAGTGTATTATAATGTAAAACTTTCGAAATAAACAAACCAAAACTTATACGAACACAGTAAAAAGACAAGACAACTAATAAAAATCGCTATGTGGAAACAACGCTTAAGTAAAATATTAATTTATAAATAAAAGAACACAATCAACCACATAGGGTGTACATTACTACATGAGCAAGTTAATCTGTTTCCCAAGCAAACAAATCGCACACATAACAACGCACTATCGTCACGTTCAAGGAATTAGTCAATTTGGGAAGTCGGGGACGTTCTGGTAAATTAAAAAAAATATTTGAAGTACAGTACTGTATGACCAGGCCGAGCCTCGAACTACTGTATGCCAGGGAGAAACATTCCATTAAATATCAGTAATAATC
The DNA here is from genome assembly GCA_032716605.1 of Paralithodes platypus. NCBI lineage: Eukaryota > Metazoa > Arthropoda > Malacostraca > Decapoda > Lithodidae > Paralithodes > Paralithodes platypus. The sequence goes on along the minus strand of CM064522.1, from coordinate 33,681,323 downwards.
TATAGTACTGTATAATATCAGTAATAATCTATAGTACTGTATAATATCAGTACTGTATAATATCAGTAATAATCTATAGTACTGTATAATATCAGTAATAATCTATAGTAGGTATAATATCAGTAATAATCTATAGTACTGTATATCAGTAATAATCTATAGTACTGTATAATATCAGTAATAATCTATAGTACTGTATAATATCAGTAATAATCTATAGTACTGTATAATATCAGTAATAATCTATAGTACTGTATATCAGTAATAATCTATAGTACTGTATAATATCAGTAATAATCTATAGTACTGTATAATATCAGTAATAATCTATAGTACTGTATAATATCAGTAATAATCTATAGTACTGTAAATATCAGTAATAATCTATAGTACTGTATAATATCAGTAATAATCTATAGTACTGTATAATATCAGTAATAATCTATAGTACTGTATAATTTTACTTGGTTTTCTAAAATAATAGTTCTTATGTTGTGTTTTGTAATAATGTTTAAGCTTCAATTTGATTCAGTGAGTGTTTATTAATACTATTATTTGAATTAAGCTCCAAAGATTTTTTACACTACAATACAGTAGTATTCTCACCTTAGCCCGAACAGTATTTATCATTAACTGTGTACAGTATACAGTATTTGCCATAAAGGACCAACTATTGCTGTAAGGCAGATCTTGTTATGTAGCTTGTGCTATACTTATTTAAAAAATATTATATGGCATCTACCAAGTTTTATTACTTTTCTTGGTACATATTTTGTAATTGTACTTCTCTTTACATTAATTCGTTTAACCCACCGGCGGGTGCCCAACTCCGAAAGGAGTTGAAGTAGGGGAGCTATCCCCCCGCCAAAGGCGGCTTTCTAGGGCCTTTCCTAGCTGATGCTGAAAGGATTGGGTTCTAGTCATGTGGTGATGGGCTGGTCTATCAGAGTGAGAGCTGAGCGATCTCTGCCATACCCATAGCTTACTTTGACTGCTCCTTTTACTTATATATCTTCTAGATCTCAAGTGACGGCGTCTTTTCCGTGGATCGACCTCCCTACTGCCAACCTAAAAGTTGGCAGATTGGGAGCCAAAGCGTCACATTTTTCCCTTGCCCCTCAACTTTCCCTTCATAATTGCTGAGGGACACAGGGCCTTGGGTGGGGCTTTGGTTTCCCGGGCGTTTCCGCGCCCTCCTCAGCTCCCTGCCTTAGAGTGGCTTCGGTCACCTGGGTTTTGTTAGTGGTAAGCAGGGAGGATTTTGTGGGGGCGCTCTATGGCCTTGGCCTTGCTCGGGACCTTGGGGCTGTTCGGCCAGGCAGCCTGGGGAACAACAACAACAACAACAACAACAACAACAACAACAACAACAACAACAACAACAACCACCCACCGAGTACCAGGCACTATAATATAAATGTACACTCCGCCCGGCAGGTTGTCACAACATTTTTGTTTCCAGAAAACACCCGGAATGGGTTAGAAATGAAGGAAAAAATAAAAAAAAAGATCCCCTAGGTCATAGGGATCCTACGGGGTGCCCGAAAGTCGGAATTAACATGGTGAAATGGGTAGACAAAAACATGCAAAAACTTGTTTTTGCGCGCTCACGCGGCTGGACTTTAAGGGTTTTCAACCATCGGCATTGTTGCATGGGATACTTACGCAGTTTCCATATAAATCTGAGCCCTCTAAGTGCCATAGGACCGGAGTAATTAACAGCGACGCACCCTATGCGGCGCTGGGTTTAGCGTTACATACATTGCCGACGCATATGCTGCGGCGCTGGGGTTCAGTGGGTTAACATCTTGGATATCTTACACAATGCAAGTTGATGGTTCTGAACACTTAATATGTCTGCACTATACATTAGAACCTCGTTTATTCAGCGTTCAGATTAACGGCATCCTCAAAACAAGGACAAAATTCCATCTGGGCATTAATTGGAGAATCGGGTAAAAATATGCAAAAAATCCAGAAAAATATGCAAGATATGCAGCAACATCATTTCAAACAACCCGCTCAGTGATGAGGACATGGAGCCTCCATCATCATATGCTGAAACGATCTTTGCTCTCGAGTCGGTCATAAAGTTTTCTGAGTGTAAACCATTCATGAGCGCACAGGACGTCATGGATCTGTATCGAATGCGAAACATTGTGATGGATGCTCTGAGGAAATCCGTGAAACAGACAGATGTACGCAAAGTCTTTGCCATGGCCAGTGCTCAGGTGGCCCATGCCAAGGCAGCCATGTGTGCACTGAGACTCCAAATAAACCTTTCCAATAACTGAACTTCAGAATACCTACACATCTATATTTGCAAGTACTAGGTTTTAGTACAGTACAGGGGGTGGGTTTGGGAGCATCTATTGGAGTAATTCAATACATCGTAAAATCGGGTTGTTCGGCAAGGTTTCGCACCCAAGTTTGCGTAATAAACTAGGTTCTACTGCAATTAGGACAGAAACATCTTTCAACTTAAAAACAACGAGAGCAGATGATCTGTAAATTTTCACACCTCTACCATGTCTTGTCCTTTCCAAATTTTATATACAGTATTGTTATATATGTTAATCTGTATAGCTGCACAGCTACTACACCTACCTGGCGTTTCCGCACCCTCCTCAGCTCCCCGCCATGGAGTGGCTTCGGTCACCCAGGCTTTATTGTGGTCGGCAGGGAGGGTTCTGTGGGGGCGCTCGGATATGACCTTGGCCGTGCTCGGAGCATTGGGGCTGTTCGGCCAGGCAGCTTGGGGAACAACAACAACAACAAGAAACCAAAGTCCTCAAAGGCAAAAGACCATCTACAGCATATTTTGAATATGGGAATATTCATACAGTGCTATTTAATCAGGGAACAATGAGGATATTTATTTGGCGTTTCAGTGGGCTTTGTGGTAATGCACTGATACTAGGTACAGCACAAATTCCATCCCAATAATATTTTCTCATGCAGTATGCACCATTGGAATCGCAATGTTGTGAATAATCCAGGCTTTAAAATTATATAACTATAAAGGAAATTAAATTCATAATATAAAAATGAATGTATAATGGGGTACAAAAATTCAGATTGGATTACAAGACAATTCCTAATTTGAATTAATTTTTGTGAGAGTAGTTTGAATACAGCAAGTTGTGGTTTGATTGAAGGTGCTAACACTCTTATTCAACCCTAGCTTAGAGAACACTGGTGAAGCAGCCAAGGAACGCAGCAGATGACAGCTCTACACTACCAAATAGGAGAAAAAGCCTTGTCCCACTCTAACATACAGACACTTGACTCGGTTAAAGAGGTAAGTAGTCGACATTTTCAAGAGAAAGCCGTTTTTTGAATTCATGCCATGGTCCTTTCTCGAGTTGAATATTATAATGTATTGTGGATTGGTTTCCAAAATTGTCTATTAAAGAAGGTTCAGTCCTTATTAAATAGGGCGGCAAGGCTTATCTTTAACCCACGAAATCCGGGGGGCCTCATATGATCCCGATCGCTGTGTCCGGGGCCCTTTTGGTACAGACAAACTTCATAATTCAGTAGTTACTGATTGAGACCACCTAGAGCAGGCATTTTTTTTTGCAAATGGTAGAACTTTTTGTTATCTGTAGAATGCCGTTGAGATAACATCGCTTGGTTGCCGTGTTATGATGATTTTAGCGCGCATTTTGCCTCCTATGAGGACTCCAGGATTCCTGCCATTTTTTTTTTTTTTTTGCCTCGTATGAGGCCTCCCGTATTCCGAGGGTTAAGCTTCCCCTTAGGACCCCCACTACTTCATCTCAAGTTGAATTGCACTGCTGCCAGTAAAAGCCAGGATAGAATTTAAAGTATGTCTTATGACCTTCAAGATTCTAAAGTTTGACGAACCAAAGTACTGAACTACGGAGGCATCCAGATTCCGTTGGCACACTCAGGTTCAGCATTGCAAAGTGATGATCCTTTGTGCCTTGATGAACCTGCAGCCATACACCAGTCATCATTCTCTGATCGTATGTTGTTGTTCCCCAAGCTGCCTGGCCGAACAGCCCCAAGGCCCCGAGCAAGGCCAAGGCCATAACCGAACGCCCCCACAGAACCCTCCCTGCCGACCACAATAAAGCCTGGGTGATCGAAGCCACTCCATGGCGAGGAGCGGAGGAGAGTGCGGAAACGCCCGGGAAACCAAAGTCCCACCCAGGGCCCTGTGCCCCTCAGTAATTATGAAGAGAAAGTTGAGGGGCAAAGGAAAAATGTGACGCTTTGGCTTCCAATCTTGGTAGATTGGGAGGTCAATCCACGGAAGAGACGCCGTCACTTGAGATCTAGAAAATATATAAGTAAAAGGAACAGTCAGAGTAAGCTATGGGTATGGCAGAGATCGCTCAGTTCTCACTCTGATAGACCAGCCCATCACCAATTTTGATCGTATGTTCTCCTACGTGGCCCCTAGATTATATAATAATTACCGCTTTCCATGAGGCAATTAGCTTCCATCGAGTCCTTCTAGAGTTGAGCTGAAAACTTTTCTTGTAAAGTTATGACCTCCAAAGAGGTGTCATGACTGACAGTTACAGGGTGTGAATTGGTGGTCCTTTTTATATATATTTACTTAGCGTCGAGGTCCTTCTTTATTAGTGTCTCAAGCGCAAGTGAATTCCTGAGTTTTGGAAGAACTGGCACTTTTGAAAAAGTAAAGTTTAGATTATTATTACTTCTCTTACTTTCATTGGTATAGTTGAGCGCCGATATCCATGGTAAACAGTGCAAACAATCTAGTACAGAAACAGCGTAGGGTAAAAAAGCTAATTTGGATTGACCATAAATCATAGTTTAGTTTGAAATTGGCATCATCCATTACTTAAGTTCTGCTAGATTCATTAGTATATTTACTAACCATCTCACTGTATTGTAGATCTTATATGAAAGTAAAGACTTCCAGTTTTGGAAGGGTGGAACAGTATTTACAAGTAGATAATCAAAACTTTGATTTTAATGCGAAGTGCCACTTCCCGCCTTGGAAAATTTGCACCCAGAAAAAAAAACAACAACAATAGGGAAAAATTGGAAAACTATTTTTTTTTTTACAAAAGGACTCAAACTTTTTGTAAAATGTGTACGTTCTTGCCAATAACTCGTACCAAGCTATACATGTTGTCTGCGATCTTACGTTTAATCTGATCCCTTCACGAGCATCTAGTTCAGTGCGTCATCCTGCCCCATATACCACTTTGTTCCAACTTGCTCTCCTTTCACCAACCTAGATGCTCAAGCCCTTAATTATTGTCAAAGCATCTTTCTCACCATCTCTTAATTTTCTCTCTGCTCTACATCTCTCCCTCAACTTTGCAGATGATCCTCTATATAGGACCACCTGAGTAATTAATCCTTGTTCTGCTCTCTCCAGTAAACTGCAACGGTCTCTCACCCTGTTGTATCGTGTAATAATTCATATTTTTTCACCAACCAAGTTTACTTCTAAACTCAATTAATGAAATCACAAATACATGTGGCACTCCAAGGACTCGAACCTAGGATACTGACACAGACATTCCGCAAAATTATGCATTACGCTATCAAGACATTTATTTTCCTTGGACGCTTCGGCCAGAATTCAGAATATTGGTTTAAACCCCCTTGCAGGTATGTGACGAGTACATATACACAGGCACATACCCCATAGCTGGGGGGTGGCCGACAGAGGGTACTGGTGAATGGAATAGGCTCAGGGTGGAGGGAAATTATAAGTGGGGTACCTCAGGGATCTGTGTTGGGACCACTACTGTTCGTTATATTTATCAACGACTTACCTGAAGTTATAACTAATGGAAGTGAGATATACCTGTATGCGGATGACACTAAGCTGTATAGAAGAGTGAGGAGTAAGGAAAATGTGGGTTTGCTTCAAGGAGATGTGGAGGGCATGAAGGGATGGTCTGAGCATTGGTTAATGCCTTTTCATCCAAAAAAATGCAAGTACATGCGGATTGGGACTAGCAAGATAGACAAGGTAGCATACAGCATGTATGAAGCGATGGAGGAAGTTAATGCAGAAAAGGATATAGGAGTAGTGATAGACAATAAGTTAAATTTCTCAGAACATTTAGCGGAAAAGATAAACAAAGCCAATAGAATTGTAGGGCTGATAAGGACATTTGTGTCATTTGACAAAGAAATATTCAGGAATCTCTATACAGCGCTGGTTAGGCCGCACCTGGAATATGCGAACCAGGTGTGGGCTCCATATATGGTAAAGGATATAGAAGCAGTAGAGAAAGTGCAGAGGAGAGCTAGCAAGCTAGTACCAACGTTGAAGAACGCGGGCTATGAGCAGAGGTTGAGGACACTGGCATATAGGAGAAAGAGAGGGGATATGATAGAGACTTTTAAGATAGTGTCAGGAATGTATGATGAGGATGTGTGTGAAGGTATCTTCTTGATGCGGGAGGGAACAAGAACGAGAGGACACTAAGAAAATTTACAAAGAAATAGGCTTGAAAAGGCAAAGAACTCATTTTGTGATAGTGGTAAATTAGTAGAACGCACTGTCCCAGTATGTAGTCAATTCAGAATCAATAAGGAAGTTTGAAAGTAATCTTGATAAAGCATGGGGAAGACAAGATTTGAAGTTTGATTATAAAGCAAAAATACAGATTAGTAAAAATGTTGCGTCTGCTACCGCCAACACCGTGAACGACCGCAGCAGTGCAAGTACTGGCACTGAGCTGGATACACATGCCTAGTTTGCCTTTTTCCAGAGGATCTACTGCAAGACTCGTGACAGAGCCTAATAATGAGTACATTTACAGAATGGTAACGAGTAAATTTACTGAATGAGTGCACCTTTGGTCCCCACTTACTATTTTTTTTTTTTTTTTTTAAGAGACAATGAATGGAGGAAGGAAAAACACAGATAAAACAAAAAGGTCCATGTGCCTAAAGGCATCCTCCATTCATAAAATGTTTGTAACAACTGGATTTAAACATTTGTTGATTGTAAGTTTGTGGAAAGCAATTCGAGGGAAGTGAATTCCAAAGAGTAGTAGCTCTGGGGATAAATGAATTCTGATAAGCAGAAGTTCTGCATTGTGGAGGAGAAAGTGTAAATTCCATGGGCGCTCTCAGCTGCCCTAGTTCTACGGGGAAAGATGTGGAGAGGCGGCACAATTGAAGCAAGTTCCTCGGAACAATTGCTGTGAAAATATCTGTAGAATAATGCAAGGGATGCAACGTTTCTTCGTATGGCTAATGTAGGAAGGTCCTGTGTGATTGCAGGGTTATTGATTAATCTAATAGCTTTATTTTGAATTTTGTCCAACTGCCTCAATGCAACCACTCCACTTCCACCCCACAGAGGTGAACAGTAATCCATCTGAGAGCGCACATGACTTTTATATATTACGGCCAACTGCTCGTCAGTGAAGAATTCTCGAACTCTGTACAGGAGTCCCAGTTTTTTAGAGGCATTCTTAGCAATGCTTCTAACATAATGTGTCCAGCTCAAGTTAGTAGTTAATGTTACACCGAGAATGTCAATACTAGGGGAAGTGGGAATATTTACATCATTAAAAAATATATGGGAGTCAGTGAGATTCTGTCGGTTAGAAAATTGAATGTACTTGGTTTTCTGTGCATTAAAGGAAACTAGATTCTCTTGTCCCCATTCATTAATTCTAGAAAGGTCCTGGTTCAGAGAAATTGCAGTGTTTATTTTTGAATTTATAAGATCGGGTTGGGTGAAAGAATTGGTAAATGTGAAGGAACTGTGGAGTGTTGAGTCATCTGCGTAGGAATGTATTGGATTATGAGTGGTAGATATGAGATCATTGATATGAATGAGGAACAGAGTTGGGGCCAAAACTGATCCCTGGGGAACACCAGCATTTATTGAGTGAAATTGAGAATAAAGGCCATCTACCATTACACGTATTTTTCTGTTATGAAGATAAGAAGAAATTAGTGGAACTAATGATGCAAGGCCGTAGTGTGACATCTTCGACAATAAGGATTGATGCCAGACTCTATCAAATGCCTTTGATATATCCAGTGCTATTGTATGTGTTTCACCATGTTGGTCTGTAGCTTGGTTGATTTGATGCGTAAGAAGGCAAAGAATGTCTGCAGTTGATCGACATCGTCTAAAACCATATTGCCTATCACTGATTAATTTATTATTCTCCAGATGCTTAATTATGTGATTATTTAATATAATTTCAAAAACTTTGCCAAGAGTGGAAGTTATAGCTATTGGTCTGTAGTTTGATGGATCTGAAGAGGCACCTTTTTTAGGAACTGGATGGATGTTTGCTTCTTTCCAGGGTACTGGGAAGCATGAGGTATGAGTACACAGACGGAAAAATTTTGCCAATACAGGAGCGAGCACCAAGGAGCAATTCTTAAGTACTATTGGAGGAATTTCATCTGGACCAGGAGCCTTATCTACTGAGAGATTCTGCAAAATAGTTTTGACATGTCTGGTGTGGATCTTAAGTGAGGGAATTTCAGGTGAATTAAAATTAAGTACAGGGACATCTTGATTTATGTCATCTAAGGTTGAGTTGGTGGAGAAAATATCTGCAAGAAGGTTAGCTTTACCTCGTGGGTCACTTACAAGATTGCCAGTCGGAGATTTTAATGGTGGAATGGATGAAGCAGTAGTGAAGTTGGATTTGAATGAGTTAAGAGTAGACCAAAATATTTTGTTATCATTTGGATTATTTAGAAGTTTATTTGCCTGCTTATGGAGAAAGTTTGATTTAGTTAGGTTTAATACAGTTTTGGCATGATTTCTGATGTTTCTAAAGTAATTAAAGGCTATTAATCTACTTCCAACATTATTACATCACATTCCTCAAGGCCCCCAAAACTTTAGCTCCCTCTGGTCCCCACTTTTTATGTCGGTCTACTTCCAAATATCTAAGTATATTCTCAATTTATCCTTCATCTCTCTACTCAATCTTGTAGTTTTATAATTTGCAACATTCACTTTTAGCCGTCTTCTATCGCTCACCACTTCAAACTTTGACACTGCAATGGTCAACCTAAGGAGTCCATCTGGCCAGGCTGAGATGCGGACACCATCCAGCTCTCCTGAGCTATCAGAAGAGACTGGATGACTCCGTTGTCGACACCTGCCCGGGATGTAACACAGCACCCCATACCATTAAACACATCATAGAAGACTGCATTTCACACAACCACTTACGCCAACAACACAATCTACACTCAATGAGAGCTCTGTGGGAAAGCCCGATCGTGGCCATGGCCTTTCTCAGGGACTCGGGGCTGTTCGGCCAGGCAGCTTAGGGAACAACAACAACAACAACAACCTAAGGAGAAAATTGTGGATGTTTGTACAAATATCTGTATTTAATGAGCCCAGGCCTAGGATTAGAATCCAATCCATGACCTGCTTTCTGAATGTCATAATGGTCCTCTTCCTTTAGTATCTATCCAAAAATAACCATTACATATTCAGTTTACACTTACTGTTAAAGTTAAGACTAAGAATACCTAAGTCCGTACAACATTCCAGTCAACACTATCAAAGTTATTAATTTTAACCTCGTTCTTAACACAAATAATCCCAAATGCCCAAAATGAAAGTAATGGAAGCATGTGATCCTCCAAGGATTCAAACCCAAATAGGGCGTGCCCTTGTTACAGGGACTTGCTGGTCTTTAACCACGAATTGCTTGCAGTCTACCAATGGCTCCGCATGGGATCGAACTGCAGACCCTTCGATTAGCTGTCAGACGCGCTACCGACCATGCTAGTAATATTTAGGTGTAGATAAACAGTATTTTCCTTCTTCAAATATCATGGATAGCTGCAAATGTCCAGTAAAGTCCCTGTAGAGAGAGAGAATGAGCTATTTTTCAACAGCCTACTGGGCTGCAGCCCTCATAAGGCTGGGTAGCCTAATCTGCTAAAGTCCCTGTAACAAGGGCACACCCTCACCCTGTTAATCAAGGAAGCATGGCATTAAAAACTGCATCAGAAGGACCAAGATGGCCAGCTTGTAATGAATATACAGTAGTATAGGTAAATATAGTGGCTTACCATTTTGAGAAATTAAAGACCAACTTGACGGTAAATAATTTATTAAACCATAAGCTTTTTAAAGTAACCATCAAAACTACCCTACGAAGGAAATGAGGCAAACAAACTCCCAGATATCAATAAAACCATCTACTTTGCTTAGGGAATTACCCTTTTTAATATATAAAGATAAAAGGACTAGGGTAGACTAACCTATTTGTAACCAGTGGTCAAATTAGTATGGGATATTTATAAAAAAATAGAAATTTAGTAAGTTTTACATTATAAAATACACTAAAAAGAACTAGTTACTATTTGTTATCGATAGTGTAGGGTTTATCTGGAAAACCCGGGACTTTAGACAAATTAAAGATTTTTTTTTTTTTTTTTATCCTGCATACTAATTGAACCACTATGTACAAATTACCTACTCTCCCTACTACCACACAGCTGAACAATACCTAGGATAGGAAATAACACTTACCTCCGCTTAAAAATAAGCACTAACTACTGTCTTCTGGTCTAAAATGTACACAGCTTGAACCCTTTCAGTATGAGGATTGCATTCATATTATTCATGTCTTGTTTTTCTTCTATATCATTCAGTCTCTGACATATATAAGAACCTATGAAAGTGCCTTAGAATAGATGGTTTATAACTTAACCCTTTCTCTGCGGGGTGTTTTGGGCTATTTAGGGCATATTCAGGCACTCTTGAATGATAAATCAAGCATCTGCATTAAATGAACTGTATTCTGCCGAAAACATCTTCAAAATGAGACCAGAACGGGCCTCGTATGTGGCCTGGTTCACCCGCAGCGGTGCCAGTGAAACGCGGGAAACCCGCTATTTGTTAGCTCCCGCTCGCTTGGCTACACTGTTGTGAGAGGCAGAGAGAGACCCGCGCGAGACATTCTACCTCAGTGAGCCCCTCACGCTCCCGCCCACTGACTCTCGATTTTAATGTTTTTTACAGGCTTTTAAAGCCTGGAAATTGCTGCAAATTGCCAGGACGTTCCAGAGTCACCTGCAGCGAAAGGGTTAAATTACACTATAACATACACTATAACAATTAAAATAATACCATCATAATGAAGGGGTTATTTAAAAAATCTGTGCGCATCTCTTGATAATAGGGGATCAACATCCTACTATTCTCAAGTAAAATTAACAAATCCCGCTATGCTCTTGCTAATGAATATCTCACTGTTCAAGCTTAACCCTCGGAATCCGGGAGGCCTCATATGAGGCAAAAAAAAGGCAGGAATCCGGGAGGCCTCATAAGTCTCGAATGAGGTGCTAAAAATCGCATTGTAGCGATTCAAATTAAAACCATTTCAAATTTAAAAAACTAAATTAAAACTACTTTAAATAAATTCCTTAAGACATTTAAAGTCCCAGTAAGTCCAAGGAGGCGGGAGCCCCGGTATCATTGCCACTGCCTCCTCGCACTACACTCACAACAACACTGCGGCCGTTAGAATTATCGGAGGTGGCTACCAACGGTTTTATCGTAAGCTAACTTATCGGACTTACTGAGCTCATAGGACGCAAAATCGCGTCATAAACTTATTGGAGAGCCATGGAGATAAGTCCATATGACGCGATCGCGTCATAGGAGTTTTTGGCGCACTGGACCATATGACGCGATCGCGTCATATACTGTATGTCTGGGGGAGTTAATTCAAATTTATTTATTTAAATCGGATTAATTTATTTTAATTTTAAATTCATTTATCATTTGAAATTCATTTATCATTTGAAATTCAGTTTTCATTTTAAATTCATTTATAATTTCAATTTCAGTTAATTTTCGGGGGGGGCGGGGTTTCAAGTTCGAAATTAAGACCGCGAAGTTGTTTTAATTTGAATCGCTACGATGCGTGGTTGCAGAATTATGATAATTTTTGCGGCGAATTTTAGCACCTCATTCGAGACCCTTATGAGGCCTCCCGGATTCCTGCCATTTTTTTTTTTTTTTTGCCTTATATGAGGCCTCCTGGATTCCGAGGGTTAAAATGAATATCACCATACAAGCTTAAAAATTAACACACTGCCGTTCTCAAACTTAAAATGAACAATTCCTCTTTTTTCCTGTCAACTTTTATTGTTTATACATTATGTACAGTACAGGTCAGTATGCAGTCTAACACCTGTACATAAGAAAATGTCAAACATTGATTCCTTATACTCTCTGTTAATATCATGTACAAATAAAAACCACAAACAAATTCTCCTTAAAAGCTGCAAAATATATGAACTGGTAATAATAGTGATAAACATTAAAACTCATATTTATGCAATTCTAAATGGAAACTTTTTTTTTTTTTTTTTTACTTCCACAAACCATGAAAGTTTCCCTATCAACCATATTATGGGCACGGCATTAGTAGATTCAGTTTTTAAAATATTAGTATGCCCAGACCAAGTTTCATGGTATATTCCAGTCATAAATAATATTAGTTTGCTTGGACCACCACGTTTTACAGCAAACTTTTCGTTCCATTAAATGCAATATTTAATATCATTAACATAATTCCATCTCGGTAGAAAATGTTACAAGTTGTCTTAACATTTAACAACACTATGATATCTATAGACCTTAACATTGGGAAGGAAATTTAGAGATATAAACTTATGTGGGCCAGAATTGTTAGCAGATATTGGTCTTTTATAGGTAAGGTATCTGATCTTTTAAGACAACAGGCACTTTAGTACCGAGGTGACACGGGTGTTATCAGCACAATTTGCAGTTACACTGGCTATACGGTAATAGTGCACACTGTACATTATTTATCGAAGTCTCACATTGGTACCCAATACTCAACTTTCAAGTTCTAAAGATTGAATGGAAGCCACTTCCCTTAAACTAATAAATAAAATATACAGTATTGTGTGGTAGCATGGTTAATTTTATGACTTACATCTTACCATTCAACAAACCCAACCCATAAACTTGAATATATATCTGTTTAAAAGTTTTTAACAACCCTTTATGGCATGGGTTTATACAACCGGTGATGGGCTGGTCTATCAGACTGAGAGCTGAGCATTTTCTGCCATACCCATAGCTTACTCTCGACTGTTTCTTTTACTTATATATTTTCTAGATCTTATATGATGGCGTCTTTTTCGTGGATTGACCTTCCTACATGCCAATCTAGAGGTTAACAGATTGAGAGCCAAAGCGTCACATTTTTCCTTTGCCCCTCATTTTTCCCTTCATAATTGCCAGGCTAGGGCCTGGGTGGGGCTTTGGTTTCCCAGGCGTTTCTGCACCTTCCTCAGCTGGGTGCGCTCGTTTATGGCCTTGGCCGAGACCTTGGGGCTGCTCGGCTAGACCGCCTGGGGAACAGCAGCAACAACCGGTAAAATTCTAGGTATGGACCTATCTGACACATGAACGTATATAATGGATGATGTGATTATGTTATTTCTGGTATGTTCTAAATAAAATAGAATAAACAAAATATAATGAAAATAGAGATCTATAAAATGCTTGGTCATGGTAAGTTTCACCTTTCCATAGGTCCAGGTCAAGTCTTCGTATTACAGTACACTACTAAACAATAGCAGAAAGTATACTAATTCCTGACTGACTACAGTTACATAGAAAAATAAATTCCCTCAGTTATTATCCCAAATTAACAATATACTGTATATCCTGCAGCAGCAGCAGATCGCTTACCAGTAAATCTTTCATAATTTAATATAAAAACTTCCCCAAGTTAGCAAAATAATTTGATTCCACCGACAGCAGTTTGGAACTTAATGTCTTTATATTACAGCCGCCATGGTTATCTCACGGCTCAAAACAATTACTTAAATATTGACTTTTCTTTTAACAAAAAAGAAATAAAATAAATAAAATAAAGGGGGAGCGGAGGGTTCCGGCAATTTTCGATCTACATCTATATTTCAGACAGCATTTATAGAACTATTTTGAACTGTTAACTAAAGGTAGATTACCATAGGTAACTGAAGTTGGAAATTACATAACAATACCCAGTACTGTCGGCCCTCGGGTAACGCGGCTTTAGGTTCCGCGGTTTTGCTCTAACACGGGTACCCCAAATGTGCCGAGTCAGCATCTAACACGGTTTGTTTATGATGTAGCGCTCGTGGCAGGTGGCGGCTGGTCGGCATCTCTTGGCCGGTGATGTCAGACTCGTCAGACCCATATATACTGGCGTGTATAAGACACATTTATAAACCTCCAAAACCATGGGTGGCCTTATACGACGAATATACTTTCAATGCAAGTTAATTTGAAGCACCGAGATTCATCAGCTGTGGCCAGAACGAATGGAATTGTCCCCATATAACCTTTGCTTTATGTAACGCGTGTTTGCGTAACACTGCCTAGGGCCGGTACGATATACCCCGCGTTACCCAAGGGTGGACTGTATATTATGAAGCTGCCGGATCAGTTGGAGAAACAGTTACGGTAAAATGAATGTGTAAATTCATCTTTACTTGTATGTATATACTCAGGCACATACCCCATAGCTGGGGGTAGCCGACTCAAGAAGAAACAACATTTAAAGTTACAATTCTTAAGGTCCATGAGTGAGGTTTGGCATCCTCTACCTAACCTTAGCTATTTCTGTCTGTCTCTTTAATATCCTAGTTTTCCATCTGGGGACAGGTGGCTAGAAATCCTCTTCCCCTTGTAAAGTTCTCTTGCTCATCGAGACTTGCGAAAGTGCGGACCCCGAGAATTGGAACCCTCGATTGGGTTGTTTCTGTTCCGACTAGTCTCGAGTCGGCCACCCCCAGCAATGGGGTATGTGCCCGAGTAAAAATATACGTACGTACATACAAAGACACCAATTTTATATGTCGGAAGGGGCTCTTAAATTTTGGAAGGATATCAGTCTACATTATATTCTGGCTATTTTTGTTCGGCACTTTATAGATAGGACCGGTGGGAGTCAATGGGTAAAATGAGCTTGTTCTTACATCTCTGATATCTAAAAGCCCTTCCTAAGCTTTGTAAAATCCCCTAATGTTAGCCAAAATGAAATTTAAAGACATTGATGTATTTACTAATAAAGATACAAGTGAAGTAGAAGGGCGAGAGGTTGAGGTAGGATTGAAAGTGGTGTTGGTGGAAAGAGTACTGACCGACAGATCACCAAGGAGCATGGAAGCGATTCATTTGTATCCACCCCCTCAGGGATTAAGACATCTGGCAACATATAGAAAATAAAAGTAGAACCCCTTTCCAACATCTAAGACTAAGGCCTTTATAAAAAGTCTGAGTGTTAACCTTTGCGAGATATGAACAAAAAATACCCATTGACAAATAGAACACATGATCAAAACATGTATAGTAAGCCTACTTAATTAAACAAAATGATTTAACTTTGCTTTTAAATTAGTTACCGGTACTCATTATTGAAACAGATATTCAACCAATCACATATACTGTACATTAATATCACAATGAAGGTACATCACCAATACCTGTCCTTATATATTCAATACATCTCAAACTAATGTGATGTTGGAATAGGTACTAATTACTTAATGCATCATAGCATCTTAACTAGTTAATCCTCACTCCTAGCTCACACGGATATTCAACCAATCTCAAATAATAAAAAAATTAAATGTTGGAAGTTACCATGTCCCAACAAAATATGCAACCTTCAGTTATTCCCGAGTTCAACAAATTTAATTATCTTAACTCATTCAACCGATCTAAAATAAATTAATGTGACTGACTGATGTTATATTAAAATAACTAACCCACCTCACTGATGTCTTGATATCGTAATGGTTAGTGCGCAGAATTTCAGTGCGAGTATCTTCTGTTCAAAATCCTTGGAGTACCACATGTATTCACTAGTTTCATTGATTTCCTTAATTAGTTTATTTGTAAGTTAATTGGTGGGTTGGTGATATGAATTCAACCAAATTATTAGTCATTCATGGGTACCAGATATTCAAGCAATGTAGATTTAATCCTGATGTTGGAAGCAGGAGCTATTATTATTATTATTATTATTATTATTATTATTATTATTAGTCGTCGTAGGTCTTGGCTGCAGCGCGGTTGTCCCGGTTCTTATTGCGAGTCATCTTTCGAGCTCTGGACGCTGGGGACTCACGGTTGATCTTCTTCTGGCCACGACGGCTGAGGGCTGCTGCGTTACGATCTAACAACAGGGGAGGGGGACCTAAGCTGAACACATCACGCACCTGAGGATAAAAGTATCAGTAGATTATATGGAAGGTGAGAAATCTCGGAATGAAAGTTAAAAGTGCAATGTATCAAGGGATCGTTGTACCAACAGTGATGTACGGGCCGAGACATGGGCTCTGAAGGCAAAGCTGATTATTTATTTTATTTTTTTTTTTTTTGCGAGAAATTTTAACCCTCTGAATCCGGGAGGCCTAATATGAGGTAAAAAACCAAAATTGGCAGGAATCCTGGAGGCCTCATATGAGGCAAAATGCGCTGCTAAAAATCATCATAACACAGCAACCACAAGTCATTTCTACAGACAAAAAAAAGTTCTACAATTTGCAAAACAATTGACTGCTCTAGGTGGGTTCAATCAGTAGCTACTGAATTAGGAAGTTTGCCTGTACCAAAAGGGCCCCGGACACAGAGATCAGGATCACATGAGGCCCCCTAGATTTTGTGGGTTAACCAGGCCACTGAGCTCCCCAAAAGAGCTCCCATAGGGCTGGCCCGAAGGATTAAATCAAAAGGAGAAGAAAGTAAGAGAATTAAATGCAAATTAAAAGTATCTTGGAGGAAATGGAAAATACGTTACACGTAGAGGGAAAAGGAAGGAAAATCTTCTAAAATGCGAGATAAATCAGAATTGCCAAAATAAAGTGACTGGATTGAAAATAATGCATCTTATGGGAATAATTGCTTATGGGCGGCACCGACTCCGAGAATGTTTTTTTTTTTTGGCCTATTTCTCCCCTTCAATTGCCTAAAATGGTGGACATAATCATAAAAATAATAAGAAAATATAATGTTGAGTGGTACTTAATAAGTACACAGAATGGATAAAAAACACCATCTGAGGAAGAGCACTATTATTGACAAAGTTTCGCAGATAGCTTCATCAGGTCACTGACCTGATGAAGCACATACACACACACACAAAATCCTAGGAGTAACATATGATACTCATATGACATTCAAACAGCACACCACAAACATTAAAAAGAAACTGACACCCAGACTTAACGCCCTCAGGTCACTTGCTCACACAAAATTTGGACACAACAAAGAAACTACCACCACAGTATATAAACAATACATAGGATCAGTGATGGAATACGCAAGCCCAGCCTGGGCTTCTAACCTAGCTGAAACACATCATAAGACCCTACAGACTATTCAAAACAAAGCCCTGAAGATCATTACAGGCTGCACAGCTACTGCACCCACAGATCACCTACATCAAGAAACGAAAATCCTCAAAGTCAAAGACCATCTGGACATGAGAGGCACTCAATTCCTGGCAGCAGCCTCCACGAACCAAGACCACCCACTAAACTACATGGCAACACACCCACAGACACCAAGAAATATCAAAACAACACCCAGCACACGGTATCACACACAATTATTGTCCTCTCTCCCTCCCTGCCCACCCCGAACCAACTTCCAGAAGCACATCCATACTCATATCTCTCACCGATCCATCCACTCACTCACAGACAACACGCAGCTGCATGCACGACCTCCCGAAATCCATCCTTCCGAATCCTCCCTTCCTCACGAGGACAGAGTCCACCTGGCCAGGCTGAGATGCGGACACCATCCAGCTCTCCTGAGCTATCAGAAGAGACTGGATGACTCCGTTGTAGACGCCTGCCCGGGATGTAACACAGCACCCCATACCATTAAACACATCATAGAAGACTGCATTTCACACAACCACTTACGCCAACAACACGATCTACACTCAATGAGAGCTCTGTGGGAAAGCCCGATCGTGGCCATGGCCTTTCTCAGGGACTCGGGGCTGTTCGGCCAGGCAGCTTAGGGAACAACAACAACTAAAATTTAAAGCCTGAGGAGACAAGTGCGGGAGAGCGACATCCAGCGCGTCTGCCTGGGCACTGAGGGTCTCACCCCATCTCTCGTGAGATATATGCAGCGCTGCAAAATGCAAATGTAGCGCGACATTGCTAATAATATAATTAGCAAAAATTAACGATTTATGTAGTAGCGCTGCGGGTGAGTCCCGCGCAATGCGAAGCTGGTTCTGGAATAATTTAGAAGCTTTTTTTTTTTTTTTTTTTTTTTTTTTGCTTTGCTAACTCCTAATTTCATTCAGGCACTTGCTTAAGCAATCAAGAGTGCCTTAAATATAGAGATAGATAGGGGTTCTCAGTGGAAGACCAAAAATAAGACTTGCAGTTGTATTTTACACAACGTTCTGCAGTATTACAATAATCTACGCAAGACAGGATAATTGAATGTTTTGAGGCAGTGTGTTTTGTTTAATTAAATGTTTTGAGGCAGCGTCTGTTTTCAAAGAGTACAAGTTTCTAATATGCAGATTACAACTTTTGACGACCTGGTTTATATGTGGCCCTTATACTTATATTGTGAGGTTAACCCTCCAAAGTGCCAGTTTGTCTTCTAAAAAACAAAACAAACAAAAGTCCTTTCAAACTACCATTGAAGAAAACTGAAGAGGTTAGGGGTAACTAAATTAAAATTTTCAGAGTGAATCTGGGATATTTCAAGGCTTAAAATATGCTACAAACCACACAAATCGCATTCTGCGCCTCAGGCTCCATGAATTTGGACTGGGCTCACTGGATGAAGTTGAGATTTGCCCATATTCAGGGTCGGTGCTTTCTCAGCATTATCCCCTCTGTTTTCATGGATGATGGTGACGGACTGGAGAGAGGCGAACATAACAGCTATATTTAAGAAGGGAAAGAGAAATGACCCAGGAAATTATAGACCAGTCAGTTTGACAAGTGTTGTGTGTAAACTAATGTTAACAGTAATTAGAGAAGGAATAATGGAGCATATGAAATCAAACAAACTTTTCAGTGGGAGACAGTTCGGATTCTTGCCGGGGAGGTCGACGGTACTACAGCTAATTAAGGTCGTAGATGATTGGATGCAAACTCTGGAGGATGGTGATGTAATAGACGTGGTATATTGCAATTTTATGAAGGCCTTCGATAAGGTCCCACATAAAAGGTTAAGAGAGAAAGTTAGAAGCCTAGGGTAAGACGGGGTAATTTCGCCGCGGCGCTAATAATTTGCATTTAAACGCCGATATCTCCAAAACTATATCATGGATTCGGCTGCAGTTTGCCTTAGGTTGTAGAGCAGTTTTGGTTTAGGTTGTAGAGAAAGTTTGGCTTAGGTTGTATAGCTAGTTTGGCTTAGGTTGTAGATCTAGTTTGGCTTAGGTTTTGTTGCAGTTTCGCGGGGCCTGGAACCGGGGCTAGCGGCGCGTCTGACGGTATGGTCGGGTGTGTGTGGTGGCGTTTTGTATGTTTGCGTGTGACACAGTGTTGGCAGTAGCCGTCAGCTGCTGCCTGGTACTTTGTACTAGCAACCTACACGAGACACGTCCACACCCGCACTAAATACTTCCACACCTGTAGGCCTAATAAATACGTCCACAACCGCACTAGACACGTCCACACCTGCACTACATGTCCACAACTCCACAAGACACAGTGGCGCCTAGGCCTACACGTGTGACACACCTGCATCTCTGCCCGCCCTGTTCAGTTGTGTTGTGCGTGCAATGTTTTTCTATTGGCATGTTTAGTGTCAGTTTGGGTTTGTGAATGTTTTCATTGCTTTTACCTGTGCGCTAGTGTTTTGTCTGGCCATTACTCATATAATGTTATCTAGTTTACTAGCTAGATGATGCGTAAAATAGGTCGCGGCGAAATTACCCCGCCGGGCGGGGTAATTTCGCCGTGAGTGACTTTTTTAAAAAATTCGGCAGTAAGACCAAAACATTATATATATATTTTTTTTTTTGGGCATCTATAGCAGAAAGGCTGAATGTATAGATAAAAAAATCCTTTTGTGGCAGTTTCTATTCGTCAAAATACGCGATTTTCGGCGAAATTACCCCGTCTTACCCTATAGTATAGGGGAGAAATGTGTGAAATGGATAGAAGCCTTCCTGAAAGATCGGAGACAGAAGGTACTGGTGAATGGAATAGGCTCAGGGTGGAGGGAAATTACAAGTGGGGTACCTCAGGGATCTGTGTTGGGACCACTACTGTTAGTTATATTTATCAACGACTTTTTTTTTTTTTTTTTAAGAGACAATGAATGGAGGAAGGAAAAACACAGATAAAACAAAAAGGTCCATGTGCCTAAAGGCATCCTCCATTCATAAAATGTTT
Organism: Paralithodes platypus; assembly: GCA_032716605.1. Classification (NCBI taxonomy): domain Eukaryota; kingdom Metazoa; phylum Arthropoda; class Malacostraca; order Decapoda; family Lithodidae; genus Paralithodes; species Paralithodes platypus. Next base: position 33,660,929 of record CM064522.1, on the reverse strand, counting down.
GTAACAACTGGATTTAAACATTTGTTGATTGTAAGTTTGTGGAAAGCAATTCGAGGGAAGTGAATTCCAAAGAGTAGTAGCTCTGGGGATAAATGAATTCTGATAAGCAGAAGTTCTGCATTGTGGAGGAGAAAGTGTAAATTCATGGGCGCTCTCAGCTGCCCTAGTTCTACGGGGAAAGATGTGGAGAGGCGGCACAATTGAAGCAAGTTCCTCGGAACAATTGCTGTGAAAATATCTGTAGAATAATGCAAGGGATGCAACGTTTCTTCGTATGGCTAATGTAGGAAGGTCCTGTGTGATTGCAGGGTTATTGATTAATCTAATAGCTTTATTTTGAATTTTGTCCAACTGCCTCAATGCAACCACTCCACTTCCACCCCACAGAGGTGAACAGTAATCCATCTGAGAGCGCACATGACTTTTATATATTACGGCCAACTGCTCGTCAGTGAAGAATTCTCGAAACTCTGTACAGGAGTCCCAGTTTTTTAGAGGCATTCTTAGCAATGCTTCTAACATAATGTGTCCAGCTCAAGTTAGTAGTTAATGTTACACCGAGAATGTCAATACTAGGGGAAGTGGGAATATTTACATCATTAAAAAATATATGGGAGTCAGTGAGATTCTGTCGGTTAGAAAATTGAATGTACTTGGTTTTCTGTGCATTAAAGGAAACTAGATTCTCTTGTCCCCATTCATTAATTCTAGAAAGGTCCTGGTTCAGAGAAATTGCAGTGTTTATTTTTGAATTTATAAGATCGGGTTGGGTGAAAGAATTGGTAAATGTGAAGGAACTGTGGAGTGTTGAGTCATCTGCGTAGGAATGTATTGGATTATGAGTGGTAGATATGAGATCATTGATATGAATGAGGAACAGAGTTGGGGCCAAAACTGATCCCTGGGGAACACCAGCATTTATTGAGTGAAATTGAGAATAAAGGCCATCTACCATTACACGTATTTTTCTGTTATGAAGATAAGAAGAAATTAGTGGAACTAATGATGCAAGGCCGTAGTGTGACATCTTCGACAATAAGGATTGATGCCAGACTCTATCAAATGCCTTTGATATATCCAGTGCTATTGTATGTGTTTCACCATGTTGGTCTGTAGCTTGGTTGATTTGATGCGTAAGAAGGCAAAGAATGTCTGCAGTTGATCGACATCGTCTAAAACCATATTGCCTATCACTGATTAATTTATTATTCTCCAGATGCTTAATTATGTGATTATTTAATATAATTTCAAAAACTTTGCCAAGAGTGGAAGTTATAGCTATTGGTCTGTAGTTTGATGGATCTGAAGAGGCACCTTTTTTAGGAACTGGATGGATGTTTGCTTCTTTCCAGGGTACTGGGAAGCATGAGGTATGAGTACACAGACGGAAAAATTTTGCCAATACAGGAGCGAGCACCAAGGAGCAATTCTTAAGTACTATTGGAGGAATTTCATCTGGACCAGGAGCCTTATCTACTGAGAGATTCTGCAAATAGTTTTGACATGTCTGGTGTGGATCTTAAGTGAGGGAATTTCAGGTGAATTAAAATTAAGTACAGGGACATCTTGATTTATGTCATCTAAGGTTGAGTTGGTGGAGAAAATATCTGCAAGAAGGTTAGCTTTACCTCGTGGGTCACTTACAAGATTGCCAGTCGGAGATTTTAATGGTGGAATGGATGAAGCAGTAGTGAAGTTGGATTTGAATGAGTTAAGAGTAGACCAAAATATTTTGTTATCATTTGGATTATTTAGAAGTTTATTTGCCTGCTTATGGAGAAAGTTTGATTTAGTTAGGTTTAATACAGTTTTGGCATGATTTCTGATGTTTCTAAAGTAATTAAAGGCTTCATGTGTTTTTGATCTTGTGTATGCATTGTAGGCTATTGCTTTTTGTTCAGTTACTCTAGCACAATTATGGTCAAACCATTTAGGTGAATTAGATCTTTTACTGTACTTTTGATGAGGAATAAAAGTTTCCATTCCAATTTTACAAAATCTTGTATGTGGCTCAAGGTGGAGTGTGCATCATTAGAAAAGAAAGAGGTCCAGGGAATATCAATAAAGAAACCTTGAAGACCCTCCCAGTCTGCCCTATCGTAATGCCATTTAGTCACCAAAACAGGTTCAGAGTGGGAAGGTGTGGTAGGTGATAGGACAGATGGCCTGTATCAGACAGTGATCAGAAGATCCAAGTGGGGACCTCACTGTAACATCATAATTTTCTGAATTGGTTGTTAAAAATAAGTCCAGTAGGTGGGAATTATGATTAGGATTATCTGGTACACGGGTGGGTTGGTTGACTAGTTGAATGAGATTAAATGAGTCTGCAAATAGCTCACATTCAAGACCAGCATCATCAGTCCTGGCTGAATGAGTGAGCCATTCAACATTATGGACATTAAAATCACCCAACACAGTGATTTCAGAAGAAGCATTTAAGTTGAGGACACTGAGTTGTGAGGACAGAGAATCAAAAAGACTTTGCTCTGGAGGAGTATTTGGGGAACGGTAGATGCAACATATGTATTTAAATTTACCAGCAGAAATTAATTTGTATATAGAATAATCAAAATAGGGACAATTGAAACCAGTAACCTCCTCCAGGGCAATTTCAGATTTTGCGAAGCAACATACACCACCTTTAGGTCTGAAATTTTGGAGCAGTTGATAACCTGGAAAATTAAATCTAGATGTGTCAGATGTGGATGTTACTTGAGTCTCTGTCAAAAAAAAGGAGAGTAGGGGATTCTGCTTGAAGAAATTGGTGTACAGAATTGATGTTAGAGTGAAGTCCCCTTATATTACTAAAGAAATAGCTGTACTGACAAGCAGCTTTGGGACGTTGCAATGCTCTTGACACAGTCGCATGATGACGACCGGGAGGGCCCTGTGTCAATAACCCAACCCTGCCGGGGGTGGATATCCGAGGGACCACCAGGTTTGCTCTTAACAATTGTACTGCCATATTTAAGGTAAGTGTATGGTGTTACATGTATGGTATGTAGTGGGAAGAGTAGTATTTTATGGATAGAGGATAGCGATGTAGGGCAATGTCGTGAAGTTGGATGTGTATGTTATATAAAGAGGGTTTTCCTGATACCCCTGATGTGTGAGGCAGAAAGATATGTATCCAGCTACCAAGGCCTGGGAGAGAAAATGGAATTCAGGCTATTCCCTGAGTCTCCCGAAACCTTGGCGGTAGTACTTCCCTGGGCGGGGCTGCCTACCCCTACTACCTGCAAAAGGTACTTACCCGAAGTTATAACCAATGGAAGTGAGATATACCTGTATGCAGATGACACTAAGCTGTATAGAAGAGTGAGGAGTAAGGAAGATGTGGAGGGCATGAAGGGATGGTCTGAACATTGGTTAATGCCTTTTCATCCAAAAAAATGCAAGTACATGCGGATTGGGACTAGCAAGATAGACAAGGTAGGATACAGCATGCATGAAGCGATGGAGGAAGTGAATGCAGAAAAGGATATGGAGTAGTGATAGACAATAAGTTAAATTTCTCAGAACATTTAGCGGAAAAGATAAACAAAGCCAATAGAATTGTAGGGCTGGAAGGACATTTGTGTCACTTGACGAAGAAATATTCAAGAATCTCTATACAGCGCTGGTTAGGCCGCACCTGGAATATGCGAACCAGGTGTGGGCTCCATATATGGTAAAGGATATAGAAGCAGTGGAGAAAGTGCAGAGGAGAGCTAGCAAGCTGGTACCAACGTTGAAGAATGCGGGCTATGAGCAGAGGTTGAGGACACTGGGACTTCCGACACTGGCATATAGGAGAAAGAGAGGGGATATGATAGACTTTTAAGATATAGTGTCAGGAAAGTATGATGAGGATGTGTGTGAAGGTATCTTCTTGATGCGGGAGGTAACAAGAACGAGAGGACACTAAGAAAATTTACAAAGAAAGAAATAGGCTTGAAAACACAAAGAACTCATTTTGTGATAGAGTGGAACGCGCTGCCCCAGTATGTAGTCGATTCCGAATCAATAAGGAAGTTTGAAAGTAATCTTGATAAAGCATGGGGAAGACAAGATTTGAAGTTTGATTATAAAGCAAAAATACAGAATAGTAAAAATGTTGCGTCTGCCGCCGCCGCCGCCAACACAGTGAACGACCGCAGTAGTGCAAGTACAGTACTGGCACTGAGCTGGATACACAGGCCTAGTTTGCCTTTTTCCAGAGGATCTACTGTAAGAAACTAAGAAAATAAGCTGCTAGTGTGGGCTATGAAGAGAATCTGTCTCAAAACGATCCCTGAGGGACTCCAAACAGTAATGGAACTGGGTCGAAAATAGCCTGGCTCACCACCACACGCCGAGATCTATCCGACAGATATGACGTAACCCTTCCAGCCCGGCTGTCCTTTTAAAAGGCAACCGCGGCAGATGGGCCGGTACCCGGGTGTCTTATTAAAATCCGTAAGCTTGAAAGCCTATTAAGCTTGGTCTGAACGCCATGCGTCCGACGCATGTAAACAAAGCCGATCGTTGCGTCACCGCACCTCCGAAAACAATAAGGAGACGTCGGATCAATGTTATTGTTGTGACGTAAGACGAAATTAGTGTCTGAAAAGCTCCGATATTGTCAACATCGCGGAAAAATTCCCTCCACTGAAATCGTCATCACAACTGAACCAGTTGACTTACAGAGCTCTGCTCAACGCCAGTCTACAGATTGAAAACCGCACTACATTTATAGATGCGTGGGAAATTTCTAGCAGTTAAAATAAACAAAAATACGGTAGCCTAGGCCTAGACGTTTTTCGGCCAGATCGCCCTGATACGATCTCCGTCCTTTGGAGGACCAGCCCGGGCCACGAGGGTTAAAGAGATTTTATTTTATTTTTTATTTTTTTATTTTTTAATATTAGTATAACCAGAAATCGTCATCACAACTGAACCAGTTGACTTACAGAGCTCTACTCAACGCCAGTCTACAGATTGAAAACCGCACTACGTTTATAGATGCGTGGGAAATTTCTAGCAGTTAAAATAAACAAAAATACGGTAGCCTAGGCCTAGACGTTTTTCGGCCAGATCACCCGGATACGACCTCCGTCCTTTGGAGGACCAGCCCGGGCCACGAGGGTCAACCCTTCCTACCCGGTCTGCCTTAGGTAAGGACAGCACGAAAGAAGGGCCGCTACCCGGTATGCCTTATCTAAGGCATGAGCTTAATAGCCTAATTAAGCTTGGTCTGAACGCCGTGCGTACGACGTATGTCAACAAACCCAAGCGTTCGTCACCGCACCTCCGAAAACAAGAAGGAGAAGACTCCTCAATGTTATTGTTCTGACGTCATGACGAAATTAGTGTCTAAAAAGCCCCCATATTGGCAACATCTCTGCAATATTGGCTCCACTGAAATCGTCATCACAACTGAACCAGTTGACTTACAGAGCTCTACTCAATGCCAAAATACAGATTGAAAACCGCACTACGATTATAGAGGAGTGGGAAAGTTCTAGCAGTGAAAATAAACATAAATATGGTAGCCTAGGCCTACTCGTTTTTCAGCCATATCGCCCGGGTAGGGGCGACCGTCATTGGGTAAGACAGCCCGGGGAGGAAGGGTTAAAGAGATTTTTTTTTTTTTTTTAATATTAGTTTAACCAGACCACTGAACTCTAATAGGACTGGCCCGAAGGATTCGATCAAGATATATAACTAAACGAGTCAAGATAGATCGGGAAGGGCAGTAGGGGAACAAATCGAGGAAGGTGAAGACACACAGACATTTCTCGCCATTTCACCAGTTCAGCCGGACCACATGAGCTCCACATCAGAGCTCTCATAGGGCAGGGCCGAAGGATGAGGCAAGAACTGCTACACCGCAACACCAACCAAGAAGTGATCAGGGCGAAGAATGAAAGATCAGGTCGAAGGTAGAAAAAATCACATCGAGAAGCAAAAAATGCATTACCGAAGGGAATCAAGTCAGTCCGGCCACATCAGCAACCGAAGAGACAAATCAGGCCAGGAGTCTGCTACCTAGCCAGGCCAGGGAGACACGAGATATAGGCTGCCCGAGGACAGCCAAATGGGACAGAATAAGAATAGAAGGGGAAAATCATAGAATGAGGAATGAAAAACTACTCAAAATTAGTCAAGCCGAGGAAGAAAGCTCGAGGGGAGATAGGAAGGGTAAGTACCACAACCATCCCCCATCAAGCTCCAGTCGCCGGCCCCGAAGCCCCCCCAACCGCGTCAAGGAGAGTAGTATCAGGGGGGAAAGAAGGAAGGTGCCTTGTCACAAACACCATAGGAGTACAGATCCTTGATTAGCAGTTCGTGGTCTACTGTATCAAAGGCCAGACCTATGAGAGTTCCGTATGGAGCTCAGTGGTCTGGTTAATCTGCTCTACATAACTAACTAACTGTATCAAAGGTTGCCAACAGATACATAAATTTAACGACAGTGTGATTCTGGTTTCACATCCTAATGGTGGCCGGTCCAGGCAGCCCTGTTCAGAGCTACCTCACTAGTCAATTTTTTTTTATTAACCCGTAAACGGCGACCGACCGTCCTCAATAGTTTTTTTTTCCCTATGTGGGGGGGGGGGGGGGGGAGGGGAAAAAAAAAAAAAAATCTAGGACGGTCGTAGTTTATGGGTTAAAAATCAGACCGTAAGGTATGATCCCATGCCTTTCTTGGTCTGCCCCTTCGTGCAGCTCCCTCTACGTTCACGGACCTGCATCTTTTCACCGAACTTAGTTAGTCCACCCTCTCCACAGTGGCACAGGAAAGGTAGCATTTCTTATCAAAGTAGACTAGAGGTGTTTCTATCATGGTCATCCTTTAGTGTGGGTTTCCCAGGAGGAAGCAAGACATCGGAAATTATGACTATGGCGAGTAGGGACATGATCTTAAAAGGCTGCTAAGCATCAGGTACTAACATGGATATGAGTTTTGATGAATATATGGGAACGTATACTTCCCTGGGATTTGACACCAGCAACTACAATGCTTTACCCACTACACTAACGATCCCGTATCAAATAGAATAAATATATCAAATAAAACTCCAAATACTAACCCCAACGTTGAAAGTTATATGCGTGCTGAGTCCCTGTGCAAGGGCACGGCAGAGTGAGGCATACTGGATCTTAAGAGACCACGTGTCCAGCTGTAACTCCTGCCTCTGGTGTTGTGGCCCCACTGACACCGCTTCTACCAATACTTCTTCCTCCTCCACCACTCGCACAACATCTCTGAACGATGCGCGCTGTTGTTTCCGCTCCTTCTTGCCACGGAACTTATGCGAGTCTGTGGCCAGTTCTGTTGTGAAGTGAAAGCAGAATTAATAATCAATGAGGGATGCACTATAGTCTTTTAAAGTTTTCAGATTAAAATGTAAAACTTGCAAACTAAACAAACCAAAACTGGGACAAAGACTATATAAAGTTAAATTAACTTATCAAAATCGCTATGTGGAAACAACGCTTACTAAAATAAAATTTATGAAATAAAAGAACACAATCCACCACATAGGGTGTACATTACTATATGAGCAAGTTAATCTGTTTCCCAAGCAAACTAATCGCACACATAACAACGCACTAATCGTCACGTTCAAGGAATTAGTAAATTTGGATATTACGCCCATTCACGTAGTACAACTATACGCACCAAGTCTATAACAACGCACTATCGTCACGTTCAAGGAATTAGTCAATTTGGATATTACGCCCATTCACATAGTACAACTATACGCACCAAGTCTTGGAAAGATGTGCAATATTGTTTATGCTCCTTGTCACAAGTTTACATTATTATGAGATACAGCAAGCCATGGCAGAGTGTGTATACTAAACCTTCATACAGATGGGATATATTATATATACAGTAAACATCCGTTAATCCGAAGGGCAGCGGACCGGCCCTCGTTCGGATTATCGGACTTTACCCCTATGAACCTGTGTATTAATGGCCTGACGAAAACATTGAGGCATTAGGCCACCCAAATGACACACACACATATCATATGTTCATGAAATCACTTCAAAAGTTTACCATTGTCATTGTAGCCTATTACCTACTTCAAAACATTCAGATTAATGGTCAAAGGAATCTGCTGATATAAACGTAAACACCATATGTCCGCATCGTCTACTAGCGAGTTTGTCTTGCTCTTGAAGATCAGATCAGATGTGGTTCGGGAAGTAATGCCTTAACAACGGCACTTCCCCGAGAGGTTCTTGTAATTTTCCTTTTGTGACGTGCTCTGTTATATTATATTGTATTGAAAGCACCCTTGTCTTGTTGTCTTGAAAGCACCCTTGGGACGCTCCGATCACTGAACTATAAATAGTAGCGTATCGGAACGTCCAAAGGTGCGTTTTCAAGCTCAAGACTGAATGCGCTTGCAGAAAATGCGGTGCAAGCCAGTAGCGCATCGGAGCGTCCCAAGGATGCGTTCAAGAGCAAAACAAACTCTCTAGCAGACGATGTGGTGTTTACGTTTATATCAGTAGCTTCCTTTGACCATTAATCTGAATGTTTTGAAGTAGGTAATAGGCTACAATGACAATGGTAAACTTTTAAAGTGAATTCATGAACATATGATATGTGTGTGCTCCATTATGTGTCATTTGAGTGGACTAATGCCTCAAAAAGGGAACTTTGGGACTTCTTGAAATTCGGACCATCGGGTGAATTCGGATTTGGCCTCAAATTGAAAAATTCGGACTATTGGGAGAGATTCGAATCATCGGTCATCGGATTAAAGGACTTTTACTGTATATATATACAGTATATACATACAAGTTTAAAGACAGTTTTGTCTATAGAGAATGTGGTTACAGTCTCACGTCCTAAATGGCAGATTTCCAGGCGGCCCTGTCAAGGGCTGCCTCTTGAGATCGGACCGGAGTACCCGAGCCCACGTCATTCTAGGTCCACCCTTACGTTCAGTCCGGCATTTCTTCACCCAGTTCTGATCATCCATTCTCTCCACATGTCCAAACCAACCAAGTCGGCTTGTGCGCATCACTTCATTGACACTCCTAATGCCCAGACGCCTTCTCAATTCCTCGCTCGATACCCTGTCCCTAAGATTAACCACACACACACACACACACACACACACACATATACATATACATATACATATATATATATATACATATATATATATATATATATATATATATATATATATACGCACACAAACAAGCTAATCAACTAGGCAATGAACAAACCTCCTTCAACCATTAACTAGGACTCGAGGGAGACATAGTTACAAGACTTTGTCTAGTTCGCTGGCACTGGGTATAGTAGCGCCACACCCTCACCCACCTGAATAGTAACAACATTAAAACTACAGCGAAACAGGTCAGGTGCGTATACAGTATTTGTGTAAATGTGTGTCATTGTGAGTGGACATGTGTATATGAAAGAATATGTTACTGTACAAAATACTAGTATGATAATGAATACTAACCGTTGAGAACAGCACATAGTTCCCGCTCTCTGTTCCAGTAGTAGTTAGGGTCATGTAGTCTAGTGGCTTCATATAGTAGTGCTACACCCTCACCAGCCTGGATGCGAAGGTCTACATCACTACACCCCAGCAGATCAAACATCTCTTTTACCAACCTGACAACAAACACATTTAAATTTTTGAGTCGGCTATTATGCATTCCCAGTTCTAACAAAGCAGGCAGCTATTATGCATTATCAGTTCTAACAAAGCAGTGTGTAAATGAATTGGAGTCTCTCGCACAAATCTGGAAACAAACACATATGTTAGTGATGCTAATTTTTTTAGCCGGCATTCCCCATTTTAAACAGGGTCTAAATGAAATGCAGTCACACCTTTTCTCACTTTTCAATCAGCAATTGAACTTTCATAAGATGCCGATTTCCTGAATGGATAAAATGTGTAACTCTTATCAAAGTTGTCTACCATAATAATTACCCAATTAAAAATAAAAGCATGAAAACCTCCTCACCAGATAGAATATCAACTCTAAACAATGCGAACATATTGAAACTAAATTGCTACCGAGCTGATACCGATAATACTTGGTTCCATTTCCAAGTCCAATTCATCCTTTAACACATTACATATTCAAAAATAATACAGTCCATATTCATCTTGAAAAATAAAAACTGAATTGTATATACAATAACCATAACAAATACATGTGGCTTTATGAATATTAACACCTAATTTGATTTACATTTAAAAATCCAATGTGTATACCTATTGATTAGACAGGTGCAAACTTTACAGATGTGTTTAACAGTTAACATACAAGAACATTTTGTGGTGTAGAATAGATGCAATTATCATAACATTAACATGTAATGTACAGTTGCAGTCATAGATTGATACATTTAGAACTCTTAAACTGATTAAACAAACATAAAAAATGCAAATATCAGGTAAAAATTTATTAAGAAGACTAAATTCAGCTTGAGATAGCTTTGGAAGGTTCTAGACATGGATTATGACCACAACTGTACCAAGACCTAAAAACATTGTAAGACATCAATAATAACCCACTTGTTGGCCATAGAGTAAACAGATGTGGGAGAGAGTAAACACAGTAGTAGACAGAACCCATTGAGTGCTGCTGTGTGTAGAGCTGTCATGGCCGGGGGATGGTTTGGTAGCTCTCCATTACCCTGCGGACCAAAACAATACATAAATTCACCAACCCACCAATTAACTTTACAAATATACCTAATTAACAAAATAAGTGAAAGTAATGCATACATGTGGTACTCCAAGGACTAGAACCTGGGGGGGGGCCTCAACATCGATCGAAAATGGAGAAAATAGTTTTTTCCAAGATTTCTAATTACAGTCAACCCTCGAATGTGCGGACTAATAGGGGGGGACCCATGGCCGCACAATGAAAAAGTCCGTACATGGGAAATAGAGTAAATAGGCCTAGGCTATACAATGTTTTCTAACCCTAACCCATCCTAAGGACGTTGTTGAGATCCGGGCGATATGGCCGAAAAACGTATTTAATAGGCTACCCTTATCTTTGTTATTTTAACAGCTAGAAAATTCTCACGCATCTCTAAATGTACTGCTGTTTCCAATCTGTAGACTGGCGTTGAGTAGAGCTCTCTAAGTCAACTGGTTCAGTTGTGATGACGATTTCCGTGGAGAGTTTCGAGGCGATGTTAGCAATATGGTGACACGGGCAGGCAATTTCCCGCCGAAAGCCCGAAATCGTGGAAATACGATAATGTAACCATAAGTACTATATATCTCTTATATACCGTACTTACCTTTATTCTTTATAATATTTCATAATAAACTTATATAAAACGAGTTATAAGTTCAAATGAAAAATCAGTGTACCGGTACCTACCGAAACACGCGTGTGTTATTGTTATGTCGGTTTGTGTGTGTTCTTTTCTTGTGTGGCTATGTCGGCCGTATCAGTAGGGAGTCTAAAAACCCGAGTTAATTATGTAGGCAACAAAATGTTATTATAATTATACTCTATGGAATTGAATTTAATTTTACCAAATAATATTTATAATAGTAGGCTAAAAGCTAAAGAAAAATCCATTAAACTTTGTTGTGTTGTCTGCTAAAACAAATTTAGTGTTGAAAACACTAAATATTATTTGGTAAAATTCCAATTAAATTCCATAGAGTATAGGCCTAATTATAATAACATTTTGTTGCCTACATAAATAACTCGGGTTTTTAGACTCCCTACTGATACGGCCGACATAGCCACACAAGAAAAGAACACACACACACACAAACTGACATAAGAATAACACACGCGTGTTTCGATAGGTACCGGTACACTGATTTTTCATTTGAACTTATAACTCGTTTTATATAAGTTTATTATGAAATATTATAAAGAATTAAGGTATGTTTATAAGAGATATATAGTACTTATGGTTACATTATCGTATTTAGACGATTTCAGCAGGAAATTGCCTGCCCGTGTCACCGCCCGACCCGCCAAATACCGGACAACTTTTTTAAATTAACGGTTTTTGGGGACTTGTCCGCATCGGCTGTTGGGTCCGCACAAACCGAAGTCCGGTCAACTGGGGTCCGCCCATGCGAGGGTCGACTGTAATGACAAACATTATATATTGATGCAAATGAAGAAAATAAAAATATAGACACTGGGAAAAATCGTGGTATAAAAATAAATATTTTCCAAAGTTGCTATAAAGATTCTTCCATTAATATTCTAATTACTAATAGCTCATTTTGCAACAAGGCGAAAGGATTCTTTTGCAAAAATTTAACAGAAGAGGCAAAACAATATTTTTGGATTCATCCCAAGCTGTTACAAAATTTACTATAACTCACTACCATACCAGTATACTGTAAAAAAGCAGCACAATATAGTCGTCCACCGAACTAACCTTAGGAAGAGATCCAGCAAAGACAGAGTGAAGAGTATTGATGGCGTGGGTAACATCCGCCATGTCATGACAGGCCAGGAAGGTTGTTATGGCCAGAGTATAGGCACACTCCTGACGACCTGACAGTGGTCCTGCTGGGTCTGTTAGTGCCACTGTTAACACCGGGCACAGGTTCTTATAGACCTGAAAAAATTAACAAGTGTTATGCTTATTGATCCTACCCCATTCTACATTTGTTAAGTAGCTAGCATACCGAGTAATTTATAGGACCTGTGCTGTGATGTCTTATGGGCGAACAACATTACAGCAAAACACCCACTGAGCAAACTGACCTGACATATCTTGTCAAATTGAAAATTTAGCTTAATATAAAATTTTATATAAATTGTAGTTTCTTTATTCATGCAGAATTTAGTAAAATTTACCAGAACGTCCCGGACTTCCCAAATTGACTAATTCCTTGAACATGACGAGGTGCATTGTTATATGTGCGATCAGTTTGCTTGGGAACCAAATTGACTTGCTCATGTAGTTGTGTACACCCTATGTGGTGAATTGTGTTCTTTTATTTCAAAATTTTATTTTATTAAGTGTTGTTTCCACATAGCGATTTTGATTAGTTCTTTTGCATTTATCTTGTGTCGTCCCAGTTTTGGTTTGTTTATTTTGCAAGTTTTACATTATAATGAGTGGAATGAAATTAAATAGGACAAATTACTACTTGTAGGTGAGATGACCTGTGAAAATGTTATCTTGGTGAACATTGTCTTTGGGTTAAAAAGTTGGGTAAAGAGTGTTATTGTCCAGCTTACAAGTGGTTTAGGGAACTTCCTAAAGGGCATATGAGACCTAAACAATAGCTCGGTACTGTTAGAAACACACCAACAAATACAACAAAAATTTCCCCTAAAAGAAATTATAAAGAAAAACAAGTATACCTGTGTACAGTACATACTGTGTCTAGTCATTCATAACATAGGGTCAATTAGAAAGCAAAATCCAAACCACTGTAATTATACAATAAATACAAATGTATACAGTAAATAATATAAAAGGGTTTGTGACAGTTTTGGTTTGTCTGAGACTGTTGAGGGTCAAGGTTAACCAGTGACCTTTCCCTCTCATACTTTTACTGCTCTCACCTTCACACTATAATGCAACTTCACTTTGTTTACCCTATATGGATATATTCTTAGTTTTTAAGATATAACAGTAGGGTCCCAGATAGAACGAGAAATTGGTCAATGAACGAGGTAGTTTTATGTGAAACACAAATCATATGGGAAAAATCAATATTTGTTGATCGGTCCTTTTGTACGTACAGTAGCCTACCCCTAATATTCCCAAATTCTATGTTCGCGCAAAAATATTCCAGTCAAAACCCGAAAAAGAGAGCTAAAATAATGAAAAACTACTTCAAACTACAAAAAATAAACAAAAACAAACGTGTGAACTGAACTCCAAGAATCTGTCATTGTCAAGGTGTTTGCTGCTTGGAGACCAAATCTGAGTGAATCTTTAACATCAATATGAAGACCAGCCAGCCGCTCAATGACCACTCCATTGTGTAAAAAAAAAAAAAAAAATTTTTTACAAGCTTTTTTTTTTTTCCCAAAATCTTGTATCTCATGCGTTTATAAGGGCCTTTAGTGCATTCAGTGTTAGGGATGGTGAGTCTGGTGGTAATGATGAAGGAATTGAATGCCTGGGACCATCAAAACATAACATTGGCTAGTCAAGCGTGCCGACCGTGTCGGACGAAAGCCGCAGAAATGGACGAAGAGTTAGGCTAGGCTATATATGACAATGATTTCAAATAAAGTGTGTGGTAAGTAATCTCATATGTATTTATATGTGTTAGAGTCAGATACAAAGGGAGGTAGAGAGGTAAGAAGACCTCCATTGAGAAACTGTGTAGGACAAGCATTGGAAGATGAGAGTACAAAGTACAAAGGAAATCAAGCAACAACAGATCTAGTGACCCTTCTAGGCTGCTTGCCCTCCAAAACACTGAGGATCAAGTGTCCAAACAGTGGTTTAGAGTGGGTAAGGGAACATTGGAAAGGGAACTACTGCCCTGGAACTAATGTCTGTGGCAGGATTAGGAAGTAAGTAGGGGACAGATGGGTTAGTAACTGAGGGGGGGATAAAATAAAGTTATTCATTTACAAACGCAGTCAGTCGCGGGTTTGATGCGAGATATTTGTCTAGGCGGAGTTTAAATGAATCAACGGTGCTGCAGTCTATAACGTCTCGGGGAAGCCCATTCCACAAGTTGACAACTCGATTGAAGAAGAAATTCTTAGATTCGTGCGAGTTAAAAGATTTACCAATAATTTTGCAACCGTTTCCCCGCTTGTAATTAGATTGGTCGATAGTGAAGTACTTACTACAGTTCATATTGTCGATGCCTTTGATGATTTTGAACACTTGAATTAAGTCACCTCTTAATCTGCGCTGGGTTAAAGGAAATAGATTTAATTCTCTAAGACACTCTTCGTATGGTTTGTTCTTTAGGCTAGGTATCATTTTGGTAACTCTACGTTGAACTCGTTCTAGCTTGTTTATATCTTTTTGGTAATAAGGGCACCAGGATTGAACGCAGTATTCCAGAAGAGGGCGGACTAAGGAATTGTAAAGGGTTAGGATAACTTCTTTGGATTTATGCTCAAATGACTTTTTTTTTTTCCTATGTGATTGAGGGAGGCAAAAGGCATAACTGCCTATAGCGAGTGCCTCCCCCATAGTTGAAAGAGTGACAGGGCCAAAATCAAGGGACGTTCGAGCCAAAATGCCTGGACACACGGAGTTTGAAGCAATTTAAGTCAGGAAGAGGGAAAGACTGATTCTGGGAGAGTGTTCCAGAGCTCAGATGTTGAGTAGAAGAAAGTTTGAGAGTAACGTTTCACTCTTGGGTTGGAGAGTTGCACAGAGTAGGGGTGGGATTGAGTTGCAAAACGGGTACCACGTGCCCTACGTAAAGGAGGTGGTATGCACTGGGATAGCTCTGAGGAACACTGATTATTATAGTAGCGATAGAATAGCGAGAGAGATGCAACATTGCGGCGGAGAGAGAGAGATTGCAGAGAGTTGGTGAGTGGACGGGAGTTAATGATACGAAAGGCCTTCCTTTCAACTTTGCCTAGGAGAGCAGTGTGAGAGGAACCTCCCCACACATGTGAACAATACTCAATACAAGGGCGCACTATGCCCCTGTACAGAGCAAGAAGCTGTGCAGGGGAAAAGAACCCCCTAAGGCGGTTGAGCACACCCAGCTTCTGGGAGGCTGCCTTAGCAAGACTGGTAATATGGTCCTTCCAAATGAGAGCAGAAGAAAAAGAGACACCAAGAATATTGAGAGAAGATGAAGGGTTGATTTTTGTATTGTTGAAGAATAAGGGATAGTCCGCTGGGAGATCCTGACGAGTAGATAGATGGAGAAATTGGGTTTTGGAAGCATTAAATTTAACAAGGTTTTCTCTGCCCCAATTGGAAATAGTATTTAGATCAGAATTTAAGAGTTCTATGGCTTCATTACGTTTGTCGTTGAGGGATTGCTGGCTAGGGCGTTCTGAAAAACTAATGGAGTAGTGCAAGGTTGAGTCGTCTGCGTATGAATGGATGGGAATTAAGGTACAGTTAAGGAGATCATTTATAAAAATTAGAAAGAGAATAGGAGATAGGACAGAGCCCTGAGGAACACCGGAGTTTATAGGGTGAGGAAGTGACCAATGGCCGTCCACAACCGCGGCTATGGAACGGCCGGAAAGGAAATTAGAGACAAAGGCACAGATGGAGGGATAAAAACCGAAGGAGGGTAGTTTAGAAATTAAAGATTTATGCCAGACTCTATCGAAGGCTTTCGATATGTCTAGTGCAATAGAAAAAGTCTCACCGAAGTCCCGAAAGGAGGATGACCAAGAGTTAGTAAGATATGAAAGAAGATCACCAGTAGAGCGACCCTTAAGGAAGCCATACTGGCGATCTGAGAGCAGATTAGGAGAAGAGAAATGCTTAAGAAATTTGGAAGCAAGAATAGTTTCAAAAACTTTAGAAAGACAAGAGTTAAGAGCAATTGGACGATAGTTGGAGGGTTGAGAGCGGTCACCCTTCTTTGGGACAGGTTGAATGTGAGCAAACTTCCAGCATGAAGGGAAGACGTTAGAGGATAGACAGAGACGAAAGAGTTTGCCTAGGCAGGGAGTCAGCACGGAAGCACAGTTTTTTAGAACAACAGGAGGAACACCGTCCGGACCGTACGCCTTATTAGTGTTAAGCCCAGAGAGGGTAGAAAGTACATCTTTAGAAGAGATTAGGATATTAGGCATAAGTAAGAGAGAGGAGGGCGGAGAGGGAGGAATAGCACCGGAATCATCCAAGGTGGAGTTTCTAGCAAAAGTTTGAGCGAAGAGTTTAGCTTTGTCAGAGGAAGAAGTGATGGTTGTGCCATCAGAGTGGGAAAGGGGAGGGAAAGACGAGGAAGAGAAATTGTTGGAGAGGTTTTTGGCTAGATGCCAGAAAGCTTGGGAAGAGCTAGAGTTGGATAGTTCAGTGCATTTATTATTGATGAAAGAGTGTTTGGCAAGTCGAAGAACAGATTTGGCTTGATTCCGGGCAGAAACATATGAAGAATGAGAGTCTTGAGTTTTAAGGCGTCGGTACCGTTTGAATGCTTCCTCCTTATTGCGGACAGCAGTAGAACAGGCGTGAGTAAACCAAGATTTTTTAGCATTAGTCTGAGAGAAAGAGAATGGAATGTATGCTTCCATGCCCGATAGGATTACCTCGGTAATGCGTTCAGCACTCTCCGAGGGTCCTCGGCCATGGAAGCAGAAATCATTCCATGGGAAATCAAAGAAGTACTGCCGAAGAGCCTCCCAGTCGGCAGCGCCAAAGTGCCACAAGCGCTGCCGGCTAGGAGGATCGGGTGGCTGTACTGGAGAGATAGGACAGGTGACAGAGATAAGTTTATGGTCGGAGGAGCCCAAAGGAGAGAAAAGATCGACAGTATAAGAAGAAGGGTTAGAAGTTAGAAACAGGTCAAGAATGTTGGGCCGATCTCCGATGCGATCCGGGATACGGGTGGGTTGCTGAACTAACTGCTCTAGGTCATTTAGGATAGAAAAGACGTAGGCTTGTTCACCAGGTGGATCAGTAGTGTGAGAGGAGAGCCAATGGCGGTGGTGAACGTTGAAATCTCCTAAGATGGAGATTTCTGAGAAAGGAGAAATGGATAGAATGTGTTCCACTGTAGAGTTTAGATAGTCAAAGAATTTGGGAAAGTTGGTAGAGTTAGGGGAAAGATAGACAGCACAGAAATATTTAGTAAGAGAATGACAGGAAAGTTTGAGCCATAAAGTTGAGAATTCAGAGGAGTCGAAATCGGGAACACGAGAGCAAGTGAGTTTGTTGTGCACATATGCACATATGCATACGCCTTTGGCTTTGAAACTAGGATAGAGAAAGTAGGAGGATACAGAGAAGGGGTTGCTGGATGTTGCTACAGACACCTGAGTTTCGGTGAGGAAGAGAAGATCAGGTTTGTAGGAGGAGAAATGGTGCTCAACAGAGTGAAAGTTAGAGGAAAGTCCGTGAATGTTGCAGAAATTAATAGAAAGAGTAACAGGCCGAGGTCCAGGTAATTGTGTGGGGTCGTCAGGGGATAGTCGGTCGGGTGAGGGGGCATTTATGGTCCCCCCCCCCCCCCCCCCCCCCCTGGGGACTCCGAGGCTGGGCTACAATTCGTATATATATTTTTTTTTTTAAATTTTGGTGTGGAAGAATGAAGTGTGGTGTGCATGTTTAGTGTAGTGAAGTGGATAGGAGGAGGAGGTGTTTATGAGAGCTAGCTGGATTGCTCTCAGTGTAAATGAGGCACAAAGAAAATCAGTAAGAGAGGCCAAGCAAGTGAAACAGGAGTTCCAGCGACTCTATCACATGCCTATAACCTCACCTGGGTCTAGCCCTGATCGATTGGTGCCTACAATCTCCCCACTATAAACCTGCCTATAAAGCCAATTATTTTGTTTGCCTTCTTAACAACTTCTGAACATTGTTGACTCGGTTTTAGGTTACTCGATATTGTTACTCCCAGATCGGTTTCTCTGTTTACATTCTTAAGCTGAGTGCCATTCATCGAATAGTTTGCTTTCTCATTTAGGTATCTGATATGTAGTTGTTGTTGTTGTTCCCCAAGCTGCCTGGCCGAACAGCCCCAAGGCCCCGAGCAATTCCAAGGCCATAACCGAGCACCCCCACAGAACCCTCCCTGCCGACCACAATAAAGCCTGGGTGACCGAAGCCACTCCATGGCAGGGAGCTGAGGAGGGTGCGGAAACGCCCGGGAAACCAAAGCCCCACCCAGGGCCCTGTGCCCCTCAGCAATTATGAAGAGAAAGTTGAGGGGCAAGGGAAGAATGTGATGCTTTGGCTTCCAATCTTGGTAGATTGGGAGGTCAATCCACGGAAAAGATGCCGTCACTTGAGATCTAGAAAATATATAAGTTAAAGGAACAGTCAGAGTAAGCTATGGGTATGGCAGAGATCGCTCAGTTCTCACTCTGATAGACCAGCCCATCACCACATGACTAGAACCCAATCCTCTCAGCATTAGCTACGAAAGGCCCTAGAAAGCCGCCTTTGGCGGGGGGATAGCTCCCCTATTTCAACCCCTTTCGGGGTCGGGCACCCGCCCGATGTAGTACTTTACATTTATCCGCATTGAAACTCATTTGCCAAATTTGGGCCCAACATGACAATTTATCTAGATTGTGTTGCATATCGTCAACTTGTTCTTTTGAGAGTACGCTATTTGCAATTTTTGAGATTGTACAGTTGAGACCCTCATCTATGTCGTTTATGTAAATTAGAAAGAGAATTGGTCCTAGTACCGATCCCTGGGGTACCCCGCTACTTACATTGGTCCATTTAGATGCCTTACCGTTTATGACAACTCTTTGCTTTCTGTCGCTGAGCCAATTTTCTATCCATTCCATGCGCTCTTAGTTTTAGCAGTAAACGTTTGTGGGGAACTTTGTCAAAGGCCTTTTGAAAATCAAGGTATATAATATCTACAGCTTTACTCTCATCGTAGAGGTTGAGGATATCGTGGAAGAAGTCTAAGAGGTTTGTTAAACAGGAACGTTTTTTTACGAAAGCCGTGTTGAGTATCTTTAAGCAAGTTATTTGCCTCCAAGTGATTTACGAGTCTGTCTCTTATGACCGTTTCTAGCATTTTACATACAATTGAGGTTAAGCTAATTGGACGATAGTTACTGGGTAGGGATTTGCTGCCTTTTTTGAATATCGGTGTTACGTTGGCTAGCTTCCACTGATCAGGCATAGTCCCAGACTGCAAGGATTCATTGAATAGCAATGTCAGTGGTTTGGAGAGCTCATCCTTAGCTTCCTTTAGAACTCTAGGCGAGATTGTATCAGGTCCAGGCGTTTTATTTACCTTGAGTTTATCTAAACAATTCAATACTTCTCTCTCTGTAACGGTGATATGCTTAGAACATCTGAATTATCAATCTGAATCGGCGATGGTGTAGGGATATCACCGAGGTCTTCGGTTGTAAAAACTGATGCAAAGAAGGTATTGAGGGCATTACTTATTTGTACTTCGTTTTTGGTGTATTCTCCATTTTCACCGACTAACGGTCCAACAGTTGAAGTAACTACTTTTTTCTTTCTGATATAACTATAGAATTCTTTCGGGTTTGTTTTACTTTGATTCGCAACATGTAACTCCATGGTCTTTTTACTTTGCTTAATTAACTTTTTGGCTTTGCGTCGTAGCTCTACAAATTTCACCCGTTCTTCGTCATTTTGTGAGGATTTTAATCTATCATTAGCAAATTTTTTAGCAAGCAGACAGTCTGAAATATCTTTATTCCACCATTTGGGGTTATCATTATGGCCTGGACGCCGTATTTTCGATGGTATGCAGTCTTGCACTGCCTTAACCCTCTGTTCCCGGAAGGGCTCTTGAACGCCCATAAAAAAAGCATACCAGAGCTGCCCGGAAGGGCTCTTAACGCCCAGTGGTTGAAAGCCTGTGAGCTTGGTGTGCGAGGCGTCGGTCCGACACATGTAAACAACAGCCGGCTGGACCGACGCCCCGCATCTCCGGCCACAAGAAGGAGAGCGTCGCTTGTTCGTGTGTGCCTGTATGTTGTTGTTAAGTATCGAAAAGTAGTGTAAAGTGGCTGTTGTTGCCATAAAGTTATCTCCAATGAAATCATCACAACTGAATCAGTTGACTTAGAGAGCTCTACTTAATGCCATTCTACAGGTAAATAACACAGCTACGCTTGGGGATGCGCAGGAATGCGGAAGCAGTCAGAATAACAAAGATACGGTAGCCTAGCCTAGACGTTTTTCGGCCAAAACACCCGGGTTTCGGGGAATATTTATGTAATGCGTAGCCGGGGCTGGAGGGTTAAGGGAAGTGGTTGTGAAACACTCCCAAGATGTATTTATTCTTACAGTTCTTACAGTAGATCCTCTGGAAAAAGGCAAACTATGCCTGTGTATCCAGCTCAGTACTAGTACTTGCACTGCTGCGGTCGTTCACGGTGTTGGCGGCGGAGGTAGCATGTCGTTATTGTTAGTCAGAAAGCTCCAGTCAGTTTCTTTAACCCCTCTGTTCCCGGAAGGGCTCTTGAACGCCCATAAAAAAGCATACACGAGCTACCCGGAAGGGCTCTTAAACACCCATGACGTCAAAGCCTGTGAGCTTGGTGTGCGAGGCGTCGGTCCGACGCATGTAAACAACAGCCGGCAGGACCGATGCTCCGCATCTCCGGCCACAAGAAGGAGAGCGTCGCTTGTTCGTGTGTGCCTGTATGTTGTTGTTAAGTATTGAAAAGTGGTGTAAAGTGGCTGTTTTGGCCATAAAGTTATCTCCAATGAAATCATCATCACAGCTCAACCAGTTGACTTAGAGAGCTCTACTTAATGCCATTCTACAGGTAAATAACACAGCTACGCTTGGGGATGCGCGGGAATGCGGGAAGCAGTCTGATTAACGAATATACGGTAGCCTAGCCTAGACGTTTTTCGGCCAAAACACCCGGTTTTCGAGGAATATATATATAATACATAGCCGGGGCTGGAGGGTTAAGCTTTGATTTAAGTTTATGAAAATTTGCTTTCTTGAAATTAGGGACTTTCTCAATGCTGCTATTTGATTTGTTATTAGTAAACTTTAAAGTGAAAGTTATCGTACGATGGTCGCTGTTACTGAATTCATCACCAACATTCAAATTCTCTATTAATTCTTCTTTTGTTGCAAGTACAAGGTCAAGCACATTATTACCACGGGTCGGAGATTGTACAAATTGAAAAAGTGAACTCTCTTGCAAGTTAGCATAGAGGTCGTGTCCAGAGTGTGAAGTAAGAATATCGCCCCATTTAGTCACGGGTAAGTTGAAATCGCCAAGAATTACGGTATCTTGTATGTTAGTTATTTCTGCAATTTGTTCATAAATTTCACTGTCAGTTTGCACTGATTGAGCTGGGGGTCTGTATAATAAAGCTAGTGTTATTTTAGTTCTTCGTTTATTATTTAATAGTACGTAAGATATGTCTATATTCGCAATTTGAGGTTTTGACATTAAGACTTTCCTTTATAAAAAACAACTCCTCCATTTCTATTGATTCGAATTTTCTCAAACATTGTATAACCAGGAAGCGTATATTCGGCTAAAAAGTCTCTGTCTTCCGTATTTAACCAAGATTCTGTAATGCCGATTATATCATAATGTTCTGTAAACATGATTTCCTCTAGATCTGAAAATTTATTGCTTATGCTACGAGCATTTACATAAAACACCTTAAGAGTATTAGAGTTGGATGTTACTGATTGTGCATTGTCTGAATTTTCAGTTCGTATTTGACTTACACTACTGTACCTCCGGATACCCTCGGTTGACCCCGTTTTTTTAACGGATCCTTGACTGCATCGTAGAGGAATGACTATAGATCAGGCAAGAGAAGTAATAAATAGGAATGAATGGCGAATGCAAGAGAATAGAAGTGTAAATGCGGTCGTTAGGAAGAGGGGTCGGGCGCCAGTTGGACTAGATAATAGTCCGTCAGGCGCCTGGCCCGGGGAGCCGGTAGAAATGAAGGGTACGCCTGGATGCAAGGTGGGCGGGCATTGTGGTGTGCTCCGCTGCATGTCTGCCAGCGGAAATCGGAGCCTCTCCTGGAGATCTGGAACCTGGGAATCTTGCTGGAGACCCGAAATGGGCCTGGGTCTCTCGGTATTTCTCCTGGACGACCTAAATATGTGTGATTTTGTATTTTGTTTGTTGCGTTGTCCTTGTTCGGACTCTATCTCGAGTCTGCCACCCCCAGCTGTGGGGTACCGTATGTGCCTGAGATATATACGTTAAACGAATTGTTATTTTTTACATTACGATTCAATTTTGCAATTTTTTTTTTTTTGTGTATTGGGACTTTAGTTAATGTTTTCTTTGCTGTGTTTAGCATGCATTTCAGTTAAGTTGTAGAGCTTCATATACTTATTGTACTGTAGTAAGCATATAAGGTTATACCATTACCCCTCAGACCCGGAAGGGCTCTTAACCCGTCCAGCCCCGGCTAGTTTTGTAATGTTTGTTCACCTGAACCCGGCTGGTTTTAAAAAAATGGTTTTATTCCAGAAACAATAGCGAATGGGTTAGGAATGAAGGAAAAACCACGAAAAACCGCTTAAAAAGCTTAAAAAATGGTCCTACAGAGCCCCCGAAAACGTATTTTACGAGTAAAAAAATTGAAGGCAATTACCCCCAAAAACCAGGTTATTGCGCGCTCACGCGCACGCACGTGGACTTTGAGAGTTTTCAACCATCGGCACGGTTGCGTGGGATACGTACACAGTTCCCATACAAATCTGAGCCCTCTTGAGTGGCTACACCTGAGGTTACGGTCGGCGCAATTAGGGTGACGCGCCAGGCGCGTCTCTGGGGCTGTGCGTTACATACATCGCCGACGCGTCAGACGCGTCGCTGGGGCTGTACGGGTTAAACACCCATAAAAAACACACCCGAGCTACCCGGAAGGGCTCTTAGACACCCATGAGCTCAAAAGCCTGTAAGCTTGGTGTGCGAGGCGTCGGTCCGACGCACGTAAACAACAGCCGGCTGGACCGACGCCCCGCATCTCCGGCCAAAAGAAAGAGTGCGTCGCTTGTTCGTGTGTGCCTGTATGTTATTGTTAAGTATCGAAAAGTAGTGTAAAGTGGCTGTTTTTGCCATAAAGTTATCTCCAATGAAATCATACTCACAACTGAACCAGTTGACTTAGAGAGCTCTACTTAATGCCATTCTACAGGTACGATACACATCTACGCTTGGGGATGCGCGGGAATGCGGAAGCTAGGCGTAGACGTTTTTCGGCCAAAACCCCCGGGTCTCGGGGAAATTATATAATATAATAGCCGGGGCTGGAGGGTTAAATTATTGAACTTTTACAACCAGGTTCTGAAGAATCTGGGCTACAAAAAAGAATTATAATATCTTCATTACATTTGATAGACTAATCGGTGCATTGCCATTTATGCTTACAACTGTACACAATTCCAATAGGACTAATATTGTAAGTAGCGTTACCCACCTCTTCAGCCTCTGGGACCTGTGATAGTGATAGTACAAGTAGTGAAGCCAGTCTAGCTGCTGCCATCTGTTCTGGTCCACGACCCTTCTTTATAGACCTCTCACACAGGTCACAGATGGTCTGGTAGTGGTCCAGCAGGAACACTGTCAACACCCTGTTAAACACACAATATACAGTACAGGTATAATCACTACGGTGCAATTAAGTCTCCGCTGACAAATTCAGTTTAATTAAAAATTTAATACATGTACTAAAATCGCTAATTATAAAGTCACAAGAATGCTTTCATTATAATTGTGTAAATTTAATATTAAATAGAGAGGTAAAAACAACTTACAAAGAACCTGCAATGTAAGTCATTACTATATTATAGATGGTAAGTAAATCATAGTGAAATGAGGTAATGATATGCAGCTACAAACATAAGAATATATATATAGCCACAAGCTACACCAAACTAATACATTACTGTACTATACATAAACAAAATACTGACCATTAACTTCTTGAAATTGATGAAAGCCCACCTCCAAACCCTTAATCCCCCCTACAAAAAATACACAGTGAACCAGTAACCTCCACACTCAGGGTCACCACTTGTGGGGGTTCATAAGATGACCTACAGTACAGTACAACTAACACGCATATTCTTTAACAATTCTTTCCCTTTGCAGCGCCGTTATAGGACGAAATAACTTGAAAAATTATGTTACCTTTAGAAATGGTAATGCTAATATGTTTACTCTCTGTAAACAACACTCATTCCCACAGTATTCGTTCGGTATCAGGCTCCATGAAGAATGCTTTTATAATACAAAGGTATATCTCACTAAGGCTAAGTTTTATCCCCTTCAAGCCAGTGATAGGTTTCTTCTATACATCTACAGTACCTACCAACAAATTATTTTATTCAGCTCAGGAGGGATCAGTTGTCGTGAAGATTTTGAACTTTCAAACTTACGGCAATTTTTTTTTTATAATACTGTTTTATCAACCTGCAGACAATTTTACTCAGTTTAGAAAGTACCTCATGTAGAATGCAATATAAACTACCAGTGCTATGTTTAAAAAAATAAACAGTATGGTCTTTAGCAATTATGTTCCCCAGTATGTTGCCGCTGTCCATGAGACAACTGAGTTCTGTTGAATGCTTCAAGAGACAACTTAAGACTTTTCTCTTTGAGAGAAGCTATGATCTTGAGAGAGGTGTCATGACAGATGGCTATAGAGTTTAGGCTATTTTGCCACTGCTAGTGATTGTTAAGTGTGTGTTGTATATAAGCCTTCTTTTGATGCATTGATTTTTGTTCTTTTTTCTTTCTCTTTTCGAGCGCTAGTGAATTCTTCGGAAAAATTGGCACTTATGAGAAATAAGTAACATGCTTATTATTATTATTATTATTATGTTGGGTATTATGCTGAATTGCCAAAAATTACAGGAAAAAGACACTGAATGGTTAAAGGATACAGGAAGTATTGTGGTTACAAACAAAATAACAAAACTAGAGCAGCAACAACAGGTGATCATGGAAAGGTCAGAAGAACTGCCGACACAGACACAGACAACCCGTCGGAAGTGTTTACAGTATACCAGGAAGTTGGCACCCACACTGTCACGCATGAATACACACACTCTTTATATCTCTCACACTTTCTCCAGGTGTTACTTTAAATTGAGATTGATTGAGGAAGGGAAAAGTGAGCATGTTTTAATACTATAGGTCTGTGTAAGCATTATTATCCACCACCTCGCCCCCTCTTACACATTCACAGTACAAACACAATCTCTAATACACAGACAGTCTTGTGAAAATAACCATCTATCTCAAGTTATTTGTCAATGAGGGAAGTGAGATCCACCAATTTACATTTAATTCCAACTGTTTCCAGATTATTCAACATAAATAAATTAAAAATTTATAAATTATTATTTTGCATAAGCGTTGTTTCCACATAGCGATTTTGATTAGTTGTTTTGTCTTTTTACTGTGTTCGTATAAGTTTTGGTTTGTTTATTTAGCAAGTTTTACAATATAACTTGAGAACCATTGCCCAATTGGCTGAATTGTTATGAATTTCCTTCCTCGTTACTTTTTTTTTTCTTCTTCCTCACGCACAAACTGCAAGTCATCAGTTTCAACATAACCTTCACAGGAATTATGTCACCTCTTTTTACTGCTAACACATAATTTTATGCAGGCTACAAATGTTCTATTATAATTTACAAAACTAACCAATCAAATATTGCCTTGTTTTATTTTATTCTCAGTAACCTTACAAAACACTAGCTAACTTTAAAAATATCTTAGTCAAGGTCAAAGGTAAACAAACTAAGACTGAGCTAACACACTCCATTCAATCTAAAACAAACAATCGCTATGGGTTCCTTCTGAGAGAGAGAGAGAGAGAGAGAGAGAGAGAGAGAGAGAGAGAGAGAGAGAGAGAGAGAGAGAGAGAGAGCGAGAGAGAGAGAGAGAGAGAGAGAGAGAAGAGAGAGAGAAGAGAGAGAGAGAGAGAGAGAGATAGAGAGAGAGAGAGAGAGAGAGAGAGAGAAAGAGAGAGAGAGAGAGAGAGGAGGGGGGGGGGGGGGTTCTACCTCATCTTATCAACAGACTGGTTTATCCCCACCAGTCAGCTGGAAAGTCATTATCAGACCCCCATCTAATGCTCTATTATCAACATCCAATCATCTGTAAGAGATAAGTTTCCCTAACAACTATATATAGGACATGAATTTTCTTGGTGAAGGGATTTTATCTTTTTCAGAGTTTAGGTAAATCCATCCTTCATTTGTTATTTATATGTCTACCTCTTTAATTCTGACTTGTACTTGTAATTGTAATTCTAATTGTAATTCTAACACTTGTACATACCTCTTATGCACCGCAGTTGTGAAAGCAGTGAAAGTGTCCGTCCGGGTATGGACAGGCATCTCCAGTGTTGCGTCTATCTCTTTCTTTACTTTACTTTTTATATTACATCACTCTCTCTCTCTCTCTCTCTCTCTCTAGGTTTTTATTACATATTGAAGCAGAAGGGAAATCCACACACACATACATACCTCTTCTGCAGTGCGGTGGTGAGGGCAGTGAGAGCATTGGTGCGGGTATGGACAGACTTCTCCAGGGCCAGGTCCATTGCTTCCTTCACCTTGCTCTCATAAGCCTCAATCTCTGACGGCTCCTCCTCTAAAGGTACAAAGATGGAGGAATATTAGAATCATACAATTTGTAAAAAAAAATACTCTTTATAACATACTTTATACAATCCCAGCCATAAATGTTATCTATCTATCTATCTATTGCCTGATGCCGTGATCCCCGAAGGGGTGGCCACGAACGAACCGCCCCCATGCACCTCTGTCCCCAGTCAGTCGACGCCCCTCCCCCCAACCAGCACCGCCTTCGTTCATGTAGTTCCTCACTCCATCCTTCCACCTCATATTCGGTCTACCTCTCCCCCTCCACCTCGCTCTCGTACACCCTCTTAGTCATTCTCTCGCTTTCCATACGTTCCATATGGCCGAACCATCTCAAGTTGTTCCTTTTCACACTTTCCAGCACATCTACCTCCACACCCACACCTCCTTCTTACTTCCTCATTAGTCTGTCTATCCCTCCATGTAACTCCGCACGCACTCCTTAAGTAATTCATTCCACGGCTCTCACTCTTGGTCTGAGTCTCTCAACCAACGTCCATGCTTCGCTTCCGTAAGTCAGTGTCGGGATTACCACACTGTCATGCAAGGACTTCTTCACTTCCATACTGACCACCCTATTTCTTGTTACTGCTTTTAGCATTCCTACAACCCTCTTCCCCTGTTGTACCCTCTCCCGCACCTCTTCATCCATAGTCCCATCTTTACTCAACACACTGCCCAGATACTTAAAAGAGTTGACGATCTCCATAGCCTGACCGTTCAGCTTCACCTCACACTCTGTGACTTCACCCCTTTCGAAGACCATAACCTTGCTCTTCCCCGTATTTACCTTCAAATTCCGTTTTTCGCACACTGTTCCAAACTCATTTACCAGACCCTGCACCTCCCATTCATTATCACTCATCAGAACTGTATCATCCGCAAACAGCAGTATAGGTAGCTTCCACTCAATTCCATCCCTTTTCAGCGATACACCAACATCCACTGCTCTTGATAGTATTTCTTTCATAACTCCATCCATATATACAGTAAACAACCACGGGGACATCACACACCCCTGATTCAAACCAACATTCAGGTCAAAGAACTCGCTCTGCTCACTCTCCACACGTACGGCCGCCTTTGCACCCTCATACATGCTCTTCACTGCTTTCAGCAACTTGCCCTCTACTCCGTATATTCTAAGTACTTTCCACAAACCTTCTCTATCCACTCTGTCATAGGCCTTCTCCAAGTCCATAAAGGCAACATACACCTTTTGTTTTCTTCTCCAGATACTTCTCCACAACACAATTCAGGTAAAAAATCTGATCTACACATCCTCTTCCCTTCCTAAAAACCTCCCTGCTCGTCGCCTATCCATTTCTCCGTTCTCACTCTCACTCTCTCAATCACTACCCTACTGTATACCTTCCCTACTACGCTTAGAAGACATATTCCTCGGTGGTTACCACACACTCCTCTTTCCCCTTTGCCCTTACTGGGACTATTATGCCAGTCTTCCAGTCATCGGGTGCACTCCCCTTCTCCCATGCTAGTTTGCACATTTTCCATACCCATTCTATCACTATCTCACCACCATACCTCAACATTTCCCCACACACTCCATCTGTTCCTGGTGCTTTCCCCAACTTCACTCTTTTCATGGCTTCCCACACTTCTGACCTCCTGATCCCCACCTCCTCCTCCACTACTTCTCTTCTTCTCCCTCCCATACCATATCCAGCTATGTTTGCTGGCTCTTCATTCTAAATGTTATCCTTACATGATAAATTTTCCAAAGATATCACCTCCTAAGTTAACCAGACGAGGAATACATGTTAGCAGAGGATTTGCTCAAAATCCACAATAAAAATTATAAATTTTAAAAGGCTTAGTTATAGCGCATTTTCTCGAGACAATGGACCTGGGTACACCCAGGCAACACTTGGTCAGTGTCAATTTTCCTTAATCCACGTACCTTGGTGTACCCGGGTCAACCCAGTCCCAGTGGCCGTTTTCGCAATCCTGTGATGTCACTGGGTGTACCTAGGTAAAATTATCCCCGGGGAGTGGGGACTGAGCAGGGCTGGGTTGGACTGGTTTAGCCTGGGTGGTGCTGACGTCACTTATCACAACTAACAAGATGACGGAGAGTGTCGGGTAAGGTAAAGAACTCGTCCCTAGTGATAGTGATGAGAGTTCTTGGCATTTTTCACAAGATCTTGGAATTTTGGATCTGACCTGAGAATCTTGGAAATATTTTAGAAGTTATTTACAGTATCTTGATTTTGAGGAAGATTCCCTTTAACATGGCCAACCCTTTCAATTGTGAATGAATATTTTATTATCTCCTTGTCCTTGTTTAACATAGTGGGTTTGTTCTCATATTATTTCATAAATGTTTATACATACATTGTATTTTAATAATGCATCACTTCGCTCTACTCCCACTAGTTCAGTATATTTTGATAGAACTAAACTTAAAGATGCCCTTAAATTCCTCCTTTTCAATACTTATATTAGATTCGGGCCTTACATTTTCAAACAAATATTAGGAATTCCTATGGGTGGAAATGCTAGCCCTTTAATTGCAGATTTATTCTTGCTTGCTTTAGAATTTAAATATATAAAAGACTTAGTCGACAGTAGCTAGAAAAATAAAATCCCAGAAAAATTAGCACTTGCTAAATTGTTAAGTAATAATAGTACGGTAGATATATTGATGATATTCTCGTTTGCAAATTGTTAAATTTTAATCAAGTTGCAAAACTTATTTATCCTAATTCTATTCCCCTCACACAAGTAAACTAAATGATGAAGTGGAAAATTTTCTTGATATAAAATATAGAGATTGTTAATGAACAGTGCATACTTAAAGTATATCACAAAGTTGATGATTTTAATTTTAACGTAATAAACTTTCCTTTCCCTAGTAGTAATATCGATAGTAAGATAACTTATAATTGTTTTTATTCCCAGTTAATAAGATTTAGTAAAATTTGCACTAAAGTAGATGACTTTTGGGCTAGAGCTAGGTTACTATACAGACTCTTAGTAGACAGAGGTTATGAGGCAAGTAAATTGTTACATAAATTTAATCTTTAATGCTGTTTGCGGATGATACAGTTCTGACGAGTGATCATGAATGGGAGTTGCAGGGTCTGGTAAATGAGTTTGGAACAGTGTGCAAAAAACGGAATTTGAAGGTAAATGCGGGGAAGAGCAAGGTTATGGTCTTCGAAAGGAGTGAAGTCACAGAGTGTGAGGTGAAGCTGAACGGTTAGGCTATGGAGATCGTCAACTCTTTTAAGTATCTGGGCAGTGTGTTGAGTAAAGATGGGACTATGGATGAAGAAGTGCGGGAGAGGGTACAACAGTGGAAGAGGGTTGTAGGAACGCTAAAAGCAGTAACAAGAAATAGGGTGGTCAGTATGGAAGTGAAGAAGTCCTTGCATGACAGTGTGGTAATCCCGACACTGACTTACGGAAGCGAAGCATGGACGTTGGTTGAGAGACTCAGACCAAGAGTGAGAGCAGTGGAAATGAATTACTTAAGGAGTGCGTGTGGAGTTACATGGAGGGATAGACAGACGAATGAGGAAGTAAGAAGGAGGTGTGGTGTGGAGGTAGATGTGCTGGAAAGTGTGAAAAGGAACAACTTGAGATGGTTCGGCCATATGGAACGTATGGAAAGCGAGAGAATGACTAAGAGGGTGTACGAGAGCGAGGTGGAGGGACATAGAGGGAGAGGTAGACCGAATGAGAGGTGGAAGGATGGAGTGAGGAAGTACATGAATGAAGGCGGTGCTGTTTGGGGGGAGGGGCATCGACTGACTGGGGACAGAGGTGCATGGGGGCGGTTCGTTCGTGGCCACCCCTTCGGGGATCACGGCGTCAGGCAATAGATAGATAGGGTCAATTACTGTGACTGTATTCTAAAATTTGACATAAATAATTTTAATCAAGCATTTTTAACTTGTTTCTTGTATAACCTCTGCTTACTTTGTGTCTGTTTGTATTTATTGTTTATCTTTTTCTATTATTAACCCTCTCACGACCATATGACGCAGAGGTTACCAGATTAGCAATAAGAAATAGTTCTCTCCACTCTTATTACATATTTACCTCTCCAAAATTAGTTTTTCTGCCCACAGCTAACTGCAAAGACAAATGCAGAGGTTATTAAGTAACGAAACTAAAGGTTTCTAAATA